>JAYESA010000002.1:205898939-206318939 GCA_036927795.1 Iris macrosiphon | reverse complement strand
GCCAAAACCCTAAAACAAACAAATAAAAATAATACAATCATTAATTAAATATAAATACAATTAATTATAAATAATACACAATTAACTAAATTAAAAATAAAAAAAATATCCGGCTCTGAAATTGGGGTGGTGACATCTACGGTCATCGATCGGTAATTTTGTCTCCGTTTGGCAATCGATTCATTTGATGATTATTTTCATGGTGAACGAGATTGTAGCATCATTTGAGATGAGCCTCAATATTGCAAAACATGAATACAAGTATGAATACTTCTTGGAGGGTTTAATACATGTAGTATCTCACAAGGCCTTGGGCTTATTGTTTGAGGAGATTGGTAGGTCGAAGTTGGTTGGTTATTGTCACGCCCCAGTCCCAAAATACGTAGGACTAGGAATACGTAACACGCCAGCCGTATGTATACGAACTCCAATATATGAAAACCATATACACACGTACGCTGTACATGAATATCCAATCCACAGTGGTAATATATGTCACAACAAGTCACACGCAGTTCTATATCTCATCCACAGCACAAATAATAGAATAATGGAAATCAATAAATGAATATCAAAGAAGCAGTCTCAAATAGTAATCTCAAAGTGTGATAGTCGGGTGGAGACAAATCCACTGCAAATCGACCATAATAAACTACTAAAGAGAGAAGAGAATAAACTCTAATATAAGAATAAATGTCTAGAAAAGAATAGCAACTAGAATCTCTAAACAGCTGCAATGAATCACATATAATCAGAAGGTAAGATCTCCTCAGGCTGATAGGTAGCATCAGGTCTAGGTCCATACTCCTGCGGGTACTCCTGCTCACCTATATCTGGAAGGGACCAGGTCCTCAGAGGGACGTAACAAGATACAAAAAGCACATGCCAATAAAGTACTGAAAATAAACATCCATTGGGGTCGCCTAACCATCTATGTGAATGCAGTTTGAGAACAACTTTCTAACAAGTGGGCTATCTGGCCATAAATAGGATTGGTATAGTTCTCTTGGAGATCCAGGGGCCTACAAAGGCACGACGACTTTCGAACGTCGGAGGCCCGCCATGATAATATATAGGGGTCATCATGACCGCGTATCTCCGGCGGAGCGTACGGGTTACACAAGGAAAGTGCAAAGGAGCCCAAATGCGGTACTTGTTGTTCTTCCCACCCAATGCTCTAAGCATGTCATGTCCATGACACGATAATACCTCTAATAACCGCCAGGTCTACTAGCATGCAAAGTTTCTATTGGCAGTTATCCCTATCCGTCGCACGACCTATACGTACCAATGGCCAGCCGAATACGCAAGTCCGTGTCCTACATGTGACTCACACTCGTGTATGAATAGTGTCATGGCCAATGAAACATAAATGCCTCATGAAAATGGGGTAGTCTCATAAAGTAGGTCCAATGCATATACATAAATAAAACCTAGTACGACGACACCGTCGTTGCACCCAAGTTTCCTTGGACGCGCAGTTTATATAGCAGTTTAAAATAAATGAACTAAATAAACAAAAAATAAACATGCATGCCTCATATGGAATGTAAAAATAGTACAATGGCAAGGTATACTTGCCTGACAAGAAATCTGTAAAGTGTACGCGTCCAAATGTCAAGGACACTGAACCTGGAACTAAGGACTCCGAACAAACGTCTCCGGATGCTGAAATAAATATCACCAACATTTCTGGAATGAGCAAAATAGCTAAAAAGTACATCCCTTTCGTCCAATTTGGACACAGGGGCAAAACGATAATTTCGGATAAAAGTGGGGTCCACGTGTGGCCCACTTTGCACCGAAAAGCGTGCCAAGGGTAACAGTCTCTAAATGGGACAAACTATAGGTCAAATAACTTTAGATGTCAATACGAACCCAACGGTATGTCCAAATGTGGATTCTGATGGGCCGAACAGAATTATGTCCAAAAAGTCAACTATGGGGCTCGCCAATTGGCGATTTGGTCAACCGTCTCAGAATCGCGTGAAATTTGGGTCACAGGACTAGCGCGTTACCACGAGTCCAGTGGCACAAGTTTCGTCGAAATCTGACAAGCGTGCACAAAATACGTGCGAGTTCCACAAAAGTTGCGACACGAAATGTGTCTACAGATACGGCCTGATTCCGACGCGTACACGCGTCCGAATCAGTCCCCACGAAATTTCACGTGTCCGGTTACGCTGTATGCACCATGCGGTACACTTGGTACACGGCGGGGCGGTCCCGTTTGGCGGGGCGCGCTCCGTTTTCCAACTTTTGAAAAATCGAAAAAGTGGGTGCGCGCAGTTTTGTGACGAATTTAACTATGTCCACAGCGAATAATAGCATAGGGTTATTTAACAGAAAATAAACTAGGTCAGGTATTCTACAGGTATCAAAAATAATCACCGAATTCGGATCTCTGTGGTGGGAGATACGAACTCGGCAATATGGGTGTTCATTCTGGAATTCTGCGATTTCAGAATTGGGTCTGTCCGTCCACTTTGGACGCTGTTTTTCACCTAGGGGCACACGTTTTCCGAGGTTGGCTATAAAATGAATATTGGAGAGGGTTAAGGGATGATCATACCTATGAAAACGGAACAGCGTTTGGTCGAGCGAGTCGACGGAAAATCGCGCCGGAGCGAAGGTGCCTCGAGTGGGAATCTGCAGTTCGCGAGGTCGGAGTCGACGGGATGGTTGGATGGCTTGACGGGGCTTCTCTGGCTGCGGTGACGGCTCTAGATGGGAAGAGGAGGTCTGGAGTTTTAGGTTAGGGTTTTGAGAGAGAATTATATATATATATATATATATATATATATATATATATATATATATATATATATATATATATATATATATATTATATATGAAGAGAGAGGGGGAAAGAGCGGACGGAGGCTTCGGGTCAAAGGGGTCGGGTCTTTGATTGCTAATTGCTTAAAAGTTAAAGTGGCGGGGTGGTCTGGGAGCATGCTAGGGAATTTAAGGGCGGTCACAAAGTTAGGGAGTTGCATCCAAGTTTGCTAAGCACATAAGTTGCTAAGGCTGAAGGGATATAGTAGTTATTATTATTATATTATTATTAGTGTTATTAAATTTCTATTAATACTTTTGCTTTCTTTCTTTAATATATATATATATACATATATATATTTGTTTATATATATATATATATATTTACACATAAGAAAATTTTATAGCTTAGGGCATTGCACATCGTTAGGCTAGCAACAGCTCTAGGGGTCTCCTACATGGAATAAATTCCTAAAAATTCCTGATGGTCGCAAAAGTCCTCTAAGTGCCCGAACACCTAACATAAAAATTATTAAAAATCTATTTCTCCTATTTAGACCTAATTACTATAATTTAATTAATAAATAATAAATAAAGGTATATACGATTTTCTAGGAAGGGGGTTTTACATTCTACCCAACTTGTAAAAATTTTGTCCTCGAAATTAAAATTAAGCCACGATAGAATGCAAGGATGGTATAAGATATAAATTAACAATGTAAATTCATACCTTGGTCTGCGAATAGGTTCGGAAAACGCTTGCGCATGTCGTCCTCGCGCTCCCAAGTTGATTCTCCTGGCGCGCCATGCCTCCATGCTACGCGAACCAAGGGAATAGACTGGTTCCTTAATACCTTCTCTCGACGATCAAGGATTCCCACGGGTTGCTCTTGGTAAGACAGGCTCGGCCCAATGGTGATCTCTGAATGGTCGAGAACATGACTGCTGTCTGCCACGTATCGCCTGAGCTGCGACACATGGAATACGTCATGTACTCCCTCCAGTGAAGATGGTAGCGCAAGTCGATATGCCACCTCTCCAACTCTCTCGAGCACGTCAAATGGTCCAATATACCTTGGACTCAACTTGCTGCGCCCTCCGAATCGGATGGTGCCTCTGGTCGGTGATATCCTCAAGAAGACGTGATCGCCCTCTTTGAACTCCAAGGGAGGACGATGAAGGTCTGCCCACTGCTTCTGCCTGTCTTGCGCTGCTCGCAAGTGTCCCTGAATCTTCTTGACTGTCTCTACAGTGTTGACCACCAACTCGGGTCCCAAAATCTGACGTTCTCCCACGTCACTCCAACACACAGGAGACCTACATTTTCTTCCATACAATGCTTCAAACGGAGCCATCTGAATACTCGCTTGATAGCTATTGTTGTAAGAAAACTCTACAAGATGAGGTGGTCCTCCTATGATCCTTCGAAGTCTAATATGCAAGCTCTCAACATGTCCTCCAAGGTCTGAATAGTACGCTCCGACTGTCCATCTGTCTGCGGGTGGTAAGATGTACTGAACTTCAGACGAGTACCAAGACTCTCTTGCATGCTCCTCCAAAAGTGCGATGTGAAGCGCGAATCTCTGTCCGATACAATGCTGACTGGTATGCCGTGCAATCTCACGATCTGCCTCATATATAAGTCAGCTAAAGCTTCTGTAGACTGACCCACTCTAAAAGGTATAAAATGGGCTGACTTGGTAAGTCGGTCCACTATTACCCACACTGCATCTTTCCCACTTGGACTCTTGGGGAAACCCGTGATGAAGTCCATAGTGATGTGCTCCCACTTCCACTCTGGAATCGGAAGTGGTTGCAATAATCCTGCTGTCCTCTGGTGCTCCGCCTTCACTTGTTGACATACCAGACATTTAGCTACAAAACGAGCTATCTCTCGCTTCATTCCATGCCACCAAAAGTGTTGTCGTAAGTCACGATACATTTTGGTGCCTCCAGGATGAATAGAATAAATCGAACTATGAGCCTCTGCCATCAGCTCCTGTCGAATCTCTTCATTTGGAACATAAAGACGATCACCACATCGTAATGTCCCATCCTCATGAATGCGCAATCCGGTTTGCTCTCCAGCCTCTGTCCTTTCCTTCAGTCTCCTGAATCTGGCATCTGTAGGCAAAGCTGCCTTAATCCTCTCTACCAATGATGATTGAACTTGTAAGTTGGCTAGTGTCACATCTGCTCCGGGCACTATCACTTCAATGCCAAGCTCTTGCAAGTCCTCCAAAAGTTCCCTCTGTGCTGTCAAGAAGTAAGCTGCTGGCTTCCGGCTTAACGTGTCTGCTACCACGTTAGCCTTGCCTGGATGATAATGTAGCTCTATCTCAAAATCTTTCATCAACTCGAGCCATCGACGTTGCCTCATATTTAACTCCTTCTGCGTGAAGACGTACTTGAGGCTTTTGTGGTCTGTATAGATTTCCACTCGTTCCCCATATAAGTAATGTCTCCATAGCTTCAGAGCAAATACAACGGCTGCAAGTTCCAAGTCATGAGTTGGATAATTCTTCTCATGCACTCATAACTGTCTAGATGCATATGCAATCACCTTGCCATGCTGCATCAATACGCATCCTAAACCTTTTCCTGATGCGTCACTGTAGATCACGTAACCTCCTGATCCTGACGGAATCGCCAATACTGGTGCTGTAGTCAGTCGCTTCTTCAACTCTTCAAAGGCTGCTTGACACTCGTCAGTCCATATGAATTCTTGATCCTTACAAGTCAGACGAGTCATAGGTGCCGCTATCCTTGAGAAGTTTTCCACGAACCGTCGGTAATATCCCGCAAGTCCAAGGAAACTCCTCACCTCTGCTGCTGATTTAGGAACAGGCCATGTCTCAACTGCTGAGATCTTCTCTAGATCAACAGAAATACCATCTCCTGTAACAACATGTCCAAGAAATGAAACTCTGTCCAAGAAGAACTCATATTTGCTGAGTTTAGCATATAACTGCTCTCTCCTCAAAGTCTCTAGAATAATCCGCAGGTGCTCCTCATGTTCCTCGTGGCTCTTCGAATAGACAAGTATATCATCTATGAAGACGACCACGAACTGGTCCAAGTACTGGTGGAAGACTCGATTCATCAAGTCCATGAAGATCGCTGGAGCATTGGCATGACCAAAAACTCGTAGTGCCCATATCTTATTCTGAATGCGGTCTTCGGAATGTCCTGCTTTCGTACCTTCACTTGGTGATATCCCGATCTCAAATCTATCTTCGAGAATACCTTAGCTCCACTGAGTTGATCAAACAGGTCATCAATGCGTGGCAGTGGATATTTGTTCTTCACTGTCACTGCATTCAAGGCTCTGTAGTCAATGCACATACGCACTGACCCATCCTTCTTCGGTAAAAACAACACTGGTGCTCCCCAGGGTGATGCACTCGGTCGGATGAAACCTTTCTCCTCTAGCTCTTTTAACTGTGCCTTCAGCTCGTCCATCTCCTTCTTCGCCAGTCTGTAAACATGCGATGCTATAGGTGCTGCTCCGGGTGCTAGTTCAATTGAAAACTCTACGTCTCTGTCTGGGGGTAGTCCTGGCAAATCTTCTGGAAAGACGTCTAGAAATTCTGAAATAATAGGGTGATAGACAACATCGTCCATTGCGAGCTGTATACCATCAAGGATTTCTGTGGATCCTCGGGTAAACTCAAGTTCAGGCTGGCCTGGTACCTTAAAAAGAATGCTTCCTCCAAAGCAATCGAAGAAAGCGTGGTTCTTGCTCACCCAGTCCATTCCAAGCACAATATCAAAAGACGGCATAGGAAGGACTAAGAGTTGGGCATTCATCTCCCTGCCACGTATCACTATAGGGCCCGTTCTACAAACTCGACTAACTGGTACAACTCCTCCTCCGGTAAGTATTCTAAAACAACTAGATAATGGTGTAGAAGCAATGTTGTGTTTGGCAATAAAACTAGATGATATGAATGAATGGGTGGCTCCCGTATCAAATAATGTCACAGCAGGAAAAGTAAAAGCAAGGGTAATACCTGCTATGACATCCACCTCATGATCTAGGTCATCTACCTCCAATGCAAAAGCTCTCCCGTTCCTCTGTGGCTGTCCATGTCCGGTCCTCATATACTGCTCCTCCTGAGTGGGTAGCGGGGGTCCTCTCTGAACTCCTCCTGCTGCTGGGGGATGGGGTGCTCCCGGTCCGGTCATCTGTTGGGCTGGCTTCGGTGCTGGAAGCGCTAGTCTCTAAACTGGTGGTGGGAGTGTCGATGTCTGCATTGGGCAGTCTCTCGCCATATGCTGCCCGGAGCCACATCTCAGACACTGACCCAAGCGAGTCCGACAGTCTCTCGCTACATGTCCGCGTTTCCCACAATAATTGCAGTGGGGCTTCTCTGAATTCTGGTATGGTCCGGTTCTGTGTTGCTGATGCTGCTGTGCCAAGGGACGTCTGATAGGTCCTCCCTGTTGTGTCCTGGCTGGTCCCTGCTGTATCCTTGCTGATCCTTGTGGTGTCCTCAGCTGACCTCCTCTTCCTCTGCTAATGGTTTCCTGAAATCTGGCCTCTGTCAGTAGTTCACTCGGGACTGCGAGCTTGTATAATGTTGTAGCTCCTGGGTCAGTCCTCGATGAAATCTCTTAGCCTTAGCCAAGTCATTTGGTATCAAAGCAGCACCATATTTGCTGAGTCGACTAAACTCGGCATCATACTCGTCCACGGTTCGGTTCCCTTGCTCTAAGTGAAGAAACTGATCATACAAGGTGTCCCTGACAGTGTCCGGGAAGTACTTTCCCTCAAAGAACTCCAAGAACTGCTCCCAAGTCTGGTAAGTACCCAACTGGCGCTCCATGGATTCCCACCAGTGATGGGCATTACCATCTAGAAGCGTCCGTACACCCGTCATCCATAGGTCCGTCGGTAACTGCGATGCCTCCAGTAGCTTCTGCGTGTGAGTGATCCAGTTGGTAGTCTCCTCCGGGCTCTCAGTGCCCTTGTACTGCCTTGCACCCATCTGAACAAAATCCTTTACTGATCCAACCTTAGCTCGAGGTACTGGAGCTAGTGTTTGGGCTGGTACAGTAGCATGTGCAGCCATCCTCTCAGTGCTGCCAAAAATTATTGTCTCTGCTCGACTGCCTGCTGCCTCTGCTCGGCTGCCTGCTGCCTCTGTTCCTGTATCATCATCTGAAAGAATTGGAACATCTGCGCTTGGCCATCTTGCGGTACTGGGGCAGGTGGAAGGTTCTCAATAGGTGAAGCGGGAAGATCAGATGGAACTGGGGTGTGAGTCTGTCTATCTGGCCCCGGAAGCCTAGGAATCGTTGGGGTCCCTCCTTGAGTCTGACCATTGACTCCAGAAGTTGCGTCGCCATCGGCGGCAGTACATCCATTCTGCAAATCCATCTCTCTGCAGTTGATGTACGAAATGATTAGAAAAAGTACAGGAATCAAACAGGATGCAAGTATTAAATAGGAAGGATGAATTTCATTCAAGCGTGGATGAGATCCTTATACTCTATTCCTATACGCAGGCTTGTTCGGTACAGTTACGTAACCGAGACAATATATTCTTGACCTGCATGGGCCACCACAAAAACATGTCACGCCCCAGTCCCAAAATACGTAGGACTAGGAATACGTAACACGCCAGCCGTATGTATACGAACTCCAATATATGGAAACCATATACACACGTACGCTGTACATGAATATCCAATCCACAGTGGTAATATATGTCACAACAAGTCACACGCAGTTCTATATCTCATCCACAGCACAAATAATAGAATAATGGAAATCAATAAATGAATATCAAAGAAGCAGTCTCAAATAGTAATCTCAAAGTGTGATAGTCGGGTGGAGACAAATCCACTGCAAATCGGCCATAATAAACTACTAAAGAGAGAAGAGAATAAACTCTAATATAAGAATAAATGTCTAGAAAAGAATAGCAACTAGAATCTCTAAACAGCTGCAATGAATCACATATAATCAGAAGGTAAGATCTCCTCAGGCTGATAGGTAGCATCAGGTCCAGGTCCATACTCCTGCGAGTACTCCTGCTCACCTATATCTGGAAGGGACCAGGTCCTCCGAGGGACGTAACAAGATACAAAAAGCACATGCCAATAAAGTACTGAAAATAAACATCCATTGGGGTCGCCTAACCATCTATGTGAATGCAGTTTGAGAACAACTTTCTAACAAGTGGGCTATCTGGCCATAAATAGGATTGGCATAGTTCTCTTGGAGATCCAGGGGCCTACAAAGGCACGACGACTTTCGAACGTCGGAGGCCCGCCATGATAATATATAGGGGTCATCATGACCGCGTATCTCCGGCGGAGCGTACGGGTTACACAAGGAAAGTGCAAAGGAGCCCAAATGCGGTACTTGTTGTTCTCCCCACCCAATGCTCTAAGCATGTCATGTCCATGACACGATAATACCTCTAATAACCGCCAGGTCTACTAGCATACAAAGTTTCTATTGGCAGTTATCCCTATCCGTCGCACGACCTATACGTACCAGTGGCCAGCCGAATACGCAAGTTCGTGTCCTACATGTGACTCACACTCGTGTATGAATAGTGTCATGGCCAATGAAACATAAATGCCTCATGAAAATGGGGTAGTCTCATAAAGTAGGTCCAATGCATATACATAAATAAAATCTAGTACGACGACACCGTCGTTGCACCCAAGTTTCCTTGGACGCGCAGTTTATATAGCAGTTTAAAATAAATAAACTAAATAAACAGAAAATAAATATGCATGCCTCATATGGAATGTAAAAACAGTACAATGGCAAGGTATACTTGCCTGACAAGAAATCTGTAAAGTGTACGCGCCCAAATGTCAAGGACACTGAACCTGGAACTAAGGACTCCGAACAAACGTCTCCGGATGCTGAAATAAACATCACCAACGTTTCCGGAATGAGCAAAATAGCTAAAAATCACATCCCTTTCGTCCAATTTGGACACCGGGGCAAAACGGTAATTTCGGGTAAAAGTGGGGTCCACGTGTGGCCCACTTTGCACCGAAAAGCGTGCCAAGGGTAACAGTCTCTAAATGGGACAAACTATAGGTCAAACAACTCTAGATGTCAATACGAACCCAACGGTATATCCAAATGTGGATTCCGATGGGCCGAACAGAATTATGTCCAAAAAGTCAACTGTGGGGCCCGCCAATTGGCGATTTGGTCAACCGTCTCAGAATCGCGTGAAATTTGGGTCACAGGACCAGCGCGTTACCATGAGTCCAGTGGCGCAAGTTTCGTCGAAATCTGACAAACGTGCACAAAATACGTGCGAGTTCTACAAAAGTTGCGACACGAAATGTGTCTGCAGATACGGCCTGATTCCGGCACGTACACGCGTCCGAATCAGTCCCCACGAAATTTCACGTGTCCGGTTACGCTGTATGCACCATACGGTACACTTGGTACACGGCGGGGCGGTCCCGTTTGGCGGGGCGCGCTCCGTTTTCCAACTTTTGAAAAACCGGAAAAAATGGGTGCGCGCAGTTTTGTGACGAATTTAACTATGTCCACAGCGACTAATAGCATAGGATTATTTAACAGAAAATAAACTAGGTCAGGTATTCTACAGGTATCAAAAAGAATCACCGAATTCGGATCTCTGTGGTGGGAGATACGAACTCGGCAATATGGGTGTCCATTCTGGAATTCTGCGATTCCAGAATTGGGTCTGTCCGTCCACTTTGGACGCTGTTTTTCACCTAGGGGCACACGTTTTCCGAGATTGGCTATAAAACGAATATTGGAGAGGGTTAAGGGATGATCATACCTATGAAAACGGAACAGCGTTTGGTCGAGCGAGTCGACAGAAAATCGCGCCGGAGCGAAGGTGCCTCGAGTGGGAATCTGCAGTTCGCGAGGTCGGAGTCGACGGGATGGTTGGATGGCTTGACGGGGCTTCTCTGGCTGCGGTGACGGCTCTAGATGGGAAGAGGAGGTCTGGAGTTTTAGGTTAGGGTTTTGAGAGAGAATTATATATATATATATATATATATATATATATATATATATATATATATATATTATATATGAAGAGAGAGGGCGAAAGAGCGGACGGAGGCTTCGGGTCAAAGGGGTCGGGTCTTTGATTGCTAATTGCTTAAAAGTTAAAGTGGCGGGGTGGTCTAGGAGCATGCTAGGGAATTTAAGGGCGGTCACAAAGTTAGGGAGTTGCATCCAAGTTTGCTAAGCACATAAGTTGCTAAGGCTGAAGGGATATAGTAGTTATTATTATTATATTATTATTAGTGTTATTAAATTTCTATTAATACTTTTGCTTTCTTTCTTTAATATATATATATATATATATATATATATATATATATATATATATATATATATATATATATATATATATATACATATATATATATTTGTTTATATATATATATATATATATATATATATATATATATATATATATATATATATTTACACATAAGAAAATTTTATAGCTTAGGGCATTGCACATCGTTAGGCTAGCAACAGCTCTAGGGGTCTCCTACATGGAATAAATTCCTAAAAATTCCTGATGGTCGCACAAGTCCTCTAAGTGCCCGAACACCTAACATAAAAATTATTAAAAATCTATTTCTCCTATTTAGACCTAATTACTACAATTTAATTAATAAATAATAAATAAAGGTATATACGATTTTCTAGGAAGGGGGTTTTACAGTTATGATCCCGAGGTTTGCGGTTGTTCATATCGACATTCACTCGGCCTTCCTTGTGCACATGAGATTAACGAATATCGTCATCAATTTATACTTATTTTAATAGATGTTGTTGATCAACGTTGGAGACAACTGTCTATAATGCCATCGGTGGAAGTTCACGATGATTTCTTTTCTTTGCCACAAGTGAAACTCCTGCACGCAAGGTGGTGTGTCGCATCAGAACCGGAGAGAAGATCCATTGAGGTTAAAATCCAAGAAATTACTGTCCCGACAACAACTCGATTGCAAGAGCCATCTGTTGTTCGAACTCCTAAGGGAAGACCATGAGTAGAGCAAAAAAGAAGGAGATGGAGTTAACTAAAAGAGATCCATCCTTGTTTGAACATATTGAACGCAATTTAGAGCAAGTTGAGGCAAAGTAGGTTATCGAAAGTGTGGTATTTTCGCAGAAAAAGAGTAAGCTTACTATTCGAAGGGGAAAGAAACATAAAACGAACGATGCAGTCACGACGGAGGGTTTAGATAACTTCTTTGATTCATATAGTCTATACATTCTAAATTTTTTACCTGAGATACGAAATTTTATTTGGTCTATTGTTGATGTTCCTAAGGATAGCCATTGTGGATATCATGCACTAGCAAGACATCTAGGCTATTCAGTTGAAGCAGGATGGAGACAGGTTAAGGAAGAGCTGTACGAGGAGTTGGAGTCTCGTCTACCCTTCTATAGGCAGATACTCGGCGAAGAAATCGTTGGAGATTTGTTGGAAAGCATACCTTGTACGAAAACAGTTACCGGACCAGACCATTACATGGATGTCCTGCCGGCTGCATACGTATTCTCTAATAGGTATAAGATACCTATTGTAATTATCTCACAAGGCATTAACAATACTTTCTTTCCAATGTGTGCACCCCCGACCGAACACAGACTATCCAATCTATGTTCGATAGGGCTTGTCGGACAACACTTTGTCATCCCAAGGTTGATCGGTCATTCTCCTATTCCTCCACCTTCTACGCTTTGGTATAAACACGCACCAGAGGAAGCGATCGCATGGACGACACTCTACACGGATGCAATTGCTGGATATAAGAAGATGATGATGATGGAGGATCCAAAAATCTTGCCGAATGACTACTTTGATATTCTAATCGATTGATTCATCTTATATTGTATGTTGTGCAATGAGCCATATATGTTGAACTGTATATTGAACTGTATGTTGTGCAATGAGCAATGTATGTTGAACTGTATATTGAACTGTATGTTTGTGCAATGAGCCATGTATGTTGAACTGTATGTTGTGCAATGAGTCAAAATCTGTATAAAACTAGGACTGTCAAAATCTGGACAGTCCCATAAGTACACTAGACTGTCATAATTTTGACAGTCCTAGTTTTAACCCATTGTGATATATATAAAATTAGGACTGTCAAAATTTGGACAGCCCCAAAAGCTAACAGGACTGTCAAAATTATGACAGTCCTAGTTTTAACCCACTGTCTGTACATTTATATACTGTGAAACTATGACTGTAAAAATTTTGACAGTCCCACAAGCTATGAGGACTGTCAAAATTTTGACAGTCCAAATTTTAACCCACTGGAAATTTTATATAAAACTAGGACTGTAAGGATTTTGACAGTCCCACAAGCAATGAAGACTGTCAAAATTTTGACAGTCCTAATTTTAACCCACTGTCTGCACATTTATATGTAAAACTAGGACTGTCAAAATTTTGACAGTCCCACAAGCTATGAGGACTGTCAAAATTCTGACAGTCCTAATTTGAACCCATTGTCTACCCACTGTCTGCACATTTATATGTAAAACTAGGACTGTCAAAATTTTGACAGTCCCACAAGCTATGAGGACTGTCAAAATTCTGACAGTCCTAATTTGAACCCATTGTCTATTTTATATAAAACTAGGACTGTCAGGGTTTTGACAGTCACACAAGCAATGAGGACTGTCAAAATTTTGACAATCCTAATTTTAACCCACTGTTTGCATATTTATATGTAAAACTAGGACTGTCATGATTTTGACAGTCCCACAAGCTATGTGGACCGTCAAAATTTTGACAGTCCTAAATCTAACCCACTGAAAATTTTATGGAAAACTAGGACTGTCAGGATTTTGACAGTCCCACAAGCTATGAGAACTGTCAAAATTCCCACAGTCCTAATTTGAACCCATTGTCTCTGCAAAATTTTATATAAAACTAGTACTGTCAAAATTTTTACAGTCCTGATAGCTTTCAGGACTGTCTAGAATTTGACAGTCTAAGTTTTTAGCCACTGCCTCTGCACATTTAACAACTGTATGTAGCAAACTTAAAACACATATTGTAGCAAATTGTAAAGTTTTATAGCAAACTTAAAACAAAACCAATCAAAATATTTCAATAATACATAACCACTCAAAGTTTTTAAACTGTAAAGTTTTACATGTCTCAAAACACAAATTTTAGCAAAGTTTTACAAATCTTGAAACATGGCCTAAACTTCATGCCGCCTCTTTATACGTTGCTCTCTATTTTCCAAGAAAGGGAAATCTTCAGCGTTGTCGATTTGTTGTAGCTCGTCATTGATTTACATATAATTCGTACCCTGGCAACTTACGAGGCTTCTTCCCAACTTCTTCACTTTCCTAGCCTATTCATGAGAATTAAAAAAAATTGTTAGGTTATAAACATTTACACATATCAAACTGAAAGTGAAGAAGTTGGCTCACCATCTTGACCAATGCAGTATACAAGACAGATTTGGCAGGAAGATCTGATGGTACACACACAATATCGCCTTCGCGTTTGAACAACATAGGTAGTCCGACACTAGCGTAGTAGGCGAGGTAGTCGTCGCTACATTCCGTCATATTTACTGCTGCTTGTCGTTCGATTTCTCTAATAACGTGACGTTGCCACTTAGTGAAGAAGTCCGAGACCCAGTTGAACATCGCAGGAATATAGTTTAGCGGTTTTGTACCTCACGAAGCAGTTATCATTTTCAATGTGCACTTTGGGACTGTTTGTACGTAGCCAAACTGACGGAGCACTCTATCAGGCATATAAGCCTCCTCGATTTCATGACAACTTATCAGACCGTGATATAAAGCGACTGGTTGCAATGGACTAACTGTCGCAAATCACGATATGGATCCCAAACAATTTGCAACGCATGAAATTTAGCAAAACGTCATTTAGCATAACGTAATTTAGTAAATTATTACCAAATATTAAAAAATTAGGTCTCAATTCACCTCTTCTATCGTCATATCTTCGAGTGCATTCCGTAGGGCGGCCAATGTGTGTGGACGTTTGGCATCTTCCTTAGTTGGCTTCCATCTGCACATTCTAGGAAGGTGCTCGTCATACCCTCGGTTAAGTTTAGCCCGCTGCAGGGTTGGAAAGTGCTCATATATCCATGCCTTCACGTAACCAAGTTAAAAAAATATTAGTCCAAAAATTAACAACAAAATTTTTAATTATGTATACAAGTTGACAAAGATATATCTATACATGGAGTAGAGTCTGGCATCTGGATATTGTCTTCGAACCGACGCGGGATACCGCACCAAGCTCGCGGTAAAGGTATGCTAGTATACCGCTTTCCCAAGATATTTCTTCCACCGTGTCTATGTCGTCCAAATTCAGGAGATATTTGGCATGTATGGACGTTCCAGACTTATCCGTAATGCCGACAGCCCCTAAGATGAACTACATATATCCACGGGCCACTTTATCGCTATTATCCACTTCGGGGTCTGGATCAGCGAATGTCTCTTCCAAATATTTTAAAGGAAGTCCGTACGACTTTTTGAATTCTCGAGGGGTGGTAAAACTAGTGCCATCAACTCCCAGACACCCTGATACATAATCCACGATATGGTCGTAAAAGTTAATGCTCGATTCATCAAAAGTATGATTCATCATGACTCGACCATCAACCCTAAGTCCCAATATATGATGGACGTCATCAAGGGTAATCATCAACTCCCCGTTTGGTAGATGAAAAGTGTTGGTTTCTGGATGCCATCGTTCTACAAATGCTGATATCAGTGCATTATCCACAGTCGTATATGAGTAGTTACCCAAATATTATAAATCGGTAGGAATAATTTTAGCCTTCACATCGTCTCCCAATAATTCAAACCTCCATGTATTGCATTTTTTGCCGTGGTTGATCACCGTTAACATACGAGAACTCTCCTGAAAAGTAAACAATTGGATGAACTTATACCTATATATAAAATGTACTTATCTATAAATAATTAGATGAACTTAGAACTTAGAACTATATATAAAATTATCATAACGTAATGTACTTACCGGATTGTTCCATATTTGGTATGCAATATGGTTCTCAATCGACGGCAACATAGAGCAACCGTTTGGACGAGTCTCGACTGGACTATCTGGCTGCTGAGAAGGTCCTGAACCATCAGTAGCCCGGTTTTCGAGGGTTTGTGGGAGAGTCTCGACAGGACTATTTGCATGCTGAGAAGGTCCTGAGCCATCAGTTGGCCGATTTTGGACATTTGGTATGTCCTCATCGGAGGAGGAAGAAGAACCAGAAGTACTAGGAGGAGCACGTCTCTTCGAACGAGTGACAGTCTTCTTCGTCAGTCGACGTTTCCTAACTTCAGGACGTGCCTCGGGGTCGCGGATAGTGAGAGCTGGTTCAATAGTACGCTGAACATTGCGTTCCTTACGCATCGACACAGTATGGCGTCTTCTTATAATATCTTCATCCTAAGTGCCCTTCCGAGGGTCGTGACTATAAGACAAAAAATATATATTTTAACATCCTAAAATAATTGAACATTCAGGACTGTAGAAATTTCTACAGTCTTATATGTATACAGGACTGTAAAAAAATTTACAGTCCTAAATTATACAGTATTGTTGAAATTTCTACAGTCCTTTATACATATGTGACTGTAGAAATTTTTACAGTCCTCAATGTATATAGGACTATAGAAATTTCTACAGTCCTCAATCTATATAGGACTGTAAAAATTTCTACAGTCCCACATGGTTCTGCTCCATACGTTCGATGAATGTCGAACTTGTATGCCCTAAAATCGGGTACGAGCCTCCAGAAAAACGTCCAAACTACATCCTAAACTACATTCAGGACTTGTATGCCCTCATTTTAAGATTGGAAAGATAACCACTGAAAATTTTTGAAATGCAATAGAAATTTTTAAAAATTTTGGAAAATTTTCTAAATGCAATAGAACAAGGAGAAGAAAGAATTGTACCTTGATTGTTTCGAGACTTTGGGAGCCATCGACAAGGGAGAGGAGGAAGAAGTGGAGGAGGACGGCTCCGACAAGAAAGGGAGGAGGGGGGAGGGCTCCGGTGGAGGTTTGGAGAGTTTGGGAGGAGAGTTTAAAATTTGGGCTAGTATGAGTAAACTTTTGGACTAGTACGAGTAAACTTCATTCATTAATGGGCTAGCCCCAATCCTGGGCTAACCCTAAGTAAATTATGTAGTGCCCTTATCAACAGCCCTTCTATAAGCTCTCTTCCAAGGGATGAATTGGAATCGAATATATCTTCCACTAAACTAATTAGAAATAGTTAATTAATAATTACAATTAGCAATTAAAATATTAAAAAAAAAAAACTTACGACAGATTTCGAATTTACGGTGGTTACAATATTTAAGATATGTTGTTATGTAATTAGGGTAAGCAGCAAGCAAAAAAGCTAGTTAATTAATTTTAATATAATTAATTGATTATTAACTAAGTAATGATTAGCTAATAAAATTATTTTGTTAATCAATAATAATCATCATCATTTATTAAATAATTAATTATTATTTATAATGCTATTATAATTCACTCTCTTAACTTTCTTACGTAACCAAATATGTTTAGGAGTTTGTAGGAAAGGCACAAGAAAGTCCACTACTTTCAAGAATAGAAAGTTCAAATCAAAATCCTGATTTCCTTGCCATTTAGCAAACATATCAGAACTAAAACCTTGAGAGAGAAAATTATTGGGGTTTTAATTTCTAGATCTAGACAACCAATTTCAGTACCCTAAATTTTTAATTAGAAGTCCTAACCATAGACTTTCCTAAAACATTAAAAAAAATGGTAAGGTTAGTAGAACGTATCATTAAAATGTGAAAATATTCTAAAAATATATCTGTCGGCTAGAATAAATGTTATTTACAGGTTTGGATATAAAAAAAAAAAAAAATTAGGTTAGAGATAGCAGGTCAATGATGATAATTTACCAAAGATCTGTCAAAAGTTTCAATTTGTTTCATGTGCCTATGATATTTATTTTTTATTGATGTATTTAACTATAGGGGACAAGATGGAAGAAAATCATCTTTGGTGGTTCTCGTTGCGTTGTATCTCACATCCGGTTAAGTGCTTTAAGTGGTGACGCTTGCCGGATAGACAGTGGGAGATTAAAGTACATATAATTGGGATTGGTCGTGAACATAACAAAAGATTTTCCTTTTAAGTCATATGGGCCAAATTCGATATCGTATCTCATTGATCAACTTTGTCATGGGCCACACCAAGTTTCCGTAACAATTTTGTATTTAACCAATCCTAGAGAACTTGTGCGACAGTTTACCAAGCATGGTGCACTTGATATCCACCAATTTTATTTTTACCGTATCAGAACTCAGAAGTCAACTTGTTTAGCTAATATTCAATCCAATTTCTCAAAAAAGCTTATATATGCTACCGATGCTTGTGGGGGACAATCACAGTAGTGCAACTTGCTTCTGCCTTTGTGGCCTAGAGACGATATTCATGTGAGTTTAATCTCTCTTGTTGCATGACTTAAGCTGTTTATAACACATTAATGTATACTTCCAACTAATTCCATGTTACATGCAAGGCTTCTTATTTGGGTGAGGTTGCATTGGTTAAGAATTGCCACTTACATATAGGAGGTTGGTTTTATTTGATGGTGCAGCCAGAGTCGGTCAATCATGGTGAGTGTTTAGCTAAATATTCCAGGGGTCGCAGAACTGCAGTTAATATTCTGATTAATTCGCATCCATCCATGGACCATGCCCTGGCTCCAAAACAGTTTAATGTAACACTGCTAGTAGCGCATATGAAAGCTCCATAAGAAATTCAGAGTTTGTGATGGTTGCTGACCTGACATTGTCAAAGTCCGTCCAAAACTCTTCCAAACCTGTCTACAGCAAACTTTGACAGCCATCTTTTACAACCCAAAAGGCAAAATCCTGGAAAATATTATATATATAGAAGAATACCTGGTATTAATCCTTTCATTGGCATTAAGCATCTTCAAGAACTTGCTGAACTTTGCCAAGCATATGCAAATTCAGAATCCTCCCAAACTAAGCATCAACCATTTTGCCACTTTTATGAGCTGAATTTAATTAATTTCCTTTCATCAATTACTATTGTTAAGCTATTGTTAAGGATGACATTACATCAAAGTTGCTTCTTGTAACATTGAAATTACAACATAATTGGGAAATACAACAGAATCATAAAACAAAAAAGACTGCAGCAACCTAGAAAGGCAGCTTGACCTTCTGACACAGTAATCAACACTCCAAATCCTAAATGGGAGGTTAGCCGAAGATCCATCTCAAGCAGCAGTGGATGATCAGACCACCCGAAGTGGTCAGCCAATGTAAGCTTTAAGTTAGCCGCAAATCCTTCTAGGTAATACCAGACTTGCATATTGGGCAAGACATCTTTCTTCTAAGCCATGAGTCAATGCACTGCATTAACAAGAAATGTACGAGAATCACTTCTACTTGTAACAACAAAATTATCTAATGCACTATCAAACATATTTTTACTTCTTTGTGAAATTTATGCAAGCATGGCAGATGGCGAATTGTTTCACCGACTGTGGGGGCTTCAAGACATACAGCACATGTTTCTTCAGGATTAACGTTCTGTACATACAAAAACAAAAGATTTAAACAAGAACCACCATCATCAAGCATATTATTCTACATGACTGATGATGTGATTGAGTACCTGGATCACTGATTGGGGTAAGTTGTTGATCTGCCTCTCAGAAGCACCAGTATGATTGTTATTTTCATCTAGTGCCAACAGCATCTCGTAGTCATTCCTGAAAAATGTAAGGCTTGATGCTTACTCATTACCTCATGCAATAAGGTCATAATAACTGAAACAACTAAAACCGCAAATATTCAGCAGGTGTCACTTCAACACAGCAGGCAAAGCTTCCTGCTATCAAGAATGACACCTGGGATCGTCTCACACCCCTTCCTTCCCCAATTCCATATGCATAACTGGACAATAAATGAAAAGAGAAATGACTATTCTCCATCTGGTGCCTATGTGGTGAACATGCTTTTCTTCATCTTAAACACTGACTGGTTTGGTGTCCTCCTTCATATTTGATGTCATCCTGTTTTTGGTGAATCACACCTAAGATTAATGTCCATTATAATATGATTTCATTCTTTGTTTTACCAGTGAGAGACAGGTTTAATACTATCAGAAGAAAGTTCTTTTGGAATGGCTCCGAGGATTGTGCTGCTGGGTTTGTTTTGCAAATTATAATTGGATTTTATAAAAAGAAAGCCATTTGATGGTTTTCCTAATAAGGAAGAATATGGATATAGCTTTGCCTGAGAAATGGCCACTGAAGGACTGTTTACAAAATCATTCTAGGAGTTGGAAATACCAAAATATATTGTTAGCTCATATTGTACATGCAGAAAGATGAGCCTGGTGACATCAGCCCTTCTATTTCATTGTTTGGTTGGAAGCAGCCAGCTCTCAATTAGTATTCAGCCCTTCAATTACGGTTTGAAGTTGTAACATGACAATTAAAAAAACCTTTGTCTAGCAATGATATTGTGGCGCACCAAGCAAATAAAGTCCTAATTTATATATTAATTTAAACATCTGATGGAATCTAAACTTAAGTGAAAAGGGGTTCGAATGCTTACTCATTAAAGTCACGTTGGACCCGATGAATAAGGTTGCGTCTTGGCGTGTCATTACCACCACCAAATGTAAGTTCAAGTGCTTCCAGAAAGTCAAGTCTCTACAGAATCCAAAAAGATGCCATCTCAATCAACTTAAAAATAAAGTATTGCATATCACCCTAATAATTTAGCATTTAACAAATGACTAAGAGAACAAAAAATGACCAATATACATTTGATGCCTAATAAATTCTTAATATATGATATTATCACTCCACGTAACAATGGTGGCATCATTAACTAAACATTTGGGCAATGTGTGATTGTTGAAGCATGCAATGGAAAGTTCTATAAAAAAAAACTTGCAAGGAGTTATTATATACTCTTCAATAATGAAATCTTTGAAGGTTTATCTCAATACACTTTTGAACCTTCAAAGATTCAAAGGAAAATGGCATCCATTCTTCAAACACGAGATATCCTTGATGTCTATTTTTATTGCTTGCTTATATTCCAGCTTACATTCCAGGAAAAAGAAATATTTGCATGATCTCCAAATCTTGGTCCATTGACAAAATGCATATGTATACACAAAATTAAGAGTCCAACCTAAAAGTGTAAAATATAACCAAAATCTTCAAATTTTACTTGGATGAACACATTTTTGGAGAACTTGATGAAGTATTAAGTTTTGTAGCACCAAGGGCTAAACAAGTCTACTGGTCTATCAGCAAGATAAAGTTGGGCAGTTGAAACCAACTAGTCTCAAGAAGTTCAGTCGATTAGGTATTTTAATTAGTTATTCGTTGCGTGGTGTTGTTGTTGTCGTTGAAGTTAGTGTCTCTGTCTGTGTTTGGGGGGGGGGGGGGGGGGGGGGGGGGGGAGGGGGGGGGACTATAGGATTTTGGATCACTTCCTCAACTCTACTCTCATCCCTTTAGCTTATTTGAAAAATTGTTAAGAATTCTACAGGAATTCAACACTAAGCAATACTGTGTATTCAAATACCAATAGCAACAATAATAGTGACAAAGTTACATAAAAATGACTTTCATAATGCATCTTTGATAACATCAAACCTTGTAGAATCAACAGGGGTTGATAGCAAAATAAATTAGCATTTCTGACAAAATTTTGAAGAATTTGGCAATATATATATAGAAGAAAAAATAATTTACACAATAATTACTAAGTCGTACGATGAAGATGAGATCCAGTGAAATGAGAATTTACAAACATTAAACAAATACATAAAAGCTTTACCATATCAAGACCCGTGCCACCCATCACAGGTCGGTTTAGTTCTCTCCTCAACTGGGCCATTCTACTTGACATTGGACGACGACCACGAGTTGTTGCTCGTGTGAATGACTGATGAGATCCTGCTCGTGCAGACGAACTTGATGTCTCTCTCTGAGGCAGCAAAATATCATAACGATGGTGAATAAAAAATCTTTAAATATCAAAAAACATAAATGTGGCAGTCATTTGACAAAATATAAGCATTGAAAAGTTACTTCCAAATAGTGATCGAACAAGAGATGAAGATTATAGAGGGTGAAATAATAGTTGATATTCACCTGTCAACTAGACTAGTTTATTATTTCAAAAGTTACTTCCAAATAGTGATCGAACAAGAGATGAAGATTATAGAGGGTGAAATAATAGTTGATATTCACCTGTCAACTAGACTAGTTTATTATTTCATAATACAATAAATTTCACAGAGATGTATTATTTTATATATGAGATGAAGATAAAATACTCACCATGGAAAATGTGATTAGTGATAACAAGAAGATACCAAACCAGGGTGAGAGAAGGACAAAGCTTCTACCACCTCATCAAGATAAAATATGGATGCATAGATATGAAGAAAAATATTCGAAGAATACAACCGGAAGAGCATCTCCTAGAACAGAACATTAAACAGGTCTTTTCTCCCGAAACCACAAACTAAGCCTACTGGGAATACTTGCCACATAAGAAGAACCCAAATGTCCACAACAAAAACAGTGAGCAGTAACATAGTATTGGCAGGTAAGGTAAATTATCATAAGATCGCGTACCAATACGATGTAGTTGTAATATCTAAGGTGTTTAATACAGTTGTCTCGGATTATCATATCAAAGCATGGGCACGCTTGAACTATTATCAAAGTACATATATCATTAGAGACTGAAAGCCAAAGATTTTTAATAGGAACATATGTGTAAGTACCTATATATAAAAATAAGGAAGATACATACAGTTGTAACAACTATCAAAGGAACCAAAGAGAGAGGGAGAGAGCAAAGATCACGAAAGAGAAAGTACACTTTCATAGAAACAATTTGATATATTCTAAATCGAAGTAGAACGAAAAGGATGCGGAGATCATTGATGAGAACAAGACAAGAAGAATATATTGGGTAATAAGAACTAATCAGAGAAGGGAAAAGAGAAGTTTAAGTGTTCTAAGATAAATTGAATTAAAAATAATAATTAGATAACTCTCTTATATAAAGGGCTCGACCTCTTATTTATAGAGGTGGACAAATCTAATTCTAAACTAAAAAAAAAGTTTCTAATTAAAGGAGTCACCATGGAAATAGGAGCCTTCTACATAGAATCACCACTTTAATAGGAAAATTCCCATTAAATAGGAGTCCAAACAATTTGGTTACTTCTCCTGCTCGATGTCCTACATCAGCCTACCTTCTTTGAAAAAAGAATATGACCTCTTAGCACTAGGAACCACATTATGCATCAATTTTTCACGTGGTTCCCTAGTAAAAATAGGCGTTGGTGGAGACCGTTGGGATGTAAGTTTTTGCTATAGTAAGTGTATACATGAACAACAAAGTTGCGCCTTTCACAATCCATAAACATGTCGAGCGTCCAATCTACTTTGGACATTATTTTGTCCCTCGTGGTACTGAAACTTGAGTTGATCCCTTGAAGTGAAGCGTCAAGTTCAATGAACCAAAGACAGGTGAAAAGGTTGCGAATTGGAATATGTTCTCTGATGATCACATGGCCTTCAGTAACACACTTATAATATGAAGTTTGGCTTTGGAATTATGAGCAAGATCTTCCTTCTTATAGAACTCTTATGTGGTCATCAATACATGAATTGTCATACTTACCAGAAGCTTTATTAGCCTCGGCTTCCTCAAATATAGAAAATTGTTTGTAGTGTCTGGAGAATGCATAACTAGCATTTTTCCGCCATAAGAACCTCTCTAAACTTTGATTGGGATCTTTGACAAGCTCAAGTTTTCCATCAAATCCGAAGAGAATATTGGACATTCTATGGAGTAAAAGTTTTGGAACCTTTCCATTATGCCTTGCATCTGAATAAGATTTCTAACAATCACCATTCTCCATAAACCAATTCTTTTTTGTGTTGTCCAGGGCAGTAGTGTTCTTTAGAAAGGGTTCCGTTTCTTCATCCATAAAAATATAAAAGCAAAAAAAGTAATCTTTGAAGAGTCCGTAATGTCTTTTGGTTGCATAAGATAATAATTTCCAAAAATAGTTGAGGCTATAACCTCCCCATGGCGGTGCTCCATCTCATGAAGATGGACATCCTCTATATGTCAAAACCAGTCCTTTGACCATGTTTCTTTCCTTTGACAAACCCACAATGCTCATTCTTTTATATCAACAGATACTTCCCTCTAATGCAACTAGTATATATGCACGTGCCTTGCACGTATTTTATACTATTTGAGAAAAACAAATAATAAGTTTTTTATTTTTTACTACTTAAGAAAAGCAAAACATTTTTTAAAAAAATTATTTTTAAAAAATTCACACGTAATTAGTTAAATATCCATATTAAATTTAATGAACAATTTTAAGTAGTAAATATAGATAATGATATTTTAGAAACTAATTTTTTTACCATGAAACCTATCTTTTTATATACAAATAAAATTCATTAGTATCTTAATAAATTTTGGTATTTTAGGAATGTATCATACGCACTATGGTGCATGTTGAATCGATATGGGACTCTTGGGTTTTTCGAACGGAACAAATTGAGCTTTTCTTAAAATAACATTCATTAGAATGTTAATTAAATTTACTTTTTTAGGAACTCTAAAAGCCACTATAAGCATTCATTATCATCTTAACTGTACGTGGACTCATTAGGAATGCATCATTAGCACATGCTGCATGATTTTCCTAAAATAGCACTCATTGGTTTTTTGAACGACGCAAAATTAGCATGCACGCATTAATTTGCTATTTTAAGAATGCATAATTAGCATCAATAGTATGCTGGAAAGACTAAAAGTCACTAACCGAATATGGGACAATTGTGTGTATATTATTTAGGAATATCAAATGACAAATTTTGAAAGTACCTAAATATCCCTAGCAGAATAGATTTTCTTTTTTTGTATTGCATTAGATATGCAAGGGTATTTTGGGAATGAAAAATTCTACGGTGAAGTCTAGTTTTGACATTATATAGTAGAATAGATAGATATGCAAGGGTATTTTGGGAAAGAAAAAATTTTACGGTGAAGCCTAGTTTTGGCATTATATAGTAGGATAGATGAAGGATACCCTCCAAAAATTAAGCCACAGTTTGTTTCATCTGCTTGTATGTTCACTTCAAGACCTTATCTCCAAAAATAGCTTTTTCGAGGATGGTAGATTTTGTATTAAAACCTACTTGATAGGATGGATTGAGATAATGTATTTCATTTGATGATTTAGTAAAAGCTTTAGAAACTTCGTTAGAAACAACTATTTTCATGACGGAAGCATAGTGACTCGGATCGGTGAGATCAATGAGTTTGGAAGGGTGGATGTTTTTGTTTAGATCATCAATAGTCATGCTAGAAGAATCTTCAATGGATTGTTGTTGAAGATTCATATCTTGTAATGATCACATCTTCTTCTTTCTCTCTTCCATACTTGCATTGAGTTCATTATCATGCTTTGCAGGATTTTCTTCAATCTCAAAGAAAATTTTCTCTCTAGTTCATCCAAAGCTTTTTGAATCAATGGACCAATGGAGCCATTGATTAGGATCTTTTGCTTTGATTCCACTTGATGCATTATAAATCGAAGAAGAACAAAAAGGATACGGAGACCCTTGATGAGAACAAGAAAAGAAAAAGAGATTGGGTAACAAGAAAAATTAAGTTTAACTAAGATAAATTGAATTGAAATTAATAATTAGATGATTATCTTACAGAAAGAGGTCGACCTCTTATTTATAGAGGTGGACAGATCTAATTTTAAACCTAAACAAAAAAGTGAAGTTTCTAATTGAAGGAGTCACCATAGAAATAGGAATCCTCCTAAAAGAGAATCACCACTTTCATAGGAAAGTTCTCATTAAATAAGTCCTACTAAAAATAGAATCACCCCTTTAATAGGAGAGTTCGCATTAAATAGGAATCGAAGTAATTTGGTTACTTCTCCTGCTTGATGTCCTGCATCACGATTTGGTTTAATACTTGGAAGATCCAATATGGAAGCCATTTACTAAGATTAATGGAAAAAGTTATAAAAAAAAAGATTGATCAATATATAGTTTTTATTGGCTTAAAAAGCTTATGAAAGAGAACTTATGGGGGGGGGGGGGGGGGAAATGTTGTGGGTTTTGACGAAGAAACATGTTTGTAGCAGCTAATAATGAGATTAAGAAGGATTTTACGAAGTAGTTATGACTATCATGTGAAATCAATGATCAACATTAAGTCCTTACCTTTTGAACTAGTTATGGATAAAATTACTAGACATATTCAAGATGATGTTTAATTATGAACTAAGTTTATTGATGATGATACTGTGATAAAGTATGAGAAGCTAGCTATGAAAATAGAATAGTAGAGAGAAACATGGGAGTCTTAAGGATTTTAAACTTAGTAGGACAAAAATCGAGCAAAAAGAAAATGAGAGAGAACACATTGACAGACGAGATACATAAGAGAAATAGTTTCAATATTTAGCATAAATCATTTATTATGATGCAGGGATTGAGAAGGATTTGTTCATAGATATAAGACATAATGGTTGAAATGGAGGAGTACTTCTGGAGTGCTTAGATACCCTGTGGTTAGATACTAGGAAACTTCAATAAAACAACTATCACACAAATATACTTCAGGAATTAAAAATAGCGTTGAAATACAAATGCAAAAAAATAAAACAACAAGTAAGATGGATGAGGACCAAAATGTTCAAAGATCGGTCACCCCGATTGAAGAGAAAATAAGGTGCACCAATTCATGGGAAGATGAGAGAAAAACGTCTCTAGTGGTTTAGAGAGGTGAAAACTTTAGATATTAGTTAAAGGAGCGGCTAGATGTGTGGGTAGGCATAAACGGACTTGTATTGAGGCCGTAAAAAGATTTTTTTTTTTTTTTTGTTAATAATTCCTTAACAGAGTTTAGACTAATTTATACGAGGTTATTTCATTTGTTGTCAAATCCACTACAATGGCAAGAAGAAATAGGTTTGTTGTCCAATCCAGTATGATGGCAAAAGGAAAGAACGAGGCACAACCAATATAAAAGGGAGAACCATTTTGTTGCATGAAAGTAGAGCAAACCATGGTGAAAGTAGGGCAAATCAGAAGCCTGTAGTGTTAAGCTAAAATGTGTTAAGCTAAAATAGTGGATCGAGTTTTAGGGCTTCATTTCTCTTAGCAGTGGAGGCAGACGGAATAAAAAATACCTTTCATCACTCAAAGAGTATTAACAGCCAGCCAGCACTTAGATGGCCCCTCCCAGACTAGGCAACATAGCTCAGGGACTGGGCAAGGCGGCAATGGGCTGAATCAGCCTAGGTGGCCGCTCTTGGAACACTTACTACACAAAATTTACATTGTAGAAAAGGTAAATATATTAGATCTACAAAATATGTATTATGCCAACTAAAAAGGCATTTTGCTATAAAAGATTGATAATAGACTGTCTTTCATCAAGATACAACAAGATTGAGATTCTCATTTCAGATGGAATGTCAAAGACATGCAAGATACATACATACAGAACTTCAAGTACCAACAAATTGTATAAAGGGATAAATAAAAAAAACTTACCCTACGAGATTGATTCTCTCTCCTATGAGTAGCACGATGACCATCCTCCTCCTGTAGTAATGACCATGCTATGGTTGCATCAATCTGTTTATTGATAAAACAAATAAAATTAGCTTTATCCATATTCAAAAAAAAAATCTGCATATTGAACCTGACGGTAATAATAAGTTGCAACAGAACACTATAAGCAAGATCCTAGTCCATAAATAAAGATGCTTATATCTGCATATGTATGTAAATCGAGATTACCTCCTCCATGCCTCCAGTTCTGAGTGTTTCATTATAGAGCTCTTCCTGAAGTTGACGAGCTAACATTTCATCAGATTCAACCTGTCTAGCCCTATCTACAGAGCGATCAGAAGCTCTGGCATTATGCTGTGAGGCGCTGCTATAGTCTACCTCTGGAGACCATAGGTCATCAACTTCTATAACTTGGCCCAATCTAGTACTTTTATGCTGCGGTCTATCCCCTCTGACTGATCTTAAATTTAAAGCTTGCCTGGATGATTGAAGATTCAGCATCTCAAGATCACCAGAAGTTGAACTGGAGCACTCACCAGTTCTGGCACGAGTCAAACTAAACTTCCTTTTGCCTTTCACATGTTTAGTTTGTGAATCACTGACTGAGATTATATTTGATTGATGCTCCAATGAAGTGCCATCATGATTGTTATAAACTGCAGTTCTACTTCCCTTGGCAGTTTCATGGCTTTGATAAAATGGGTGACTAGAAGCTGCGTCATTCTCAAAACCATTTGCAGCGTCGTCAGAGGAAGGGAAGATAGAAGGCTTCCTCCTATGAGCACGTGTTGTTCTCCATCCTTTATCCTGAAAACTATCAGTACCATCCTCTATAACTACATTGGCAGTCACCTCCTTCCCAGACAAGGAGCCCACTCTACAATTGTACAAACAATGATATGAGAATATATCACAACTAAACTGAAAATCAAGTTCTTACTACCACGCAAGATATATAAATATAGAACTCATTGGATTGTCAAAAGTCACCGATAAGAGGGAGAAAGATAAGAACGTACCAATTAACAAAACAAGTTAAAAATCAGTGTGTTGAAAATCTACTGTACTACAAATTTACCTTACAGAACACAGGAACACTAATAGTTGGAGTTGGCAAGGTTCACAATATCAGTATCGGACCCTTCCTATGGGTATTGGATAGGCGGTATCGTTAGCATCATATTTTTTTTTGGTATCAGAAAGCACATAACTATTATTAAAAATTCAGAAAAATAAATATTATACATTTAGGCATAATTTTAAGTATTTTATTTGTTGCTTCTTAGTAGTTTTGAAATCGAATGAAATGGTGTCACCCTTGCTGATTGGTTTACATGCGATAAGTTTTCTTCATTTACATGCTTTTACAACCTTATTATGCTATTACAACCTTGTCAAGTGATTTTTTTCGTTCAAATTTCTTTGCTGAATTGACTGGAAAAGAGCCCCCCAACGTCGGTATTTGTCAATATCGGTATTCGGTATCAGATCGGGACATGCCAAACCGTATCGGTATCAGCTGATCGTGCAAACTATGAGTTTGACCTTCATGTGAATGGCAAAAAGGTATAAAAGCAACATTCAGACCATAACTTGTGCCTAGCATACACTCCTAGTAACTAGATTATCTACTTAGGCTATGATAGTTTCTCATAACAATATGATTTCTGGGCATGGACATAAAAACTGATTATCAGGAAATATTAGAGAAGTAACATACTCTAGCATACAATGAATCTCGAAAAGCAAAAACAACACAAGAATCAATAGTTTCAACTACAAAAACCGGTGATGTTCCAATAATGGTTCACAAACTAGTAATGTTCCTCTCTGCAGAATAATAGATGAACATTCTTCCAATAAAAAGAAAATATAACACCTCGCAATGATTGTTCACAAACTAGTAATGTTCCTCTCTGCAGAATCATAGATAAACATTCTTCCAACGAAAAGAAAATGTACGTTAGCATCATTAGTAATAACAGTAAAATCTATCAGCATAGACATTATCAACATCAAGGCACAAACTATCCACCTTCAGAAAAAAAGTTACAGAGATTTGATTTTAGATCATTTCCAGAAACAGAAAGTAGCACAAGTATATGCATACCTGCTCAATCCAGACTTCTCTCTATGCTGTTGGTCATCAGACACGGGGATATCATCCACTGTCACCTTTCCTTTCAGTTTTTCAGCATGTCTGTCATCAGAATCAGGACAAACAATGTAAATTTCATGAGATGAAACCCCATTATTTTCAACCCCGTCATGTTTCTCCTTCAGAATACTTTTACCACGTTCAATGTTCAAAGGAGAGATGCAACCATTACGCACTAGCCTTCTCCGTCCAGTACTTCTCAAACTACGGGCCTCCATCATGTTGGATTCAGTATTCTTATAAAGATCTATTTCGTTTCTAGCGTCTTTATCACTACTTCGAGCAGAGAAAGAAGATTTTGATATATCAACTGAGTTGGTAAGATTTTGATATCCAACCTCGGACTGCTTGTTATTATCTATAACTCTACATGATGATGTAGAACACTTCGTAGGTTTTAAATTGCTACAAAGATCGATTCCCTTCCCTTTATCTCTAGGCCTCAACTCCAGATCTTCATCAAGCTTACTTGTCTTCTCTTCTACAACAACAGGTCTCGGAGTCAAAGTGATTCCATTCCCACTCCAAGGTCTCCTTACCAATCTACTGGTACAAGTGGATCCACCATTACTCTCAGTATGCTCATGGTTAGCAACCTTTCTCCTCAAATCTCTGGACCTCGTAGGATGAGAAAGTGTGTAGAGGCTTTTCTCACCCAATTCAACCTTTTTTGAACCGTCTCCACTTCCATTAGAAGCCATTGTTGGACCGAGCTCAGGTTTTGATTCAGCTGGCTCGAGCATTGATCGGGCTAAATCAGCTTGTCTAAATAGATCCTCGTGACTATTAGTTGTCGTGGTACGGCAATCATGTTGGGTGGAATCTCTATGTCGACGAAGATAAATCTTATTTGAATGCCAAATATCTCGATGTGGTAAAGAACAGTTTATGCCTTCTCCAACATCCACTCTTTCCCAAGAAGGCTTTGAAGACCGATCAGTCGGACACCTAATAGTCGATCTATCGGGAGTGTCCGGGACTTCATATACCATATCCGGATCCAATCCATCCATACTCTGCATTACAATTTATACTTACAGATGATTACACTGTATATCTAGAATACTACAAACATCCTCTCAAAAACATAACTGCATCCATGTTCATAAAATAAAGGTAACTTTTACTTACGATGGACAAAAAAAAGGATGTGTGTGGTATAGCAAAGTTTATCAAAAGTTGATCTCATAAGCTGCTTTTGTAAGTTCTTGTCACAAGTTGTTGATCAATAGAATTACTGAAAAGTTGCTATCAAAAGTTATAAAGAGCTTGATAGAAACATGTTTTCCAGTTCTAAATTATTGAGAATGTCCAAACTAGAGAGGGATTTATAAAAATGTAAATCTATAAGATAAATTTCAGAAAAGCTAAAAGAGTAGTGTTTAAAAAATATATATACAAGAAAATTTGAAGAAGCCTTTTAAAGCACCCATCTGTCTGCTTTTAAAAGCAGAGAATGAAGAGAAGCAACTTCTCAAAAAATAAACATAAACAGCTTTGATGACTTTCGTGTAGGAAGATTGATCCCTGCGGAAGCAGAAGCGGGAACAGGGGGGCAGTGAGGCCGAAATATTGCCGAAAAAGGATACTTAACAATGCTGAAATGCACGCTTTGATGGTTGCTCGAGTCCACAAGGGAGTTTTCACGAGTCCCCGGGACCTCGAATCCACAAGGATTGATTGAATCCACAAGCGATTTGGAGTCCACCAGAGAATAAGAAAAAAAATTCTCAAAGAGATTTATACTACAAACGAGTTGAAAAACTATTATATTGATAGCCTAATTCTAATACTAAACGTAACTCCCTCCCCCACCACACATGTCGCCGCTCCCTCTAGCCTGTCGCCTTTGCACCTGACTACGACACGATCCCGCACCCAAGCGAGGGGGGTGAGCTACCCAACTGCTTCGAGAACTTGTGGTTAGCTTACAGCTGTGTGGAGGTAGGATGGGTGTGGAGCTCTGGACAGGCAAGTGACGTGGGGGTGGAGGCAAAGCTCCAACAGGCTAGAGTGGATAGTTCAAGGTATTTAAGAGCAAATTAGACTTTCACGTAATAAATGCATTTGAAGTGATCATTAGTTTCATATAATCAGAGTCTAACCTCGGATCTACATAAGCATCCTCACCCCAAAAAAAAAAAATTATCTTTATCGTAAATCCATTTTTTTTTGCCAGAAATCCAGAAAGGAACCTTTTGTTATGAAAATCTTATTAAAACTAAATTATGCCCTTAACTAAAATTCTCACCTAAACCGTGTTAACCGGAAGAATTACAAAAAGGGATCTTTTGTTCGATTGGAAGAGAAACTTAAAGGGGAAATCTGCAGGAACTCTGATCAGTGGAATCTGCAAAGAATTCAAATTCTATGTGGAATTTGATTTGAAAAAATACAAAAACAAAAATCGATATAATGAAAAAAGTCGTGGTCCAAAATCATTTATAGGTATAACTATTTCATATCTGACCATAATAAGTATACAAAAAAGTCCTTTTTCAATTAGGGCAAATTCTGGGTTCGAAAATCTCCCAAATTGCAATAGGAATCCCAAAACGAATCGATGATTTATGGTTTAAATTTCCCTCAAATTTCGATTGTATCGACAACAAAGATCAAATAAATCTAACAAATCTTACGAGAAATTGATAATCTAAAATTAAAATCTCCCCGAACTTCGATTGGTCAACAACAAAAATCAAGTAAAGCCAACAAACCCACAATAAATTGGTAATTTAGAAACCAAAAATCCCCCAAATTTCGACTGGATCGACAACATAGATCAAATAGACAGGACAGAAATCAAACAAATCCCGCAAGAAATTGATAATTCAGGGCTTAAAATCGCCCAAAAACAATAAACACGAACTTTTTAGCAATTGAAGCAGAAATGAAAAAGTAAATTGGTAGAAAAAATACCTTCAAGATGGAATAATCGAATTCGAAATCCGGACGAATGGAGGAAACCCTAGGCCATTTTCTCTCTTCTATTTCTATAGACTTGCATGAAGATTCGTGCAGGGTATTTTGATCGAACGGTGCAGCTTTTTCCGGATATTATTTCTTAGGAATATAATTAAGAAGGCCGCCTAATTTAGATTTTTACACTAGTATAGGATATTGATAAAGGCACTACAAAAATGATTCAAAACGGTCCATATTTTTACCATTGATAATTACAAATTTGACATTTGTAAATATTACTCACCGGACTAACCACTTTTAATTAAAAAAAATTTATAATTAGGACTGTCAAAATTTTGACAGTCCTTTCAATTTGTAGGACTGTTAAAATTTTGACAGCCCTAAAAATATATGTTGATTTTTTAGGACTGTCAAAATTTTGATTGTCCTTCCAATTGGTAGGACTGTCAAAATTTTGACAATCCGGAGGGGAAGGCTACGCGAGGTGACACGAGGACGGGACTGCGTGGAGGCCGGAAGCGGGGGGAGTGGGGGGGGAGACGAGGCGGAGGAGCGGGAGGAGAATACGGCGGCGGCAGAAGGCAGGGGAAGAGGTGGAGGCGTGCGCGCGGCGGCGAGACATAGGTGTCACGCCCCAGTCCCAAAATACCGAGGGACTGGACACGTGGCAATGGCCAGCAGTACGCACCGATGGACAACCCAATTTAATGGATCCATCAGGGCATGCTTAAGTTGTAGTCTAACAATAAATAGATCAAGTATTACAAGTCACAGTCTATACTAATCTCATCCACAACAGATAATCACAGATCAAATGCCAGAATAATGCAAACAGAATAAACTAACATATCTCAAATAAAGCGTCTCGGGGAACAATCCGAGAACAAGTCTGATACATCAATGCAATAGACTGAAAATAAAATAACTAGAAACAGAAATAAATGAGTATCTCAAGTCAATACTCAGGAGAAGTCCTCTGGTACGATCTCGTCCTCAGATCCTGGTTCTGCCCCAATGTATGCACCTGTTCCTGCTTCTGCTAATGCTAATGTTCCGGTCCCGTAAACCTCGGGATAGATCTCGTCAGCTAATCCTGGGGACATAGTCCATTCCAGGTCCTCAGGGGACATAACAAGGTACAGATAATACAAGCCAAAATAAATGCAGTGCGGCAATAAATGAAACCATAGGGTAAACTATATAACCAGCTAAGTGATATGCAAGTTGAGAGTTTTAGTCATACTCGGGCTGAGACTACTACAGGATCAGTGTCGAAGAAATCATAGCAGTATTTTCTCGAAGTGCCAGTACGGTACCAAAACTCTGTGTCAGAGTCTAAGGCACTTCCATTAAAATATTATATATATATATATATATATATATATATATATATATATATATATATATATATATAATCAGCCTTTTGTATGGTAAATCTCTCCCCACCCAATGTAATCACACGTCTCATGTCCATGACACGCAGGATCAAAACTAATGCAGCAAGTCAGGATATAATCTAAGCATGTAAACTGTGTATGTCATAAACATGTATCCTATATAGAATCACCATGAATATCTCAGGAAGATTCTGTCTCATGAATAGTGTCAGGTGTCCGGGGTTATGATGTACTTGATAAGACAAGTACGAGAAATATCGGGTCTCGGTATCCATGTCTAGATGACATTACACAACGCCGCGTACGGTGTTGGCACCCGACTATCAATCGGACGCTAAGTAAAGCTACACGGTCCTAGGTTGAATATTTATATCAAGATTATATATGTATATACAAGGAACTCAAGCAAAGTACTATAACCGGAATCACTGCGAGTTGGCAAGGTACACTTGCCTGGGTTCCGGCTACAATTGTAGCTCTGGCAGCAGCGAGATTTGCAGGCAGTACTTCGGTTGCTGAAATAAACATCACCATCAGATCTAGAAAATACCAATCAGCGAGAAACGCCTGTCCTTGAGTCCAATTTGGAGACAAGGGCAAAAATAACAATTTCGGGTCAAAGCGGGGTCCACATGTGGCTCGCTTCGCACCGAAAAACGTGTCAGGGACAAAGTTCTCCAATTCGTCAAACTTAGTGTTAACAAGTCAGGAACGATGATACGAACCCAACGGAACTTCCAGAATTGGATTCCGATGAGCCGGTCACAAAATGGCCCGTCAAGTGGAGCCTGTGGAGCCCACGACACGCGATTTCGTCAACGTTCTCAGAATCGAACCAAACTTGGGTCACAGGACCAGCGTATTGCTACGAGTCTGATGGCGCAAGTTTCGTTTCGATCCGATGTGTGTACACAAAGTTACGACGCGTTGCAGAACTGACGGATACGGGACGGTGTCCGCGGATACGCGTTGATTCCGGTGTGCACGCACATCCGAATCGACTTCTGCGAAATCCCACATGTCCGTATCAACGGCGCGCACGTATCGGTGAAGACCGCACACGACCAAGTTATCCCGTTTGGCGGAGCGTACTCAGTTCCGGGGTGAAACAGGGCATTGTTTTTCCTCTTTTTAGATCGCGGTTCACGATCGCCACAGGACGCGATGCACCGAGCGGATTGCACGGGCACCGAGAGGGTCACACAGGGTTCGCGATGCAATGGACAGAATAGAAATCGGGACAGCGAGGAGAAAGTTATGAGTACCTGAACAGGGCTCAAAAACCCGATTCACGCGTGTCCGAGTCGAGTTCGAAGGGCCGTGTCCTGTGTCCTGTGCCGTGTCCGCGTCCACGGCGGCCCTAGGGTTGCTGGAGACTGGCCGGGGTGGCTCGCTAGAGGAGGGCGGCTCGATGAGGGGGCCTCTGACGGGTGGCCGGAGGCAGCGCCGGGGTCGGCTCGCTCGGGGGATTCTGGAGGGGAAGCTCGGGGCTGAGCGAGGAAGTGAAGGAGGAGGAGGAGGAGGAGGAGGAGCAGGTCGCGGCGTGCTGCAAGGAGGCGGAGGGCCGAGCAGCGGGTGGTTGGGCGAGGGGTTCGTCGGCGTTTAGGGTTCCGGCGGAAGGGGCTTAGGGTTTTGGTTGGGGGAAAACGGTGAGGGAGGTGAGGGGGTTTTATAGGGGAAGGGCTGCGCGAGGGTGGCCGGGTGAGGCGGATGTCACGACCCGATTCCGTAGAATCGTTTGAGGCATCCCCCGAATCGTGACCGCCGTGCGGGCCTGGGGTTGCGCCCGCACAAGGCTTTAATGATTTGCATAGCAAGCACATATTCAGAGTACGCAGATAAATTGAAATACAGATTTGAAACATGGAAAAGTTCTCTTTATTGATAATAAACATCTATTACAAACTCCTGAACGAGTCAGCTAATATGCCAAACGGCTTACAAAAGAGATGACTCAAAATGAGATAGCAGTCCTGTACATTATATCCCTTTACTAAACTTCAAAAGATATAGACCTCCAGGCTGGAGGATAGCTTTTCCACGGAGCTGCATTTGTGTATGAAGAGTTGCAGGCTCCTTTCTTCAAAATGCTTCAAAGGGGCGTGGTGAAGATGCGCCAACAGCTGGACTGGATCGGGAAGACGACTTCGGCTCCTCGCTCGGTTCGCCTTGGTGCGGAGAACCTGTTTCAACGAGGGTCAGCATGTCAAAACATACTGGTGAAGGCGAGCTAACCGAACTATACCAATCAACACGTTGTTTTAATGAAGCATGCATATTTGTGGGTTTCTATCTTGCCTTAGTTCATTTACAAGTAAGCAGCATATAGAATTTACTGAAATAAACATGCCACCGTTCGGTGGATTTTACCTGCCCGTCTGAATTACCTGCACAATACTTACCATGCCTTCCCTGCCACGAAGACACAAATTAGTTTGCAACAGGTTTAAATATACACGTTGGGATCACTGGCTAGAAGCCAAAATGGACCGTTTAGTCTTGAACGAGGATGGAATACAACAAAGATTCGTTGGTGGCTGCAGACTATCCTTGTTCAGATGCGTGAGACTATCGTGAAGTTCCGCCCGGACCGGATCGGTGCCAGTGCCCCAGCAACCGTCCGCAGGAACTCGTTACCTTGTGCACAAGTTGTCCGTGATCAATCGTTCGTGATACGTTAACGTTGATGCATTGAGGCAACATGAACATGAGATAAGCAACATTGCATGATTCGTTTTGCATAGTCTTCCTGACAGTTTATTTCATAACAAGTGTATTCCATGCTTAGCACAATTTATGGAAGAATAAGCATTCTAACTAAATTGAAGCATGTATAAAACATTCCCAAACGAATAAGCAAGCAATACAATCCAAGTCTATTTCCTTTTATCTTGGTATCTTTTATTATTACTTGGTATCGTTTGATCGGGGCAAAGAAGGATACAGATTTTTAGGGCGTGAAGCTTGGAAGCAGGGCTAGCTAATCGGGTTGGTAGCCACTCACTTGGTTGGAAGGAAAGGAGAAGGAAAGAGGCGCTTCACGACTCCGCTCGCAAGCCGTCTACTGCTCGTTCACCTGCACACGAACAGCTCGATTAATACTTCCTCCTCTCTTTCCAATCTCGGAATAGAAGTGCAGTTCAATGAACGAAAACAATGAAAACCATCGAAACCGTTCAAGGAAAACAAGCAAATCCCAAAACCAACTCAAAGCACGAAAGCAACAAGCGACATCGAAAACCGAGACAATAAAAGATAGCAGCGGAGAGGTCCCTCCTGACTCTGCCGCTAAGCCAATCCTTGGGGCGCGGTCCACTGAATATGGGAATCGATTCCGAAGAAACAAATCCATAACGAGGACGAGTTCTTAATTCAATCTATCCCGATCGAACGATACTGTTTGTGTTTCTTAGCCGCGCTCCCCGCACCGGGGGAACGGGGCGCTACATCCTACCCAACCAATTTGAAGTTTCATCCCGAAACTTAAGAATAGTGCTTACCGTTAAGGATGATGAACTGAATAGTTTGGGCAATCACGAATTCGGTGGGTTGAGTCACCGCAAATGAGACATTGCCCGAGTTTCTTGCGGCACGTTTCAACTGTGTGCCCTAGTTTCTTACAATAAGAACATGGTTGCCCTGGGTTTCCTCTTCGTGGACCGCCGTGGTTAGGGCGCTTTGCAGCGGTGTTTCCTCTATTATTGCCTTGGCGTTTGTGATTGTAGGTATGCACAGCGCCGGTGGAAACGTGAGGATACTGCGGTTCAAGAGATAGGGCATGATTCATCACTTCACGCATTGTCCCGTACTGATTATTGACTACGTTCCCATGAATGGCAGGGCGCAGACCGCCTTCAAACCTTCTAGCTCGACTCGTTGCATCAGGTAAATAGGCCCTAGCGAATTTAGAGAGTCGGTTGAATTCAGCGGAGTACTGCTTCACTGTCATACTGCCCTGCCTCAGTTGCACGAACTCGTTTTCTATCTGACGTTGCACTGGAGGGGGTATAAACTCCTCTTCAAACCCGGCACAAAAAGTCGTCCACGAGATCGCCTCCTCTCTATGATCAAATTGGAGAGATCGTCGATGCACGTTCCACCAATCGTGCACGTTGAGGCGGAGCTGAAGTTGCGCGCAGGCGACGTGCTTCTCTTCGGGAACTTCTAGCAGAGCGAAGTGATCTTCAAGCTCGGCTAGCCAATCTAGAGCTACCACTGGGTCCTCAGTCCCGTTGAATGGGGTGTTGCAGACTTTCTTGAAGTGTCCCAAGTTGAAGGCAGTCACGTCCCTCGGCCTTGGAATTTGAGGCGTCTCCACTTCAAGCACGGGCTGTTCCACCGGAGTCGTTGCAGTTGCAGTGGAATGGTTGGCAGCCAAAGTCTGAACGATCTGTTGCAGGGTATCTACCTGCTTTTGTTGGACTGAGAATCGGGTCTCCAGATTGTTTTCAAACTTGGCTTGACGAGCATCGTCTCTTTGTCGTTGCGATTCTAATATTTGCATTACCCGCTCAAGCGGGTCGACTTGAGACATGCCTCGCTGGCTCCTCGAGCTTCCCGAAGTACCCGAACTGCTTTCTTGTGTTTCGTTCGGAGCTTGCGCTGCAGATTGTGCTGGTACCATTCCTTCAAAAGAAGGTAAATTACATTAGAATTATAATGTATTATGGACTTATTGCATGAACGTATCTCATTTTGGCCTAGCGAGTTCAAGAGTTCGCACAGGAATTTGATCGTTAAAGGAACTTTTTCAGTACGAAGTCTAAGAAACTTTGAATCTGTGCTCTGATACCACTATGTCACGACCCGATTCCGTAGAATCGTTTGAGGCGTCCCCCGAATCGTGACCGCCGTGCGGGCTTGGGGTTGCGCCCGCACAAGGCTTTAATGATTTGCATAGCAAGCACATATTCAGAGTACGCAGATAAATTGAAACACAGATTTGAAACATGGAAAAGTTCTCTTTATTGATAATAAACATCTATTACAAACTCCTGAACGAGTCAGCTAATATGCCAAACGGCTTACAAAAGAGATGACTCAAAATGAGATAGCAGTCCTGTACATTATATTCCTTTACTAAACTTCAAAAGATATAGACCTCCAGGCTGGAGGATAGCTTTGCCACGGAGCTGCATTTGTGTATGAAGAGTTGCAGGCTCCTTTCTTCAAAATGCTTCAAAGGGGCGCGGTGAAGATGTGCCAACAGCTGGACTGGATCGGGAAGACGACTTCGGCTCCTCGCTCGGTTCACCTTGGTGCGGAGAACCTATTTCAACGAGGGTCAGCATGTCAAAACATACTGGTGAAGGCGAGCTAACCGAACTATACCAATCAACACGTTGTTTTAATGAAGCATGCATATTTGTGGGTTTCTATCTTGCCTTAGTTCATTTACAAGTAAGCAGCATATAGAATTTACTGAAATAAACATGCCACCGTTCGGTAGATTTTACCTGCCCGTCTGAATTACCTGCACAATACTTACCATGCCTTCCCTGCCACGAAGACACAAATTAGTTTGCAACAGGTTTAAATATACACGTTGGGATCATTGGCTAGAAGCCAAAATGGACCGTTTAGTCTTGAACGAGGATGGAATGAAGCAAAGATTCGTTGGTGGCTGCAGACTATCCTTGTTCGGATGCGTGAGACTATCGTGAAGTTCCGCCCGGACCGGATCGGTACCAGTGCCCCAGCAACCGTCCGCAGGAACTCGTTACCTTGTGCACAAGTTGTCCGTGATCAATCGTTCGTGATACGTTAACGTTGATGCGTTGAGGCAACATGAACATGAGATAAGCAACATTGCATGATTCGTTTTGCATAGTCTTCCTGACAGTTTATTTCATAACAAGTGTATTCCATGCTTAGCACAATTTATGGAAGAATAAGCATTCTAACTAAATTGAAGCATGTATAAAACATTCCCAAACGAACAAGCAAGCAATACAATCCAAGTCTATTTCCTTTTATCTTGGTATCTTTTATTATTACTTGGTATCGTTTGATCGGGGCAAAGAAGGATACAGATTTTTAGGGCGTGAAGCTTGGAAGCAGGGCTAGCTAATCGGGTTGGTAGCCACTCACTTGGTTGGAAGGAAAGGAGAAGGAAAGAGGCGCTTCATGACTCCGCTCGCAAGCCGCCTACTGCTCGTTCACCTGCACACGAACAGCTCGATTAATACTACCTCCTCTCTTTCCAATCTCGGAATAGAAGTGCAGTTCAATGAACGAAAACAATGAAAACCATCGAAACCGTTCAAGAAAAACAAGCAAATCCCAAAACCAACTCAAAGCACGAAAGCAACAAGCGACATCGAAAACCGAGGCAATAAAAAATAGCAGTGGAGAGGTCCCTCCTGACTCTGCCGCTAAGCCAATCCTTGGGGCGCGGTCCACTGAATATGGGAATCGATTCCGAAGAAACAAATCCATAACGAGGACGAGTTCTTAATTCAATCTATCCCGATCGAACGATACCGTTTGTGTTTCTTAGCCGCGCTCCCCGCACCGGGGGAACGGGGTGCTACAACGGAGGGGCTCGGGGTCGTGGCGTGGGGCGCGGGCGAGTCAGGCGCGGGCTCCGGCGACGTGGCCGGCGGGTACGGCAGGGGAATCGGGGTCCAGAGCATGGGGGAGGAGAAGAAGTCTCCGGGTCGGGTTGGGCGACGAGTTCGGGTCTGGCAGACCAGGCCCGACCCGTTAGCAGAAGCGGGTTAGGGCTTGCGGGTTCGGGTCGCGGGTTGACCCGGATCCGACCCGCAGCTGATGGGTTGGGTCGGGTTTGTTTGGTTTGGTTTGGGGTTTAATTACAAAATAGTTTTTAGGTGTTTTTAAAAATAGGTCCGGGGTCCAATAAATTCCAGAAAAATTACCCTAAGTCCAGTATTTTATTTTACACCCAAAAATATTATTTTTATAATATTTTAATATATTTTAAAAACATTTAATTTTATTTAATGCCAAAAACAACTTGTTTTTAATTAGCAAAAATTCCCAAAAACCCAGAAAATTCCGAAAAATCCAGTTTTAAAAATCTTGAAAAATCAGGGGGTTTACAATCTACCCCCCTTAAGAGGATTGCGTCCTCGCAATCAAAGAATAACCGGTCAACAGAGATGACACGGTTGCAAGCATTGTTCAAACACATCACAAGACACTTAGGAAAAATATCGTTTCCCTAAGAATGAAAGTTATGCACTTTCTAGAGTAAAGAAATCTAGTTAAAGCAAGAGAACTACAACTTTTTAGAAAAACTAGGTTATTATTAACAAGTTCCAAATTACTAGGTTGGGGCTAAGGTCACGAACCAACAGGCACGAGCTAAAACAATACTAGCAACGGTATCTACGAATCACTTACTCGCATTAGCTACTCCAAGAGCCTGAGCGTTCTCCAAGGTTATCGCTGGAGCCTATCCGCGTCATTGCAGTCGATTCTTCTGCTGCTGAGCCTGCTGGAAGAGTAGTGCCTGGGGTATCAAAGGTGGCCTCGGTTGATACCCTCCTGGATCTGGTGGTAGGACTCCTTCAACTCTCGTTTGCGGTGCTTCCAATGCTGGAGAGGCTGGCCTTGGTGCTGGTAACGCTTGTTGTTTAACCATTGGTGCTCTTTCTCGATGCTCAGGGCATTCCCTCAATAAATGCTGACTGGATCCGCAAGCTAAATATACTTTTCTTTTTCGTCTGCACTCGTCCTCAATATGGCCTCGCTTGCGACAATATGGACAGACAGGTAGTACTTGCAGAGATGCTTCTGGCGGCTGGTGCATAGGAGAACTCTTTACAATTTCTTCCTGTGGTGCTCCGGCAGGTGCTGATGTGGCTGGTTGATGAATCATCACTGCTTTCTCTTGATGCTGAGGAAAATCCTTGGCTAAGTGTTGATTGGACAAATTAAGCATAATCCTAACTTGCGTCTGCACTCCTTATTAATATGGCCTATCTTGCTATAGTAGTGACAAGTTGGAAGAACTAAGGCTCTTGGTGCTGCTCTCGGTGGTGGATTCATCTGTGGTCGCTTTGCAGCTCTTTCCTGTTGTGCTTGGTCTGGTGCTGACGCATACGGCCGCTTTTGGCTGGACTCGATCCTTGTGGTGCATTCCACGGGTCATGATGCAGCAAGAACGTCCTCGTCTAAGGTAGTTGTATTTGAGCTGATTAACGTCCGTAGCTCCGAGCTAAATCTGTCGATGAACTTCTCCGCTTGGTTTTGCTGTGCTTCTTGATGAACCTTTTGATAGGCTTGCATCATCGCGTAGAACATTCAAAACATTTGTGGTTCATCCATAGGCTGTCCCAATGGGAAGGAAGGCATCAGTGGAGTAGACTGCGTCGATGGTGGAACATCATCTTGATGGATTCTCGAGGCAGGCTGACTTGCTTGACTGCATTATGATGATTGACCTTCACCAACCGGTGTCACATCGTCTTCGTGGGTAACCACAACGCCTTGTGGTGTTCCTGCATGAGCCTCGTTGCTGGCTTGTGGGTCCATTTCCCTGCATCTAAAATAAATAATAAGAGGCGCACAGGAATCAAGGCAGGATGCAAGTCAATAAATTAATTCGAATAGATATCAAGAACGATTCAAGCAAGTGGATGAGATACTAGAAACTTATCCTATTCTTATTGTAGGCCTGTTCGGTCCCTAAGTTGAAACCGAACAATTTAGTCGCAGACCTGCATGGGCCACCATAAAAACTATGTCACGCCCCAGTCCCAAAATACCGAGGGACTGGACAAGTGGCAATGGCCAGCAGCACGCACCGATGTACAACCCAATTTAATGGATCCATTAGGGCATGCTTAAGCTGTAGTCTAACAATAAATAGATCAAGTATTACAAGTCACAGTCTATACTAATCTCATCCACAACAGATAATCACAGATCAAATGCCAGAATAATGCAAACAGAATAAACTAACATATCTCAAATAAAGCGTCTCGGGGAACAATCCGAGAACAAGTCTGATACATCAATGCAATAGACTGGAAATAAAATAACTAGAAACAGAAATAAATGAGTATCTCAAGTCAATACTCAGGAGAAGTCCTCTGGTACGATCTCGTCCTCAGATCCTGGTTCTGCCCCGATGTATGCACCTGTTCCTGCTTCTGCTAATGCTAATGCTCCAGTCCCGTAAACCTCGGGATAGATCTCGTCAGCTAATCCTGGGGACATAGTCCATTCCAGGTCCTTAGGGGACATAACAAGGTACAGATAATACAAGCCAAAATAAATGCAGTGCAGCAATAAATGAAACTATAGGGTAAACTATATAACCAGCTAAGTGATATGCAAGTTGAGAGTTTTAGTCATACTCGGGCTGAGACTACTACAGGATCAGTGTCGAAGAAACCATAGCAGTATTTTCTCGAAGGGCCAGTACGGTACCAAAGCTCTGTGTCAGAGTCTAAGGCACTTCCATTAAAATATTATATATATATATATAATAGCCTTTTGTATGGTAAATCTTTTCCCACCCAATGTAATCACACGTCTCATGTCCATGACACGCAGGATCAAAACTAATGCAGCAAGTCAGGATATAATCTAAGCATGTAAACTGTGTATGTCATAAACCTGTATCCTATATAGAATCACCATGAATATCTCAGGAAGATTCTGTCTCATGAATAGTGTCAGGTGTCCGGGGTTATGATGTACTTGATAAGACAAGTACGAGAAATATCGGGTCTCGGTATCCATGTCTAGATGACATTACACAACGCCGCGTACGGTGTTGGCACCCGACTATCAATCGGACGCTAAGTAAAGCCACACGGTCCTAGGTTGAACATTTATATCAAGATTATATATGTATATACAAGGAACTCAAGCAAAGTACTATAACCGAAATCACTGCGAGTTGGCAAGGTACACTTGCCTGGGGTTCCGGCTCCAATTGTAGCTCTGGCAGCAGCGAGATTTGCAGGCAGTACTTCGGTTGCTGAAATAAACATCACCATCAGATCCAGAAAATATCAATCAGCTAGAAATGCCTGTCCTTGAGTCCAATTTGGAGACAAGGGCAAAAATAATAATTTTGGGTCAAAGCGGGATCCATATGTGGCCCGCTTCGCACCGAAAAACGTGTCAGGAACAAAGTTCTCCAAATTTGTCAAACTTAGTGTTAACAAGTCAGGAACGATGATACAAACCCAACGGAACTTCCAAAATTGGATTCCGATGAGCCGGTCACAAAATCGCCTGTCAAGTGGAGCCTATGGGGCCCACGACACGCGATTTTGTCAACGTTCTCAGAATCAAACCAAACTTGGGTCACAGGACCAGCGTATTGCTACGAGTCCGATGGCACAAGTTTCGTTTCGATCCGACGTGTGTACACAAAGTTACGACGCATTGCAGAACTGACGGATACGGGACGGTGTCCGCGGATACACGTTGATTCCGGTGTGCACGCACATCCGAATCGACTTCTGCGAAATCCCACATGTCCGTATCAACGGCGCGCACGTATCGATGAAGACCGCACACGACCAAGTCGTCCCGTTTGGTGGGGCGTACTCAGTTCCGGGGTGAAACAGGGCATTATTTTTCCTATTTTTGGATCGCGGTTCGCGATCGCCACAGGACGCGATGCACCACCGAGCGGGTTGCACGGGCACCGAGAGGGTCACACAGGGTTCGCGATGCAACAGACAGAATAGAAATCGGGGCAGCGAGGAAAAAGTTATGAGTACCTGAACAGGGCTCAAAAACCCGATTCACGCGTGTTCGAGTCGAGTTCGAAGGGCCGTGTCCTGTGTCCTGTGCCGTGTCCGCGTCCACGGCGGCCCTAGGGTTGCTGGAGACTAGCCGGGGTGGCTCGCTGGAGGAGGGCGGCTCGACGAGAGGGCCTCTGACGGGTGGCTGGAGGCAGCGCCGGGGTCGGCTCGCTCGGGTGATTCTGGAGGGGAAGCTCGGGGCTGAGCGGGGAAGTGAAGGAGGATGAGGAGCAGGTCGCGGCGTGCTGCGAGGAGGGGGAGGGCCGAGCAGCGGGTGGTTGGACGAGGGGTTCGTCGACGTTTAGGGTTCCGGCGGGAGGGGCTTAGGGTTTCGGTTGGGGGAAAACGGTGAGGGAGGTGAGGGGGTTTTATAGGGGGAGGTCTGCGCGAGGGTGGCCGGGTGAGGCGGAGGGGCTCGGGGTCGTGGCGTGGGGCGCGGGCGAGTCAGGCGCGGGCTCCGGCGACGTGGCCGGCGGGTACGGCGGGGGAATCGGGGTCCAGAGCGTGGGGGAGGAGAAGAAGTCTCCGGGTCGGGTTGGGCGGCGAGTTCGGGTCTAGCAGACCCGGCCCGACCCGTTAGCAGAAGCAGGTTAGGGCTTGCGGGTTCGGGTCGCGGGTTGACCCGGATCCGACCTGCAGCTGATGGGTTGGGTCGAGTTTGTTTGGTTTGGTTTGGGGTTTAATTACAAAATAGTTTTTAGGTGTTTTTAAAAATAGGTCCGGGGCCCAATAAATTCTAGAAAATTACCCTAACTCCAGTATTTTATTTTACACCCAAAAATATTATTTTTATAATATTTTAATATATTTTAAAAATATTTAATTTTATTTAATGCCAAAAATAACTTGTTTTTAATTAGCAAAAATTCCCAAAAACCCAGAAAATTTCCAAAAATCCAGTTTTAAAAATCTTGAAAAATCAGGGGGTTTATAGTAGGCGCACGCGCACGCCTCCGCTGCTGTTGCCGCTGCCACTGTCGTCGCCGTCGTCGCCGTCGTCGGCATGAGACGTAGCCGCACCCTCGCAAGCGCGTGCCTCCGCCGTGCGCAGCCCCTCGCACGCTGCTTCTTCTTCTTGACGAAGCCGACGGGAAGGTGCTTGAGGTACGGCTAGACGGCGGCAACGCGGTCGATGGCGAGGTCGACGACGCAGAGAGGCAAAAAATCGCAAGAGGAGGGAGGAGGAGAGGCCGATGGGGGTAGGGGTGGGGGAGGTGCAGGAGGAGGGAGGTAAAGAGGGTGGGCAGCCCTAGTAAAATTTGGACTAGCCTGAGTACAAATTCTTCCTAAGTGGGCTAACACCAATACTGTGCTAGCCCCGAGTCATTTTTGTAGTGCCTTTATCAAGAGCCGAATTTTATAAGGGCTATACACACCCCCATCATCTACTTAACACATCCCATATTAAATTAAATAAAAAATAAATATATATTAAAAGACATGATTATCCCACATTCCAAACACCTCCACCTAGTATAATTTGGTTTGTCATAAGGCAAATTATATAGGCACTACAATAGTTACTTAGGACATCCCATTACTTCAGGACATTCCAGATTTTTTGTAATTTTTACTTGGGGCATCCCAAAATTTACTCGGGACAGCCCAATCCCCCAAACCTTTCCAAAACCCTTCTCTAAATTTTTACTCACTCTCTTCAAATTTTCAAACCCTCTAACCATAATCTTAATCCCAATCCCAACCGCAGGAGGATGAGGAGGAGGAATATAAACCCCTCTATTTTTTAGTAATTAAATACAAATAATAAATAAAATAAGTAATTACTGTTAGTATATATGGTTACAACTATATATTAAGAAAAATGTTAATAAAATAAATAAATAAGTATTAGAAATAAATTATAAATAAAAGAATTTAAGTAACAAAATAATTTAATTTAGATAAAAGAAAGGGAGAATAGAAATATTATTAAGAATAAAATATAAAAAAATTATAAAAAAATATATAATAGAAAGAAAAGGAAAAGCAATAAAATAAAATATTTAAACTATCCAATGTTATCAAATCCAAATAAACTTAGAAAGATAGATTGTGTTAGAATCTTAACCGAATCCTATTATCCATAGATTGTGTTAGAATCTTAACCGAATCCTATTATCCGTATCTATTTAGTATTCATTGAAATCCTAAGCCTACAGTAAACAAAAAAACTACTGTTGAAGCATTGCCTCAAAAATCCTCCTCCCACACTCTTTCTCCTCCCAAACCAGAGCCAAAGGTCGCGTGAAACAACGTAAAGAAACAAAAAAAACTGTGATTTTGATCGATGAAAACACGATTAAATTTAAAACAATCTCATCAAAATCTTTGCCACCCAATCCCAATCCCAATCCCATTCTCTTCAGTCTAATCCAAACCATTATTCAAATCGAACTTAATTCATTTGAAAATCGAATTCAAACGATCTATATAAATATCAATATCGTTTGCGAATTTTTTTTCTCATCCCGATCTCCAAGGATCCTCAAATCCTTCCCAGAGGCTCTCTCTGAGTTCTCCTATCCCTGGCGCTCGACCCCGACCGACTGGACTAGTCGGCGACCGCCACAGAAGCCGCTGGAGGCAGCGGACTACCGCCGATGTGCCAACCGCACAACAAAGGCCGACCCCGACCCCTCTTGTCTGCAAAGTGATTTCTTCCTCTCATTTTGATCGTTTTTCAATCCAATTGTTCAGGTATGTTGACAACATATCCAACTTTTAATTCCAACAATTAAATCACTTTAATCCGAACCAAAAATCAGAGAAAAATCGACTTAAAAACATTGAAAACTGTTGCCAAACAGAACCCAAAACTCCGACCAACGCCCTATTGGAAGGCTCATATCATTCCCCATAGTTGATCGATCTAAGAATCGATTTCACCTACTCCTAGAAAACATGATCCTCTATAAAGCCCAGCAAATAGTTTAAATTATGGTGTATTAAAGCTCAAAAAAATCGTTTAAAAATCAAGAAAAACAGTTTTTGAAAACTTATCGCCCTTTTGAATTCAAACAAATGCAAATCTCGACCAACACCCTTTTGAATTCAAACAAATGCAAATCTCTTCATTTTAATCATACTTAAATGCTAATAAATATTCCCTAATCTTCTCCCCAGAATCCTTGCGCGAGAAACCGCTCATTACTTTCCTTATTCCACCTCTTCCTCATTTACATTCTCTCCATAACCCAATCATTCAAACCAATCCGGTAAATGCCACCTTACACCTTCCGCTGGCCGCACATCAGCGCATCTCTGTGCACCACCCTTGCATCACCTCGCGTGACCACAAGTGGTCCCACGTGAGCAGCTGCGACAACAGGAGATGACCCGCGCTAGTCACTGCTCGGTCGCGCACGCGCAGCCCACACGATAGGCGCACATCGCCAGCGACCACCGCACGTGCCCCAGCGCCGACCAACCCCCACGCAGCTGCGATCGCCCCAAGTGCTGCCCCAACCACCCTGCGTGAGTCCCCGACATGCCATCAACCTCCTCGACGCTCACAACAGGCGATTTCTGCGAATTGAAATCAATCCCGTCGTGACGTGCGTGGATTGGAAGTCAGAAACTCGTTTTATCGAAGCGACTTTGCGCAAGTCTTCTGGACAATCCAATTATTGGATTGACGATCCGAATCATCCGTAACAATCTCGATATATAGATCTACCTTTTCCTCCAGTTTCAACCGTTAATTTGTTCGTTTGATAAATCAAAACGTGACGCAAAGTTGGATGTTTAAACTGAAATTATTCTTACAGTTTCATGGCGCCAGCTCCACGGATTGGTTTCTCCCTCACTGTAGCCCCGTTCAACGAACCATCTTTGCCGGTATAATCCTTACCTAACCCTCTTCCAGTATCTTCAAATAGTTTATTTTATTTTGCATTAGAACTGTAGATAAATTAGGTAGAAAACCAAGAAAAATCTTGTTTTCAGAAACTCCAAAATTCTTCGATACGGAGTGCGTTCCACCAAACGAGGCAACTTTGTCGCCTGCGGATTGCACCTAAAGGCGTATATCATTAACGCGGAGGTGTTAGATTTTGCGAAACTTGATTCAGACGTGCGTGCACGCCGGAATCAACCCGTATCCGTAAAAAAACTCTGTATCGATCTTTTTCGAATTCGTGTCATTACTTCGTGTATGCTTGTCGTTTAGCAACGAAACTTGCGTCATCGGATTCTCAACGTTACGCTGGTTTTGTGACCCAAGTTTGGTTCGATTATGATAACGTTGACCGGAACGTCGTTTCACAAGCCCCACGCTCCCACTTGACGGACGTTTTCGTGACCGGCTCATCGGCATACAGTTTTGGATATTCCGTTGGATTCGTATCATCGTTCTAGACTTGTAGACACTAAGTTTTCCGAATTTGGAGAAGTTTGTCTCCGGCACATTTTTTTCGATGCGAAGTGGGCCACAATGTGGACCCCGCTTTGACCAAAAACTGCCAATTTTGTCCCTGTGTCCAAATTGGACTTATGGGTAGTCAATCCTAGATATTTCTCATATTCTGGTAACGTTGGTGATATTTTTTTCAGCATTCGAAGACGTTCGTAAGGATTTCACCTTTTTGGGAGTAGTTGACGTAGTGAGCTCGCCACTTGGACTTCGTCATACCATCATCCAGAATCTAGACAAGTGTACCTTGCCTTTGTTACAGTATTATGTGCTTATTGCTATTACTAGCTTTTAATATTATATTTCTAGTATTTGAATATATGTTATTTTGACCCTAGGACCGTTGAGATACTTAGTGTCCGAACTGTATTCGGGTGCCGACTTCCGTATGCGAAATCGGGTATCGTTAGATTGCATTATCATTATATTCCTTTGTTCGTGCTAATTCTTGCACGATATACCTTAGGACACTGGACACGACTTGCATGTACATAAGCCTTACTTGAGACATTCGAGGTTCTCGGCTTATGTGTCAGAATTTAGGATTCGTGACTTGAGGTAGTTGACATGTGTTTATCTACACATTGACTCACGACATAGTTAGTGATTGATCTTACATGTTATGGATATGAGACATGAGATGCATGGGGACTGGGGAGAACCTATAGTACCGCTAGGCTACCACACAATACTTGCTACCGATGCTTGCGCTTCGGGACCTATAGTGCTGCAGGTACCTTGACGGGGCCTGTACACACCTATTACTACTAATACTACTTGCTACTAGTACTACTAGCTACTGTTGTGTCTATGCAGACCTACAGACCCTGGTGGTTTAGTAGACGAGTATGTTCTCACTTGCATTCACTTAGCTGGTTATGATAGATACCCTTGAGCACATTGCTTATTATTTTATTGTTACATTGGCATGCTATTTTTTTGTACCTTGTTACGTCCCTCTGAGGACCTGGTCCCTTGCCAGTTTTGTAGCATAGATCGTTGTGGAGCCTGCCTGGAGTTGCTAATGTGTGTTGCTTTGTTATGCGGACATTGGTACCAAGTACTTATATCATTCCTACCGGAGTTATGTTTATTTATTCATATTATTGATTCATCTGCTGATATAGCCTAGTTTTTATAGACTCATATTTCTTTCTCGAGACTATTCGAGTTTGTGTGTTCCTAGGTGGCCGACTTTAGCACATGTAGCTCATTCTTGATGTATTATGTTCATTGTGGATTGAGACATAGATATATTTACTATTTTATGTAGATAGTGACCATTATATTACAACTTATATGTATTCGAGTTGACATGAGTTTATTTACACATTGACTCGCGACATAGTTAGTGATTGATCTTGCGTGTTATGGACATGAGACGTGAGATACATGGGGACTGGGGAGAACCTACCGTACCGCTGGGCTACCACACAATACTTGCTACTGATGCTTGCGCTTTGGGACCTATAATGCTGCAGGTACCTTGACGGGGCCTGTACGCACCTACTACTACTACTACTACTACTACTACTACTACTACTACTACTACTACTACTACTACTACTACTACTACTACTACTACTTGCTACTAGTACGACTAGCTACTGTTGTGTCTATGCAGACCTATAGGCCCAGGTGGTTTAGCGGATGAGTATGTTCTCACTTGCATTAACTTAGCTGGTTATGATAGAAATCCTTAAGCACATTGCTTATTATTTTACTGTTACATTGGCATGTTATTTTTTTGTACCTTGTTACGTCCCTCTGAGGACCTGGTCCCTTGCCAGTTTTGTAGCATAGATCGTTGTGGAGCCTTCCTGGAGTTGCTAATGTTTGTTGCTTTGTTATGCGGGCATTGGTACCAGGTACTTATATCATTCCTACCGGGGTTATGTTTATTTATTCATATTGTTGATTTATCTACTGATATAGCCTAGTTTTTATAGACTCATATTTCTTTCTCGAGTCTATTCGAGTTTGTGTGTTACTGGGCGGCCAAATTTAGCACATGTAGCTCATTCTTGATGTATTATGTTCATTGTGGATTGAGACATAGATATATTTATTGTTTTATGTAGATAATGACTATTATATTGCAGCTTATACGTATTCGAGTCGGACCAGAGTCTGGTCGAATACGTACCTGGCATGTTACGTATTCCTAGTCCTACATATTTTAGGACTGGGGCGTGACATGTATCACGTTGGTACTGTGATCCAAGTTTTATGCGATTATAAGACAGTTGACCAAACCGCCTATTCATGGGCCCCACGGTTTGACTTGACGAGTAAAATTGTGATCGGCTCACCGGGATCTAAAATTGGACATACCGTTGAGTTCATATTGTTGTTTAGGATTTGTTTGAACTATAATTTATCCAATTTAGAGACATTTACCCCCTTGTACGTATTTCGTCGCAAAGTGGGCCACATATGGACACTACTTCGACCAAAAATTACCTTTTTACCCCTGTAACCAAATTGGATGAAATGGCAGTATTTTTTGACTATTTTGCTGATTATGGAGACGTTGGTGATATTTATTTTAGCATCCGGGAACGTTCGTACATATTTCTCTCTTTGTTCTACTTTTGACTTGACGTGTTCATTGCCAAACAATATCTAAACTTTGCTCGGACTCCAGGCAAGATACATTGCTATATCTATTGTTAGTTGGTTTTTATTTCAGAAATTTACTTTATTATTGCATAAATTATTTTCATGTATAAATTGTGCGTCTAAGTTGACTTGGGTGCAAACGACGGTGTTTGTCGTCTTTCATAGTTTTGATTATATATGCATGTTGACTTAGTTTTAGCAGACGACCTCATACTTGTAGGATATTTTTATATCTCCTTTGGCCATGACATACACATGACACGACGTTTTATTTTAGGACACGAACTGGAGTATTCGACTGGCCTTCGATATGTTTAGAACGTGCAACGGTTAGAACGTAACTGTTATAATTAGTGTATTACAGACTTATACAGTTACAACACTGGACATGTTGTGTATGTGACTTGGTCAGTGCGGGGATATGGGAGAAGACAATCATTATGCGTTTGAGATATCCAAATCGGTGAGCCGTCTCCGGATGGAACTTGGTATGATGATATTATATTATTAGATACCTTGTGATTATATGTACATAAGCCAACAATCCCACTCATACGCACGAAGGTTGTCTTCTAAATTGCACATTAGATGGTTAGAAAATCCTTTGCATATTTATTTATTTACTGCAGTTTATATAGATTGCTTCTATGTATCTTGTTACGTCCCTCTGAAGACCTGGTCCCTTTCCAGGTATAGACGATTGTTAACCCCCTCACCCAAAATAGGTATTTTATGTATAATTTATATTATTATATTTATTATAGATGTTGAATTTTTTAGAATATTCTCTTAGTTAATTAGAAAATAAATTTTTTATTATATTTACTTATATAAATATTTATTTAGAATTATTTTTAGGCTATTTTAGATTTTTGGAGATTTTTCTAGAATTTTTGATAATTAAAATCTAGGAAACATAAATTTTTAGAACTTTCATGATTTACTATGAGACCATACTTGCATGTTGTTACTACCAAATATTTAATTTAGGGTTAAAATATTTAAATATATTTTTATGTAATTTATTTAGAATTTTTAGGAATTTATTTAGATTTTTGAAATTATTTAGGATTTATTTGTATATATATAGTCTTAATATTAGATAGATACTAATTTAGTGTTAATAGATATTAATACGATTATATATAAATTATTTGTATTATCTTTAATTTTATTTAAGATTATAAATTATTGAGATAAATTTAAACTATATTTTAAATTAATTCAAATCCTAGCCTACTAGGAAAGCAACTTTATGCATATCATATTCTTATTTAAACTGATTCTAATCCTATCCAAATTAGCCAATCCTAGTCGTATTAAATTAAGTAGTCTCCACCATTATAAATACCTACATATTTCATATTTTTGTTCCCCAAACTCCTCTCTTTTTCGTCCAAAAATAGTCAAATTTTGTCATAAATTCAGCCTCATTTTATAGTAGTTATGACGACTTAAAAAGACGATATCTCCTAGCTCCGGACTCCAAACGCACTCCAGTTTTTTTGTTAGAACCATATCAAGGTTAGTTTTCTGAATGTATAAATTATTTTAATAATTTAAGAACATATTTTTTCAGAATATTCCGAAAGTGCCAGTTGTCCGAAATCAGACGCATTTTCGTATTTTCGAGATTTCGGGAGATCCCGAACTCAAAATTACGAGCCGTTTGAAGTTTCGAAAATCTGACATAATGAACTTACATAAATTTATTTTTCCAAAATTTAATATAAAATTTTAATCTATTGTAAAATTCGTGCAACGTAGACGTAAATAGGAAACCACCAAAAACTGTCATCTGTGCGCCCTTGTGGCCATAACTCTTTACCGACTTGTGATTTTATGAAACTGTCGATTCTAACGTTCATGTAGCATTGAAATCTATAGAATTCAGTACACAAATCCAGGATTTGAGTTGGTTGACTTTTTGGTCAATAGATCGCCTCGATTTGCGTGCCACGGATCACAAATCAATAAAGTTAACTTTCTTTTGACCAAAATTAGAGTTTAGTAATAAAATCAGATTATAATAAGATTAAAATACTATTTTAGGTTATTTTATTCAGAATTAAAATAGATTAAAATGGAGGAACCTATTCACCCACTTTTGTAACCTAATTTGTTTAATTTATGTGACGGGTAGATCGGACGACGCCTTGAGTTGTGACTTCATCCTTTTTCAGAGCAGGCAAGTATACCTTGCCATTGTACTATTATTTATATTCCATATGTTGCATGCATCTTTATTTTCTGTCTTAGTTCATATATTTTAACTATTATATAAAATACGCGCGACGTGTCATCGCGATATATTTTTATTTATGTACTTGCATTGACCTTGTTTATGAGACTACCCCATTATCATGTAGCATCGTTAGGTTCATTGGCCGTGACACAGTTGTTACACGAGTGTGAGTCTCATATAGATCACGGACTGCGTGACAGGTCTGGCCTCCTGTACGTATGGATCGCGCGTTAGGGATAACTGCTAATAGAAACTTTGTATGCTAGAAGACTTAGCAGTTATTAGAGGTCTATGGACATAGCCTATTGTAGTACGGTGGTTCCATACTTGTCCTTGTTTGGTTGCAGGATTGGGCTAGGGTACTAAGAATAGGCTATGAACCAAATTGTGTCATGGATGTGATATGCTTAGAGCATGGGGTGGGGAGAACAACAAGTACCGCATTTGGGCTCCTTTACACTTTTTTCTTTTGTAACCCGGAAGCTCCGCTGGAGATACGGGCGGTGATGACCCCTATACTACTTGGCGGCCTCTGCCGTTCAAAAGACGACATGCTTTGAGGCTCCTGATTCTCCGAGAGAGTCATGCCAATCCCAGTTTTCAGCCAGATAGCCCACTTGTTAGAAAGTTGTTCTCAAACTGCATTCACTTAGACGGTTAGGCGACCCATTGGATATTTATTTCAGTACTTTATTGGCATGCTTTTATGTATCTTGTTATGTCCCTCTGAGGACCTGGCCCTTCCAGGTGTCGATGTTCTTGAGTATTCGCAGGAGCACATATTCGGATGGTTACATATGTTGCGAGGATGTCATCTCTTCGAGCCCCGTGATTGTTAGCTGGTATTCCTATATTGTGTTGTACTTATATTGTATTTACTTTTACATTCGAGTTGGTAGTGGATTTGTTTCCATCCAACTATCATCTTTAGATACTTCTTATTGAGATCTAGATTCATAGATACTGGTTATTTATTTATATTTGATTTTCGTAGATGAGATTTAGATAGTACCCTGTGACTTGTGATAGATTTATACCACTTATGGATTTGATATTCATATTACAGCGTACGTATGTGTATATGGTTTTCATATATTGGAGTTGCCATATCCATACGGCTGGCATGTTTACATGTTCTAGTCCTACGTATTTTGGCACTGGGGCATGACATATTTTTGTGGTGTCCCATGCAGGTCGAGAGCATATTGTCTCGTTTACGTTACTGTACCGAGCAAGCCTGCACCTAGGAATAGAGTATAGGATCTCATCCATAATTGACTATGATTCGCTCTTCTTCAAATCTGTTCTATTTAAAAAAATTGCATCCTGCTTGATTCATGTGCTTCCCTAATGAGTTCTTTGAGTATAGCCCCCTCCTAGGATATAGAAGTCCCTGTTGTTAAATGATAAGTATGGTAACCTTCTTATTAAGAGTACAACTAGAGTGTTGACACACCACTAAGTATAGAATATCTAGTGTACCCTAGAATTTCTTATCTATAGATTGGTTTACCATTACCCCTTGATGTATTTATGAAGACTTGAGAGTAGTATAAACACTTCTATGATTAGTTAAAAGTTTGACCATATTGTTTGACCCTAGTATTGAGAAACCAATAGAGATCCAAGATTTAACAATTGGACTAAACCTAACTTTTATAGTGAGATAATATTAGAACTATAAACTTAGACCATTGTCTTGTTATTAGTAGAAAACACCTTAGAAAGCCTAGAGGAATATAATCAACACTTTTTCCTTGATCATACCTCGAACATAGCAACTAGCATACGACTCCCCCTTAGAAAAACCATGATGCTATCTAGAGCCCGCTATTTTAATTTCATATATGGTTCCTCTGCGACCTTAACGATCGCTAATTGTGCGACGACTAAATTATCTTCTTCTTTTCTTCATCTTTCAACTTGTTCCACTTGACACCTCTGATTATAGACCAAGTAATTTTATTCTATGATAGGATATATAGTTTGCTAAGGTTATAGTTGTAATCTTGAATTTTGAATTATGTGCCCTGTAGTTAGAACCTGATAGTTGAGTTGTTCATTTAGATTGTGATGATTATCCCTTAGTTTTCAAATTGCATAATTTGTACTCCCACCTCGATACAAGTTAGATCCCTTTCCTTTTGACGGCCAGTAACTCTTCTATCCTTACTATTAACACTTGTTCTATAAGCACTATGACTAAGACTTAAGACGACTATGACCTATGTAATATAAGAGGATACCCTAATAAGTACCAAGACCCCTTCTCGTAGACCTTAACAGGAGTTTCTACGGTATCCTTAAGACAATTACAGTACTAGTTTATTGTTATAAGTTGGGTAGTATACCTCACAACCTAGTATCACATAGTCTTTTGACCTATTATTGAAGTGTAACCGAATGACATGACCTGTATGCTAGCTTAAGACGATAATGTTTATTCAGACTGTAGAACTTAGAGGCTATACCCCTACTTTGTCGACTATCGACTTAGACAAGGAATTAGTATGACAACTGTAGAGATTATAGAGTCTTATCTTTTTGTGAACTTGAATTGTTATGTACCTCATTTCATCATAATCCAGCGTATTTATATTTGCTGTACTACCTTGAATTATGCTGCTATCATAGCCTAGTTTTTGTAAGCTTATTCTTTATCGAGCTTGTTCATGACATATGTATTATTGGGGGGCCCATAATAATACATTTCAGAATCAGTGTATTAGGGTCTAGCTAACCTTAGTGCGCTTGGTTCGCCCTTCGCATAACTATTTTACGTGGATTGAGATATATAGTGATTAGTAGACGAATGTACTTGCCCTTTAGACATGTCTGAGCGTATCGTATCAGTTACATAACTGTACTAATACGAGCATGCAAACAAAGAATTACCAAAATAAGATTTTAATCCACAACTGCCTTGACAATTCCCATTTGAATTCTTTAAACGCCTTGATCCCCATACTTCTATTTCTATTACCTTTCCCTTGAACTCTTTATCATTATTTTCCGTCTTCCCTTATTTCGGAAAGACGAAACCTCGTGCTTGGTATAAGTTTGATATACAGATCGTACTAGAGGTACCCATAGGCCAATCGAATTATTTGGTGATTGTTTTTTTATAATTGATTAAGGGCCTATCATATATGATATAATCGGTATTAAAGTTTTGAGGATTGAATGACATGAGAAAATAAATTGAGGAATATTTTTCTTAAGGTGTATAGCCTTATATGATAGATGGGTAAATTCTAAGTTGAGTAGAAGTCGCATTGTTATATTGAGGTTAAATTCTTTCAGATTGTGATCCAGTAGGATTAAATGGAGAGATTAAGTCATTTTTTATGGAGAATTTTAGAAGAAGGAGTTAGATGATGAGTACTTAATGAATTTTGAAATCTTGATGTGTCACGCCCCAGTCCCAAAATACGTAGGACTAGGACACGTAAGCATGCCAGCCGCCTGTATATATGGCAACTCCAATATATGAAAATCATATATACGAGCGTACGCTGTATAATAAACAATAATTCATAAGTGGTAAAACTGATCACAAGTCACAGGGTAATATCTAAATCTCATCCACAGAAATCAAATATGAATATCAATAACCAATAATCAGGTAACTAGATCTCAATAACAAATATCTAAAGAATGACAGTCGGATGAAAACAAATCCACTGCCGAAATAGAATATAAAAAGAACCAGATACACACCATATAAGAACAACATCTGACAATCACGAGGCTCGAAGAGAAGACCTCTTCGGGATATACGTAACATGCCTGGATCTGCTCTCCTGCGAATGCTCAAGAACATATACACCTGGCAGGGGACCAGGTCCTCAGAGGGACAACAAGATACATAAAAATAACATGCCATAATGTAAATACTGAATAAATAAATGGGGTGTGCTAATCATCTAAGTGAATGCAATTTAAAGACCTGGTAGTACGCATGGGAATGTGTAAGCTTGACATATGCTGACGTAATTCACCAATCGTCATGACCGGCTAGTATATGTGTCATATGCCCCCGGACACACGGGTAGCTCTGCAATCGACCATGAGGAGCATGGTACGAAGGATAAAAGACTCAAGGAGGGGGTGTCCCATACGTCTACTAGTATCTTCTCCGCCCAATATAGATGTACAAGTCGTAAAAACGACGTGGACATCTCCTACTATGATGCAAGTCTCAATAAAATAAATAACTAAGCTACATACCGTTACACGTGTTGCTCACACTGATGGCCAGTCGCGCATGAGGCACGCGTCCCTACATGAACTCACTCTGTGACGTGTAATGATACGTGTCAAGGCCTGGGAAGTTATATCAATAACTTCACAACTTTTAGGTGGGTCTACTAGACACTAGGTCAGACACAAGTCCTAACGTCAACGTCTTCGTTGACTGCACCCGAGTTTTCTCGGACGCGCATATTATATTTAAAATAGATAAACATGTAACTAACAATAACTGAATTTAAACAGTACAACAAGGCAAGATATACTTGCCTGGCAAGGGCTGCAAAATATAACGTCCAGATGTCAAATACCAGAAGTCAGAAACTATGGCCTCAGAATAAATATCTCCGGATGCTGAAATAAACATCACTAACAGTCTCAGAAAATATCAAATAGCTAGAAACGCCTGTCCTTAAGTCCAATTTGGACACAGGGGCAAAAATGACAGTTTTCGGTCAAAGCGGGGTCTACATGTGGGCCACTTGTACCGAAAAATGTGTCAGGGTCAAAGGTCTCCAAATTTGCCAAACTTAGTGTCAACAAGTCCAGAACGTCGATACGAACCGAACGGAATGTCCAGAACTGAATTCCGATGTGCCGATCACAAAATCGCCCGTTAAGTGGAGCCTGTGGGGCCCACGATACGGGATTTTGTCAACGTTCTCAGAATCGAACCAAACTTGGATCATAGGACCAGCGTATTGCTACGAGTCCGATGGCGTAAGTTTCGTTTCGATCCGACGTATGTACACAAAGTTGCAGCATATTCCAGAACAGGCGGATACGGGACGTTGTCGGCGGATACGCGTTGATTCCGGTGTGCACGCACATCCAAATCAACTTCTGCGAAATCCCGCACGTCCGTATCAACGGCGCGCACATTTTGGTAAATACCGCGTGCGACCAAGTCGTCCCGTTTGGCGGGGGGTACTCAGTTCCGGGGTGAATCGGGTATGATTTTTCCTGTTTTTGGATCGCGTGCCGCGATCGCCACAGGACGCGATGCATCGAGCGGGTTGCACGGGCACCGAGAGGGTCACACAGCCTACGTGTCAAAACTGACGGAATTAAAAACGGAACTACGAGGAGTTAGAACGGGTTACCTGAACATGGCTTCGTGGATTGAATTTTTCCGTGTCCGGGAAGAGATTCGACACGACGCTGATCGTGTCCGGGCTCTGAAATGCTGCTGTGTCCGGTTTTTGGCATGTCCGGAGCTGGGGCAGCGGTTCGTGGCCGAGCTGGAAGAGGGCGGCCGGCCTAGGGCGTCGCTGAGGGTGGTGGATAGGGTGTAGGCCGGGCGGGAAGCGCTGGACAGGGAGGAGGAGCTGCAGTCTCGGCCATGGGGGTTTGGTTCACGGTGAGGAGGAGGAGGAGGAGCTGGGAGGAGAGGGTGGTGGAGAACAGGGAAGGGGAACGTCGGGTCGGGGAGGGAGGTGATGGTGATGATGATGGTGGTGGAGGGTGGTGGTGATGGGGGCTCGGGGGAGGAGAGGAGCGGCAGGATCGGGCTGGGAGAGGGGAGAGGAAGTCGAGGGTGGCGATGGCGAGTGGCGGCGGAGGAGAAGGGGACTCGGGGGAGGGCGGCGCTGAGCTCACCGGCGGGGGCTCGAGGGAGGAGGAGAATGAGAGGGAAGAGGGGTTCTGGGGACTGGGAGAGGGTCGGAGGTCGAGGCCGGCGCGGGGGAGGGGAGGTTCGCCGCGGGGGGGAGAGCTGCTCCGGCGGGGTCGCTTGCCGTGGGGGAAGGCGGAGGTCGGGGTCGGGGAAGGAGCTCGGGGGGGGGGAGGAGAAGGAGTCGAGCTGCGGCGGAGCTCAGCGGCGGCGGAGGGTTACTTCGCCGCAGGGGGGGAAGGCTTGCCGCGGGCGGGGGTCGGCTCCGGCGAGGGTGGCTCATCGCTCGGGCAGGGGGGAGGCTGCGGCCTGGGTAGGGTTAGGGTTAGGTATTTTTCTTTTCTTTTCTTTTTATTTTATTTTCTTTTATAGAAAATTTTATTAATAAAATAAGTAAAATATCTAGAGATATTTTACAAGATATTTTGTAGATATTTTCAGGATATTTTCGGGATATTTTCGAGTGGATCCCGTCTCCAAATGGACGGTACGGGTTCACCGGCCAATGAGGGGGTGACACCTCGCACTGTAATTTGCAGAAAAGTCCTTGAAATTTTATAAATTGCGCAGAGATCCTATTTTGGGAAATTGCGCAATTATGAAATTGTCTGGGAAAAACACCCGATTCCTGAAAATACTAAAATTCACAGATTTGAGGGAAATTGCTGTGCGGGGGTCCCGAGGGGGTAGGGGTGAGTCTGGACAGGGACTGGGCCTGGTTTTCTTGGGTGATACGGGCCATCGTATTAATTAATTAATAAATACTGCGCACGGTGTTCTCTAATTATTTAGAGGCAGGTAGGTTCATAATTTTTCTACGGTGTCAATACACTAAATGTAGTATACTCGGTGTAGAAAATTAACGTATTTTTGTTTGGGCAAAACAGGTGCATGCTGGGCCTCAAATCCCTAGGGGTATAGAGATGGATAAAAAGCAGGAAATTAAATAGGAATTAAATACGGACTTTTGTAATGATATTTGTGCGTCTCAAACGAGCCTCAAAATAAAGCATCTGGGAGTTGCACAAAATCCAGGAAAATAGTCTAACATGTCTAGGACAGGTATGTGAACTTTGTTCGGGGATAACAGTCAAGATAAAGCTCCAAATAATTCGGTGATGGACAGATGCACAAGTTAATAGGATATATAGGAAAAATAAATTAAAATATTCCCTTAAATCCTAAATTGTTAAAAATAATCCTAAAAATACTGAAATCTGGTCGAGGGGGTTTACAATCTACCCAACTTATAAAAATTTTGTCCTCAAAATTAAAACTAAGCCACGGTAGAAGTCAAAGACGGTATAAGATATAATGTAACAAAGTAATTTATATCTTGGTTTACGAATAGGTTCGAAAAATGTTTACGCATGTCGTCCACATGCTCCCAAGTAGATTCTCCTGGCGCGCCATGCTTCCATGCCACGCGGACCAAGGGAATAGACTGATTTCTTAATACCTTTTCTCGATGATCAAGGATTTCTACGGGCTGCTCCTGATACGACAAGCTCGGCCTAATGGTGATCTCCGAATGGTTGAGAACATGACTGCTGTCTGTCACATATCGCCTAGGTTGCGATACGTAGAATACATCAGGTGCTCTCTTAAGGAAAGGTGGTTGCACAAGTTGATATGCTACTAATCCCACTCTTTCTAGCACGTCAATGGTCCAATATACCTTGGCCTCAATCTTGCTGCGTTCTCCGAATCGAATGGTGCCTCTAGTAGGTGGTATCCTCAAGAAGACATGATCGTCCACTTTGAATTCCACGGGACGATGATGACGGTCTGCCTGCTGCTTCTGTCTTGTACTGCTCGTCAGTGTCCTTGTATTTTCGTAATTGACTCCATGGTGTTGACCACCAACTATGGTTACGCGAATCCTTGTCTGGTACAATGCTGACTGGTATGCCGTGCAATCTTTACGATTTGCCTCATCTATAAGTTAGCTAGAACTTATACAGGCTGGTCAACTCTAAAGGTAAGAATTTTGCTGACTTGGCGAGTCGGTTCATAGGAATTCTTAATCATTATAAGTCAACCTAGTCATAAGTGTTGTTATCCATTCAGGAGTCAATCAATTGTCTATCCGGGAGAAATCTATTTAGACTCCTGTCAACAAAATGATACATTCTTTATCGTAACACTTGAGGTTTGAACTTGACCCGAGTTACGATAAAAATTTTATGCTGTCATAGGGATGCACGTACCAGGAAAGTAGGTAGGTAGCGAAGGTCATTCTAAGGGTAGCACGGGTTTAAATTGCAATCTAATCTAATAATAGGGTTTGGTAATTACCCAAGAAACAAACAAAAATAGTTACAGAAATAATACACCTTTCGTACTTATACTAAGTACGAAGTTTCGTCTTTCCGAAATAGGGGAAGACGAAAAACAAAAATCAAGAGTTCAAGGGGGAGGTAATAGATTAGAAGTATGGGGATCAAGGCGTTTAAAGAATTCAAATGGGAATTGTCAAGGCAGTTGTGGATTGAAATGCTATTCTGGTAATTTCCTATTCATATTCGTATCAGCACAGTTAGGTAGCTGATACGATATGCTCAGACATATCTAGAGGGTAAGTACATCTGTCTACTAATCACTATATATCTCAATCCACGTAAAGTAGTTAAGCGAAGGGCGAACCAAGTGCACTATGGTTGATCAGACCGTAATACACTGATTCTGAAATGTATTAGTGTAGTACTCCAATAATACATATATCATGAACAAGCTTGATAAAGAATAAGCTTGCAAAACTAGGCTATAATAGCAGTATAAGTCAAGGTAGTATAGTAATATAAATACGCTAGATTATGATGTAAGAAATCACAAAACGATTTAAATTAACAAAAAGACAAGACTCTATAATTTCTTCAGTTATTATTCTAACTCCTACTCTAAGACGCTAGTTGACCAAAAAGAGGTATGGCCTTCTAAGTTCTACAATCTTAATATACACTATAGGTTGTCGGCCTAAAACAGAGATTTCAAGAAAGTCCGCGTAAAGTAGGGGTTCGAGGTTGTCTGCATAAAGCGAAGATAAAAATAATTTGGCGTAACACATGGCTTCAGAGCTATCCGCGTAAAACAGAGAAGCGTAAGGTAGAGCTTCAGAGCTGTCCGCGTAATAAGTTTGTGCGTAGAAATCTACGCGTAAATATCTCCTGCATAAAGTCTAGCATACGTTGCAGCGTAAAGTTGTACGAGAAATTCATGAGTTTGTCAGTCAAATTAGTGAATCCTGACATCTGACAAAAGTACTTGTACATCGATCGAGTGGACGGTTTGATGATGAATTTGCACGGAGATCTAGGTTTGTTGTCTAGTGACTTAATTGGATAACAGTCATTTTTACGCTCGAGACAAAATCAGATATCCCGTCAAAAAGCTGTTTCTTTTTGTACAGGGCTGTAAACCCCCTCGACCAGAAATTAGGGTTAAATTACTAAATTAGCCTAATTAGGGTTTACTTACATTAATTACGATTTAATTATTAGTATTATAATACTTGTGCAACGATTGATTATTTTAGGATACTACCTTAGCTGTTGCCCTAAAACCAATTCCACGTTTTTGACCTAGACACGTAAACCCATCATATTATACTAGGAACAAACCCAGGATACCGATTTTCGTGCCAGATTTTAGACGCACAAAAGTCGTTACAAACGTCCGTGCGCAAATTATTAAATTTGCGTAATTACGTTCGCTGCCCGTTCTAAATTAAATGGAGACCCAACCTCAACCAGTTTTGACCAACCCAGACCACGATGATATTGTACACGGAGCCTACTACACCAAGGACCCTTGTCCAACCAAATATAGACTCCCGGTTTTTAATTAAATTAAATTAGAAACACCGTTACATTAATTATGAATTAATTAATGTGGAGACCTAACCTAAATTATATTGGACCCAAATCCAAACTAAACCCACATGCACACCCACAAGCCTCATACAAAATACCAAACACCATCATAGACCAATGAGGAACACCAAACATGGTATTTTATTTCATTAAATCCCTAATGCAAATAAATTGTGCAAATACCAAATTGTTAGGGGCCTAATTGCAAAATTGCAATGAGGTGTCCCCCTCTCAATGGCCCAAACAATCATGGAGAAAAGTAATGCTCATGACCAATCATATGCAATTGATTTCCCCCCTTTTCTATGTACCTACAACACTTTATGTAGGGCACATCTTGGCCCTACATTTAAATTGGCCTATTCCTAGCCCTCCACCCATCTTGATGAACATCCCCACTCCCCAAAAAAAATGTGTCCAGCCGGCCCTAACCCCTAGGCAGCCCCCCCTCACTCTCTCTCATACTTATACATCATTCTACCTCATTTGGAAGGCACACAACCCAAGGAAATACCTAAAACCAACTAAACCCTAACTATCCTCACCACCAGCCCGATACTACTCTCCCCCCCCCGAGCTCGACCACCGCCACCAGCCTCCACCGACCGCCGCCATACCACTCGACCACCTTCGCCAGTCCCCACCCCACCTGCCACCAGAAACTCCGGCCCCCACGACGCCGGAGCAGCCCGCCCGACCGCCCGCACCGGTCGTCACCCCCCCCAGCCCGCACTGTGTAGCCGACGACCCCGCAGCCTCGTACTCCTCCACCCCCGCACCTCCGGCCACCATTTTTCACCAGAGCCTCCCCCAGCCAGTCCTCCACCACCCCACAAAATTTCGGCCGAAGGCGTCGACGCACCGGAGAGGAATCGAGCCCGCAGCGTCGACGAGTCGAGAACCGCTGCTGCTGCCCGCGACCTCCCCGAGCCTCGCCGGAGCGCCGCCCGGCCACCCCCGCCGGCGACGACTGACCAGCTCGACCCCCTCGACCTGTCAAGCATTTAGGTACATTATTTTATGTGTATTTATTTAGATTTATACATGTAATGTTCAGTACAAGTTTATATATAGGTGAATGTCGTATATTTTCGTATTTAAAATACGTATTCTATAATATACTGTATATTAATTATTAACAGCATATATATTTATTGAGTTCCAGTACAAATTCCATATTATATATATATTATAATCTTTGTGTTAATTTAAATTATATTGTGTAAGTATGTATATATGTATGTATATATGTGTGTACGTATATATGTATGTATGTATGTTATTTTGTTAAAATACAAAGAATATTAAATATCTAATTATTTATAATATTAATTACATTTCTGTAAATAAATCAAGTATTATTAATATATGTATTTATATTAGGTAGGTATGTATGTATGTATGTATGTATGTATGTATGTATGTATGTATGTATGTATGTATGTTATTTATAAAATGCATGGAATATATAATAATCTAATATTTATGGTATTAAATACAAGTATGGATAATAAAGTATTATTTTTGTATATACTGTATTTCTATAAAAATAGGTATGTTTTGTATATAACATAAATATATAAGTCGTAGTTTTATAAATAAAAATGTATGTATATACATAGAATAAATATACATGAGTTTAAATACCCTGTTTTTATTTGAATCCCTAATATGTATATATATATTAATATATAAGTATATAATTGTATATTTCAAGTTACCATACTATGTATGTATATGTATTTATTGAATATAACATATTTACCAGAGTATTGCTAAATAATACATAAATATATTTTTGGAACTAATAAACAAATATATTATTTAATATATTTAAATATGATTGTAGTGTGTATATAAATACTAGTGTTAGCTAAATATACATATAGCCCAGACCCTGTGACAGTTGTAGATACGGACAGTGTGCCCTAGTCGTGGTATTATAGCGACTAATTTAGACATTACTATATCCTATATAGGATTGCTGGACACTACTGCCGAGGCATCAGGAGCAGGGCTTTGGATTTCGCAGCTACCCGGGACAGGCAAGTATACCTTGCTGGATTACTGCTTTAAATTTAAATGTTAAATATTTCAATTATACATGAACTGTGCGTGTCCGAGAATGACTCGGGTGCGGTCGACATTGCGTCGATGAGTAGTGTACATGTCCTAGTTGCTAGCTGACTCACCCACTGTGAGGATATTTTGATATCTTCCTTGACCATGGCACTATACACGTATCGTGATGGTACACTCATATTGGGATGCGGGTCCGCGTACCCGATTCGCTATCGGTACGTATGACATGCATCACGGACTAGCTTGTATTCTAGAATAATATAGTTAATTGAGACTTGGCATCTAGATACGGTACACTCAAGTCGTTCATTCGACTTGCGTATCTACATTGGGCGGGAAGGACAACTGACAAACGTATGGGATACCCCCACCGGATTCCGTGGTATCCAGAGGAACCATAGACCCGGTGACTCCCTATATTCAGACACCGAGCTCTACGGAGTGTTACGGACGTATGTATACATAGCAGACACCACGCCTTAGAGTGTGGACGTTATACATATATACAGATACCTCATTCTTCGGAATGATGGACGATTACAGATACCACACTCTAGAGGACGTTGGACGTTATGCCTACACCTACTTATACGTTCCTAGGTTGTCCTTATATTGCATTCACTTAGATGGTTAGCACACCCCTCCTCTTTACTTTTATTTCAGTACTATATCCAGCATGCATATTGTATCTTGTTACGTCCCTCTGAGGACCTGGTTATCTTCCAGATTTGGACGAGGCCTTTTATCCCACAGTTTACGGGCCAGGTGTAGAGGCGAGGTTTGCTTTTGACGAGGAGCTGGAGGTACTTCCATCAGAGTACCCCTGATCAAATTGGTAGGCCTTCCGCCTATGACTGGAGCTCCTTACCTAGTTAGATGTTGTTCCAGTCTCTCCTTATCAGTACTTTCATTTCAGATATTCAGTACTTTATTTTAGACTATCAGTACATTGTAGTGGGTTTGTTCCCACCAGACTTATTTCAGTTGTACTATGTCAGTCGACTATGTTTCTTATATTCCAGTCTTTCATTTCAGTATTTACTTGTTATCTGTGGATGAGATTAGACATTGCCTGTTGTTGTTATTAGACTTGTTAGATTTAGGACAGCGTAGCACACTTCGTCAGGGTCCATTAAATTGGGATATCCTCGGAGTCGTGTCAGCTGGCCAATGCCACGTGGCCTGGTTCCATAATATTTTGGGACTAGGGCGTGACATGGTTTTAGTGGTGGCCCATGCAGGTCAGAAACACCAACATCAATCGCTTGTGGTATGGAAACGTGCCCAGCGAGCCTGCAGTAGGATATAAATTACTAGGTCTCATCCACTTGATTACGCCTTTGAACCTCTTCCGTACTTTTAAAATATCTGCATCCTGTTTGATTTATTCCGTACCCTCTCTAATAAAGTTCTATCTCTTACAGCGAGATGAACCTTCGGAGCCGACGTGAGATACTTGGTACCGTAGTGCCACCTGCAGCACCGAGAGAGGATACGACTCGGGGACCACCCAGAGAGCAGCCTCAGCCAGAGGCAGAGGTGATCCCTCAGGCCCCGATGATGCACTGGCATCAGATCTCTCCCGACGAGGAGACACAGCAGCCAGAGGGCCAGGCATCACAGACGATTCCGAGGCAGTACTTCGAGGGGCAGACCTCGAGGGCGACATCGATGCCGCAGTACGAGAGGCCGGCACCCGAGGAGACACCAAGGAGACAGCAGGAGGTACCGCTTCCACCACCTCCACCGTTTCTACCTAAGATGCCACCAGCGGAGGGACAGACCCAGATGATGCAGTTCTTCCAAATGATGATGCAGGCCCAGATGCAGCAGACGGAGACTCTGAGTCAGGGTCTGATGGCGGTACTAGAGAGGGCACCTGCCCAAGCACCAGCACCAGCACCAGCACCCGCATATGTCCAGCAAACAGGCACTGTAAAAGGCTTCAGAACGATGGGCCCGGGAACCTTCTCGGGTAAGGAGACGGCTGAGGAGATCTCAGACTGGGTCTCCAACACTGAGATGCTGCTAGAGGGTTCGCAGCTACACCCCGATCTCTGGATGAACGCAGTGAGTGCCCAACTCACAGGCAACGCCCATCACTGGTGGGACTCTATGGAGCGCAGCATTGGCCGACAGCAGACTTGGGAGGAATTCCTAGAGCACTTCAACACGAAGTATTTCCCAGCTACGGTGAGGAACGCCCTGTACTCCCAGTTCCTGCACCTGGAGCAGGGGAACCTGACTGTGGACGCCTACGACGGAGAGTTCAGCAGACTCAGCCGATTCGGAGCAGCCCTGATCCCCAATGACCTGGAGAAAGCCAGAAGATTCCACCATGGCCTCACTCAAGAGCTGCAGAGGTACACTACTACCCAGTCGAGGATCTCTTATGAAGAGGTCCTATCAGAGGCGAGGATCCAGGAGGCTATAGGAGGAGGAGGAGCGAGACGTTCCAGTGTGAACGTACCAGCCAGGACCCAGCAAGGAGCCGGAGGACCGATCCGCCGTCCAGGAGCACAGGCGCAGCAGAGGACAGCGCCATACCAGCAGAGGGAGCTTCCGACCTGTCACTTCTGTGGCAAGAGGGGACACGTCACCCGAGACTGCAGGAAGAAGCTCGGGCTCTGCATGGTCTGTGGAGCCAGCCAGCACCTTGCTAGAGACTGTCCCCAGCGTAGAGACGCAGCACCCCAGACTGGACAGAGGCCACCAGCAGCACCATTGAGGATACCACCCCCAGCAGGAGGACAGCGTCCACCAGCTACCGGAGGACAGCAGAGAGGACCACCCTTGGTTCCACAGGAGGCACACTTCAACCAGGCCCGCCAGCAGGCAGGAGGGCAGAGGCGCGGACAAGCCTTTGCCTTAGCATCTATTGAGGAGGAACCAGAGGGAGATTCTATAGCAGGTACAATTCTAGTTGCATCATTACCTGCGACTGCACTGTTTGATTCTGGAGCTACATTGTCATTTATATCTAGTAGATTTGTAGCAATGCATAGAGTAGCAACTTCCCCCTTACCTAAGAGTTGGAGAATACTTACCGGAGGAGGCATCGTACCGGTTACCAACACCATTAGAACGTGCTCAGTAGTAGTTTATGGTAGGGAGATGAGAGCGCGATTGTTGGTACTCCCAATGCCAGCTTTCGACGTTGTTCTGGGCATGGACTGGTTAAGCCAGTACAATGCCGTACTAGATTGCCGGAAGGGTAGCGTTACTTTTAGACTGCCAGGACAACTGGAGTTCGAATTCATGCGAGGCACCATCGAGCGAGGAGTAGGACATGCAGCTGGAGCTTACATGGCGATAGAGACGGCACCCCCAGAAATCGTTGCGGAGTTCGAGGATGTTTTCCCAGAGGAGCTGCCAGGCCTACCGCCTGATAGAGAGGTGGAGTTCACCATTGAGCTAATACCTGGAGCAGCACCGGTATCATCAAATGTGTACCGGTTGGCGAAGAAGGAGCTTGATGAGCTGAAGCTACAGCTAGAGGAGTTGCAGATCAAAGGATTCGTTCGTCCTAGTGCATCACCCTGGGGAGCACCAGTGCTGTTTGTACCGAAGAAGGACGGGACGTTCCGGATGTGCATTGATTACAGAGCCCTTAATGCTCTGACTATCAAGAACAAGTACCCGCTACCGCGAATCGACGATCTGTTCGACCAGCTGACAGGAGCAGTGGTGTTCACGAAGATCGACTTGAGATCGAGATACCATCAGGTGAAGGTGCGAAGGGAGGACATTCCAAAGACAGCATTTAGGACTCGTTATGGTCATTACGAGTTCTTAGTGACGCCTTTCAGATTGACAAATGCGCCTGCTGTGTTTATGAACCTGATGAACCGAGTTTTCCATGAGTATCTGGACCAGTTCGTGGTAGTCGTCATCGACGACATCTTAGTGTATTCGAAGAGCCACGAGGAGCACGGAGAGCATTTGAGGCTAGTGCTAGAGACGCTGAGATGAGAGAGGCTTTATGCCAAGCTGAGCAAGTGCGAGTTTCTTCTAGATCGTGTCGCATTCCTTGGACACGTTATCTCGGGAGATGGCATTTCAGTAGATCCCGCAAAGATATCATCTGTAGAGACGTGGCCGACCCCTACCAACGTCACGGAGGTGAGAAGTTTCCTAGGACTTGCCGGATATTACCGGAGGTTCGTGGAGAACTTCGCAAGGATCGCAGAGCCGATGACCCGCTTGACCCGCAAGGATCAGGAGTTCACCTGGACAGAGGAGTGTCAGACGGCGTTCGACGAGCTGAAGGAGCGTCTGACTACAGCACCCATCTTGACCATACCTTCTGGACCCGGAGGATTCGTGATCTATAGCGATGCGTCCGGGAAAGGATTAGGATGCGTCTTGATGCAGCATGGAAAGGTTGTGGCCTATGCCTCTAGACAGTTGAGGACCCATAAAAAGAACTATCCCACCCACGACTTAGAGCTTGCCGCAGTGATCTTTGCTTTGAAGCTTTGGAGGCACTACCTTTACGGAGAGCGCGTGGAGATATTCACCGATCACAAGAGCTTGAAGTACGTCTACACACAGAAGGATCTGAACCAGAGGCAGAGACGTTGGCTCGAAGTGATGGCAGACTTCGAGATTGAGCTACAGTACCATCCGGGAAAGGCTAATGTGGTAGCCGATGCTTTAAGCAGGAAGCCCATAGCATTTTTCCTGACTACCCAACAACATCTGTTGAGAGATCTAGAACAGTTGGGTATCGAAGTCATCATGCCCGGAGTAGACGGCCAGATGTCGAGTTTCCAGGTGCAATCGACATTGGTGGAGAGAATCAAGGCTGCTTTGCCGACGGACGCCAGATTTTAGAGGCTTCGACAGAGGACAGAGGCTGGAATACAGACGGGACTGCGTATACACGAGGACGGGACCTTGAGATATGGAGATCGTCTCTATGTTCCGAATGGAGAGCTACGCCAGGAGCTGATGACGGAGGCACACAGTTCGACCTATTCTATACATCCAGGAGGCACGAAGATGTACCGAGACCTGAGGCAGTACTACTGGTGGCACGGGATGAAGAGAGAGATAGCCCGCTTCTTGGCTAAGTGTCTGGTGTGTCAGCAAGTCAAGGCTGAGCATCAGAGGTCTGCCGGATTACTTCAACCGCTCCCGATACCGGAGTGGAAATGGGAGCACATCACCATGGACTTCGTCACGGGTTTCCCGAGGAGTCCTAGTGGTCGCAATGCGGTATGGGTAATCGTAGATAGACTCACCAAGTCTGCCCACTTTTTACCCTTCAGGGTTGGATAATCTACGGAAGTCTTGGCAGACAGGTACATAAGGAAGATTGTACGATTGCATGGAGTGCCAGTCAGTATCGTGTCTGACCGGGATACGAGGTTTACATCGTACTTTTGGAGGAGTATGCAAGAGAGTCTTGGTACCCGCCTTAAGTTCAGTACTTCGTACCACCCGCAGACGGATGGACAATCCGAGCGCACCATTCAGACGCTGGAGGATATGTTGAGGGCTTGCATGCTTGACTTCAGCGGTTCATGGGAGGACCACTTGCACTTGGTCGAATTTTCCTACAATAATAGCTATCAGGCGAGCATTCAGATGGCTCCCTATGAGGCATTGTATGGTAGGAAATGTCGTTCCCCCGTATGTTGGAGCGATGTAGGCGAGAGGCAGATTCTAGGGCCAGAGTTGATCGTCCATACAGTGGAGAAGGTGAAAAAGATCCAGGGGCATCTACGAGCAGCACAGGACAGGCAGAAGCATTGGGCTAATGTGCATCGACGACCCTTAGAGTTCCAGGTTGGAGAACATGTGTTCCTGAAGATTTCACCTACCAGAGGAACCATCAGATTTGGAGGCAGAGGGAAGCTGAGTCCGAGGTACATCGGACCCTTCGATGTGCTAGAGCGCATCGGAGAAGTTGCTTACAGATTGGCCTTGCCGCAGACACTGGAAGGAGTTCACGACGTCTTCCATGTATTTCAGCTGAGGAGATACATACCGGATCCGAGTCATGTGCTTGACCACTCGGAGATCACCGTTGGTCCCAGCTTGTCATACCAGGAGGAGCCGGTAGAGATCCTAGACCGAAGCGAGAAGGTACTGCGAGGCCAGACTATCCCCCTAGTTCGTGTCACATGGAGGCATCGTGCACCAGGTGAGTCAACCTGGGAACGAGAGGACGATATCCGGCAACGTTTTCCCCATCTCTTCGAAGGCCTAGGTATGTGATAGTATTTATTTCATTCAGCAGTTATTCTATATGTCTGTTTTTAATTTCGAGGACGAAATGCTCTAAGGAGGGTATGTTGTAAACCCCCTCGACCAGAAATTAGGGTTAAATTACTAAATTAGCCTAATTAGGGTTTACTTACATTAATTACGATTTAATTATTAGTATTATAATACTTGTGCAACGATTGATTATTTTAGGATACTACCTTAGCTGTTGCCCTAAAACCAATTCCACGTTTTTGACCTAGACACGTAAACCCATCATATTAAACTAGGAACAAACCCAGGATACCGATTTTCGTGCCAGATTTTAGACGCACAAAAGTCGTTACAAACGTCCGTGCGCAAATTATTAAATTTGCGTAATTACGTTCGCTGCCCGTTCTAAATTAAATGGAGACCCAACCTCAACCAGTTTTGACCAACCCAGACCACGATGATATTGTACACGGAGCCTACTACACCAAGGACCCTTGTCCAACCAAATTTAGACTCCCGATTTTTAATTAAATTAAATTAGAAATACCGTTACATTAATTATGAATTAATTAATGTGGAGACCTAACCTAAATTATATTGGACCCAAATCCAAACTAAACCCACATGCACACCCACAAGCCTCATACAAAACACCAAACACCATCATAGACCAATGAGAAACACCAAACATGGTGTTTTATTTCATTAAATCCCTAATGCAAATAAATTGTGCAAATACCAAATTATTAGGGGCCTAATTGCAAAATTGCAATGAGGTGTCCCCCTCTCAATGGCCCAAACCATCATGGAGAAAAGTAATGCTCATGACCAATCATATGCAATTGATTTCTCCCCTTTTCTATGTACCTACAACACTTTATGTAGGGCACATCTTGGCCCTACATTTAAATTGGCCTATTCCTAGCCCTCCACCCATCTTGATGAACATCCCCACTCCCCAAAAAAAATGTGTCCAGCCGGCCCTAACCCCTAGGCAGCCCCCCCCTCACTCTCTCTCCTACTTATACATCATTCTACCTCATTTGGAAGGCACACAACCCAAGGAAATACCTAAAACCAACTAAACCCTAACTATCCTCACCACCAGCCCGATACTACTCTCCCCCCCCGAGCTCGACCACCGCCACCAGCCTCCACCGACCGCCGCCATACCACTCGACCACCTTCGCCAGTCCCCACCCCACCTGCCACCAGAAACTCCGGCCCCCACGACGCCGGAGCAGCCCGCCCGACCGCCCGCACCGGTCGTCACCCCCCCAGCCCGCACTGTGTAGCCGACGACCCCGCAGCCTCATACTCCTCCACCCCCGCACCTCCGGCCACCATTTTTCACCAGAGCCTCCCCCAGCCAGTCCTCCACCACCCCACAAAATTTTGGCCGAAGGCGTCGACGCACCGGAGAGGAATCGAGCCCGCAGCGTCGACGAGTCGAGAACCGCTGCTGCTGCCCGCGACCTCCCCGAGCCTCGCCGGAGCGCCGCCCGGCCACCCCCGCCGGCGACGACTGACCAGCTCGACCCCCTCGACCTGTCAAGCATTTAGGTACATTATTTTATGTGTATTTATTTAGATTTATACATGTAATGTTCAGTACAAGTTTATATATAGGTGAATGTCGTATATTTTCGTATTTAAAATACGTATTCTATAATATACTGTATATTAATTATTAACAGCATATGTATTTATTGAGTTCCAGTACAAATTCCATATTATATATATATTATAATCTTTGTGTTAATTTAAATTATATTGTGTAAGTATGTATATATGTATGTATATATGTGTGTACGTATATATGTATGTATGTATGTTATTTTGTTAAAATACAAAGAATATTAAATATCTAATTATTTATAATATTAATTACATTTCTGTAAATAAATCAAGTATTATTAATATATGTATTTATATTAGGTAGGTATGTATGTATGTATGTATGTATGTATGTTATTTATAAAATGCAAGGAATATATAATAATCTAATATTTATGGTATTAAATACAAGTATGGATAATAAAGTATTATTTTTGTATATACTGTATTTCTATAAAAATAGGTATGTTTTGTATATAACATAAATATATAAGTGCGTAGTTTTATAAATAAAAATGTATGTATATACATAGAATAAATATACATGAGTTTAAATACCCTGTTTTTATTTGAATCCCTAATATGTATATATATATTAATATATAAGTATATAATTGTATATTTCAAGTTACCATACTATGTATGTATATGTATTTATTGAATATAACATATTTACCAGAGTATTGCTAAATAATACATAAATATATTTTTGGAACTAATAAACAAATATATTATTTAATATATTTAAATATGATTGTAGTGTGTATATAAATACTAGTGTTAGCTAAATATACATATATCCCAGACCCTGTGACAGTTGTAGATACGGACAGTGTGCCCTAGTCGTGGTATTATAGCGACTAATTTAGACATTACTATATCCTATATAGGATTGCTGGACACTACTGCCGAGGCATCAGGAGCAGGGCTTTGGATTTCGCAGCTACCCGGGACAGGCAAGTATACCTTGCTGGATTACTGCTTTAAATTTAAATGTTAAATATTTCAATTATACATGAACTGTGCGTGTCCGAGAATGACTCGGGTGCGGTCGACATTGCGTCGATGAGTAGTGTACATGTCCTAGTTGCTAGCTGACTCACCCACTGTGAGGATATTTTGATATCTTCCTTGACCATGGCACTATACACGTATCATGATGGTACACTCATATTGGGATGCGGGTCCGCGTACCCGATTCGCTATCGGTACGTACGACATGCATCACGGACTAGCTTGTATTCTAGAATAATATAGTTAATTGAGACTTGGCATCTAGATACGGTACACTCAAGTCATGCATTCGACTTGCGTATCTACATTGGACGGGAAGGACAACTGACAAACGTATGGGATACCCCCACCGGATTCCGTGGTATCCAGAGGAACCATAGACCCGGTGACTCCCTATATTCAGACACCGCGCTCTACGGAGTGTTACGGACGTATGTATACATAGCAGACACCACGCCTTAGAGTGTGGACGTTATACTTATATACAGATACCTCATTCTTCGGAATGATGGACGATTACAGATACCACACTCTAGAGGACGTTGGACGTTATGCCTACACCTACTTATACGTTCCTAGGTTGTCCTTATATTGCATTCACTTAGATGGTTAGCACACCCCTCCTCTTTACTTTTATTTCAGTACTATATCCAGCATGCATATTGTATCTTGTTACGTCCCTCTGAGGACCTGGTTATCTTCCAGATCTGGACGAGGCCTTTTATCCCACAGTTTATGGGCCAGATGTAAAGGCGAGGTTTGCTTTTGACGAGGAGCTGGAGGTACTTCCATCAGAGTACCCCTGATCAGATTGGTAGGCCTTTCGCCTATGACTGGAGCTCCTTACCTAGTTAGATGTTGTTCCAGTCTCTCCTTATCAGTACTTTCATTTCAGATATTCAGTACTTTATTTCAGACTATCAGTACATTGTAGTGGGTTTGTTCCCACCAGACTTATTTCAGTTGTACTATGTCAGTCGACTATGTTTCTTATATTCCAGTCTTTCATTTCAGTATTTACTTGTTATCTGTGGATGAGATTAGACATTGCCTGTTGTTGTTATTAGACTTGTTAGATTTAGGACAGCATAGCACACTTCGTCAGGGTCCATTAAATTGGGATATCCTCGGAGTCGTGTCAGCTGGCCAATGCCACGTGGCCTGGTTCCATAATATTTTGGGACTGGGGCGTGACAAGGGCTCGAGGCGTATCTCTGCCTTTAACACACGGGATTGGTCATGCCTGGGAAAAGCTAAGGCTGTAACAATACGCTCACATCCTATTATTATATCTTACGCCTAATCAGGTTATTCTACGCTGGTTATCTATTTATTCAAGAATCAACAGGTTTACGCAGGGCAGTTACCTACGTGGCTCTCATGACGTGTCCTACGCAGGATAAAGAATACTAAATGAAAGTGGATAGCAGTTATTATAACTGCAGCGTAAAGGAGATAATCTTCTGCATAATTGGTTTTTATGCTAACTATGCAGTTGTTTGGTTTCTACGCAACCAAGAGTCAATTGGCTTTTACGCCAACAAGGGTAAAGAGTTTCTCGCGTAACACTGGGTTTATCTAAACATAGGATGAGGTTTCAGTCCTAGTGTTCAACCTTGGATTTCTATTGGTTCCTCAAGACTAGGGTCAACACTATGGTCAATTCTCTAACTAATCCTAGTAGTGTTTATACTACACTCAAGTCATACATAAATACGTCAAGGGACAATTGGTAAGTTAATCTATAGGTAGTGATGTTAGGGTTTATTAGGTAGTATGGAAGACTAGAGTTCATTAAGTAATATGGAAGGTTAGGGTTCATTAAGTAGTCTGAACTTAATGATACATCCATGTCCTAGTTGTGTTCTTAATAGGAATACTATCCTAATTATCATTTTATCAACGGGGATTTCTATATTCTAGCAGGGCTATACTTAAGGAATTATCAGGGAAGCACATGAATCAAGCAGGATGCAATTATGTAAGTAGGACAGACTGGATGAAAGATAAGTCATAGTCAATTATGGATGAGATCCTATACTCTAATCCTAGGTGCATGCTTGCTCGGTACAGTAACGTAACCGAGACAATATGCTCTGACCTGCATGGGCCACCACTAAAAATATGTCACGTCCCAGTCCCAAAATACGTAGGACTAGGACACGTAAGCATGCCAGCCGCCTGTATATATGGCAACTCCAATATATGAAAATTATATATACGAGCATACGCTGTATAATAAACAATAATTCATAAGTGGTAAAACTGATCACAAGTCACAGGGTAATATCTAAATCTCATCCACAGAAATCAAATATGAATATGAATAACCAATAATCAGGTAACTAGATCTCAATAATAAATATCTAAAGAATGACAGTCGGATGGAAACAAATCCACTGCCGAAATAGAATATAAAAAGAACCAGATACACACCATATAAGAACAACATCTGACAATCATGAGGCTCGAAGAGAAGACCTCTTCGGGATATACATAACATGCCTGGATCTGCTCTCCTGCGAATGCTCAAGAACATATACACCTGGCAGGGGACCAGGTCCTCAGAGGGACAACAAGATACATAAAAATAACATGCCATAATGTAAATACTGAATAAATAAATGGGGTGTGCTAACCATCTAAGTGAATGCAATTTAAAGACCTGGTAGTACGCATGGGAATGTGTAAGCTTGACATATGCTGACGTAATTCACCAATCGTCTTGACCGGCTAGTATATGTGTCATATGCCCCCGGACACACGGGTAGCTCTGCAATCGACCATGAGGAGCATGGTACGAAGGATAAAAGACTCAAGGAGGGGGTGTCCCATACGTCTACTAGTATCTTCCCCGCCCAATATAGATGTACAAGTCGTAAAAACGACGTGGACATCTCCTACTATGATGCAAGTCTCAATAAAATAAATAACTAAGCCACATACCGTTACACGTGTTGCTCACACTGATGGCCAGTCGCGCATGAGGCACGCGTCCCTACATGAACTCACTCTGTGACGTGTAATGATACGTGTCAAGGCCTGGGAAGTTATATCAATAACTTCACAACTTTTAGGTGGGTCTACTAGACACTAGGTCAGACACAAGTCCTAACGTCAACGTCTTCGTTGACTGCACCCGAGTTTTCTCGGACGCGCACATTATATTTAAAATAGATAAACATGTAACTAACAATAACTGAATTTAAACAGTATAACAAGGCAAGGTATACTTGCCTGGCAAGGGCTGCAAAATATAACGTCCAGATGTCAAATACCAGAAGTCAGAAACTATGGCCTCAGAATAAATGTCTCCGGATACTGAAATAAACATCACTAATAGTCTCAAAAAATATCAAATAGCTAGAAACGCCTGTCCTTAAGTCCAATTTGGACACAGGGGCAAAAATGACAGTTTTCGGTCAAAGCGGGGTCCACATGTGGGCCACTTGTACCGAAAAATGTGTCAGGGTCAAAGGTCTCCAAATTTGCCAAACTTAGTGTCAACAAGTCCAGAACGTCGATACGAACCGAACGGAATGTCCAGAACTGAATTCCGATGTGCCGATCACAAAATCGCCCGTTAAGTGGAGCCTGTGGGGCCCACGATACGAGATTTTGTCAACGTTTTCAGAATCGAACCAAACTTGGATCATAGGACCAGCGTATTGCTACGAGTCCGATGGCGTAAGTTTCGTTTCGATCCGACGTATGTACACAAAGTTACAGCATTTTCCAGAACAGGCGGATACGGGACGTTGTCGGCGGATACGCGTTGATTCCGGTGTGCACGCACATCCAAATCAACTTCTGCGAAATCCCGCACGTCCGTATCAACGGCGCGCACATTTTGGTAAATACCGCGTGCGACCAAGTCGTCCCGTTTGGCGGAGGGTACTCAGTTCCGGGGTGAATCGGGTATGGTTTTTCCTGTTTTTGGATCGCGTGCCGCGATCGCCACAGGACGCGATGCATCGAGCGGGTTGTACGGGCACCGAGAGGGTCACACAGCCTACGTGTCAAAACTGACGGAATTAAAAACGGAACTACGAGGAGTTAGAACGGGTTACCTGAACATGGCTTCGTGGATTGAATTTTTCCGTGTCCGGGAAGAGATTCGACACGACGCTGATCGTGTCCGGGCTCTGAAATGCTGCTGTGTCCAGTTTTTGGGGTGTCCGTAGCTGGGGCAGCGGTTCGTGGCCGAGCTGGAAGAGGACGGCCGGCCTAGGGCGTCGCTGAGGGTGGTGGACAGGGTGTAGGCCGGGCGGGGAAGCTCTGGACAGGGAGGAGGAGCTGCAGTCTCGGCCATGGGGGTTTGGTTCACGGTGAGGAGGAGGAGGAGGAGCTGGGAGGAGAGGGTGGTGGAGAACAGGGAAGGGGAACGTCGGGTCGGGGAGGGAGGTGATGGTGATGATGATGGTGGTGGAGGGTGGTTGTGATGGGGGCTCGGGGGAGGAGAGGAGCGGCAGGATCGGGCTGGGAGAGGGGAGAGGAAGTCGAGGGTGGTGATGGCGAGTGGCGGCGGAGGAGAAGGGGACTCGGGGGAGGGCGGCGCTGAGCTCACCGGCGGGGGCTCGAGGGAGGAGGAGAATGAGATGGAAGAGGGGTTCTGGGGACTGGGAGAGGGTCGGAGGTCGAGGCCGGCGCGGGGGAGGGGAGGTTCGCCGCGGGGGGGAGAGCTGCTCCGGCGGGGTCGCTTGCCGTGGGGGAAGGCGGAGGTCGGGGAAGGAGCTCGGGGGGGGGGGAGGAGAAGGAGTCGAGCTGCAGCGGAGCTCAGCGGCGGCGGAGGGTTACTTCGCCGCAGGGGGGGGGAAGGCTTGCCACGGGCGGGGGTCGGCTCCGGCGAGGGTGGCTCATCGCTCGGGCAGGGGGGAGGCTGCGGCCTGGGTAGGGTTAGGGTTAGGTATTTTTATTTTATTTTATTTTTATTTTATTTTCTTTTATAGAAAATTTTATTAATAAAATAAGTAAAATATCTAGAGATATTTTACAAGATATTTTGTAGATATTTTCAGGATATTTTCGGGATATTTTCGAGTGGATCCCGTCTCCAAATGGACGGTGCGGGTTCACCGGCCAATGAGGGAGTGACACCTCGCACTGTAATTTGCAGAAAAGTCCTTGAAATTTTATAAATTGTGCAGAGATCCTATTTTGGGAAATTGCGCAATTACGAAATTGTTTCGGAAAAACACCCGATTCCTGAAAATACTAAAATTCACAGATTTGAGGGAAATTGCTGTGCAAGGGTCCCGAGGGGGTAGGGGTGAGTCTGGGCAGGGACTGGGCCTGGTTTTCTTGGGTGATACGGGCCATCGTATTAATTAATTAATAAATACTGCGCACGGTGTTCTCTAATTATTTAGAGGCAGGTAGGGTCATAATTTTTCTACGGTGTCAATACACTAAATGTAGTATACTCAGTGTAAAAAATTAACGTATTTTTGTTTGGGCAAAACAGGTGCATGCTGGGCCTCAAATCCCTAGGGGTACAGAGATGGGTAAAGAGCAGGAAATTAAATAGGAATTAAATAAGACTTTTGTAATGATATTTGTGCGTCTCAAACGAGGCTCAAAATAAAGCATCTGGGAGTTGCACAAAATCCAGAAAAATAGTCTAACATGTCTAGGACAGGTATGTGAACTTTGTTCGGGGATAACAGTCAAGGTAAAGTTCCAAATAATTCGGTGATGGACAGGTGCACAAGTCAATAGGATATGTAGGAAAAATAAATTAAAATATTGCCTTAAATCCTAAATTGTTAAAAATAATCCTAAAAATACTGAAATCTGGTCGAGGGGGTTTACATTATGCGTCGGACCAAATATTTATACTTTAAGTACATGATTTAAATTTTGAATATTGAAGGTAAATCATCAATTTGAATTTTGAGGATAAATATAGAATTTCAGACTTGAACATTGGTGGATTGAAATTAATTTTTTTTTTTTACAATTTAATGATTTGAATTAAGAGTTAAAATTTGATTGCTGGATTACATATTTGAAATATTGAGGATGTGAATTAAATTTAAAAATTTTAAGAGTACAAAAATTTATAAGTGAAAATAGGAATAATATTGTACTAGAATTATTTTCTAGAGGAGATTATGATAGTTGAAAATTTTGATATAAATTTTAATGTGGGTTGTCATATAGAGTTGACTTAGATTTGGATGTTGATTATTTAAAAATAGAGAAGAGATTACAACAGGTTAAATTTTGATTTAAACAGTGATTATTTTAATTTTGAAGTGATTGCAATGGATTTGAATATAATTCGTTATTTAAATTTTTGGAAGAGATTGCGATTGAATTGACTTACATACGAATGTGAAGGATTTAGAAAATAATGTCTTATTTTTATTTCGAGGACGAAATTCTTTTAATTTGGGTAGATTGTAAACTCCCTCACCCAAAATAGATATTTTATGTGTATTTTATATTATTATATTTATTATAGATATTGAATTTTTTAGAATATTCTCTTAATTAATTAGAAAATAAATTTTTTGTTATATTTACTTATATAAATATTTATTTAGAATTATTTGTAGGCTATTTTAGATTTTTTGGAGATTTTTCTAGAATTTTTGATAATTAAAATCTAGGAAACATAAATTTTTAGGACTTTCATGATTTACTATGAGACCATACTTACATGTTGTTACTAACAAATATTTAATTTAGGGTTAAAATATTTTATTATATTTTTCTGTAATTTATTTAGAATTTTAAGGTATTTATTTAGATTTTTGAAATTATTTAGGATTTATTTGGATATATATAGTCTTAATATTAGATAGATACTAATTTAGTGTTAATAGATATTAATAAGATTATATACAAATTATTTATATTATCTTTAATTCTATTTAAGATTATAAATTATTGAGATAAATTTAAACTATATTTTAAATTAATTCAAATCCTGAGCCTACTAGAAAAGCAACTTCATGCATATCATATTCTTATTTAAACCGATTCTAATCCTATCCAAATTAGCCAATCCTAGTCGTTTTCAATTAAGTAGTCTCCACCATTATAAATACTTACATATTTCATATTTTTGTTCCCCAAACTTCTCTCTTTTTCGTCCAAAAACAGTCAAATTTCGTCATAAATTCAGCCTCATTTTATAGTAGTTATGACGACTTAAAAAGACGATATCTCCTAGCTCCGGACTCCAAACGCGCTCCAGTTTTTTTGTTAGAACCATATCAAGGTTAGTTTTCTGAATGTATAAATTATTTTAATAATTTAAGAACATATTTTTTTAGAATATTCCGAAAGTGCCAGTTGTCCGAAATCAGACGCATTTTCGTATTTTCGAGATTTCGGGAGATCCCGAACTCGAAATTACGAGCCGTTTAAAGTTTCGAAAATCTGACATAATAAACTTACATAAATTTATTTTTCCAGAATTTAATATAAAATTTTAATCTATTGTAAAATTCGTGCAACGTAGACGTAAATAGAAACAACAAAAAACTGTCATCTGTGCGCCCTTGTGGCCATAACTCTTTACCGACTTGTGATTTTATGAAACTGTCAATTCTAACGTTCATGTAGCGTTGAAATCTATAGAATTCAGTACAAAAATCCAGGATTTGAGTTGGTTGACTTTTTGGTCAATAGATCGCCTCGATTTGCGTGCCACGGATCACAAATCAATAAAGTTAATTTTTTTTTTGACCAAAATTAGAATTTAGTAATAAAATCAGATTATAATAAGATTAAAATACTATTTTAGGTTATTTTATTCAGAATTAAAATAGATTAAAATGGAGGAACCTATTCACCCACTTTTGTAACCTAATTTGTTTAATTTATGTGACGGGTAGATCGGACGACGCATTGAGTTGTGACTTCATCCTTTTTCAGAGCAGGCAAGTATACCTTACCATTGTACTATTATTTATATTCCATATGTTGCATGCATCTTTATTTTTTGTCTTAGTTCATATATTTTAACTGTTATATAAAATACGCGCGACGTGTCGTCGCGATATATTTTTATTTATGTACTTGCATTGACCTTGTTTATGAGACTACCCCATTATCATGTAGCATCGTTAGGTTCATTGGCCGTGACACAGTTGTTACACGAGTGTGAGTCTCATATAGATCATGGACTGCGTGACAGGTCTGGCCTCCTGTACGTATGGGCCGCGCGTTAGGGATAACTGCTAATAGAAACTTTGTATGCTAGAAGACTTAGCAGTTATTAGAGGTCTATGGACATAGCCTATTGTAGTACGGTGGTTCAATACTTTTCCTTGTTTGGTTGCAGGATTGGGCTAGGGTACTAAGAATAGGCTATGAACCAAATTGTGTCATGGATGTGACATGCTAACCCGGAAGCTCCGCTAGAGATACGGGCGGTGATGACCCCTATACTACTTGGCGGCCTCTGCCGTTCAAAAGACGACATGCTTTGAGGCCCCTGATTCTCCGAGAGAGTCATGCCAATCCCAGTTTTCAGCCAGATAGCCCACTTGTTAGAAAGTTGTTCTCAAACTGCATTCACTTAGACGGTTAGACGACCCATTGGATATTTATTTTAGTACTTTATTGTCATACTTTTATGTATCTTATATGTCCCTCTGAGGACCTGGCCCTTCCAGGTGTCGATGTTCTTGAGTATTCGCAGGAGCACATATTCGGATGGTTACATATGTTGCGAGGATGTCATCTCTTCGAGCCCCGTGATTGTTAGCTGGTATTCCTATATTGTGTTGTACTTATATTGTATTTACTTTTACATTCAAGTTGGTAGTGGATTTGTTTTCATCCAACTATCATCTTTAGATACTTCTTATTGAGATCTAGATTCATAGATACTGGTTATTTATTTATATTTGATTTTCGTGGATGAGATTTAGATTGTACCATGTGACTTGTGATAGATTTATACCACTTATGGATTTGATATTCATATTACAGCGTACGTATGTGTATATGGTTTCCATATATTGGAGTTGCCATATCCATACGACTGGCATGTTTACGTGTTCTAGTCCTACGTATTTTGGGACTAGGGCGTGACAACGATCAGGACTATCCGCAGGAGTACGGACCCGGGCCTGACACATCATTTTATGTTGATGAGGTCTTACCTTCCGAGCATCCTTGATTATCTCTTAGTTGATGGACTTATTAGTTGCTACTCTCTTTATTTAGAATTTTATTTTATATTAGAGTTTCACCCTCCTCTCTCATTTTAGTTTTGATATAATCGTTTGGCAGTTAATTTGTCTTCACCCAATTATCATTTTGGATTATTTGGACCGACCATTTGGATCTATTTGGTTTAGTTTATTTATTTATTGACTTGTGTCTATGGATGAGGTCTTGTTGTCTGTGACTTATTTATAATATATATACCACTTGTGAATTGTTATTCTTAAAACAACGTACGTATATGTTATGGTTTCTATATATTGGAGTTAACATATACATACAACTGGCATGCTTACGTATTCCTAGTTCTTTTTATTTTGGGACTGGGGCGTGACAAGGAGGAGGAGGCGGCGGGAGGCGGGAGGCGGAGGCACGCGTGCGGGTGGCGGCGCACGGTGGAGGTCAACATCTCGGCGACGGAGACACTGATTCTCCAGTGGGACCCAACAGCGCCCGCCTCCGCCCTGCGTCGCCGCCCCCGCCAGCGTCCGCCTCGCACCCCGCACCTCCGCCCCCGGTCGCCGCAGCACCGCACCGCCCGCCACAGCACCTGATGTTGTTGCTATTACTTCTTCTTCTTCTTCTTCTCTTCGTTAGGACTGTAAACAAAATTGACAGTCTTAATTATTTAGGAATGTCACAAAGTGACATTCCGCCCAATTGGAAGGACTGTCAACATTGTGACAGTCCTGGAAAAAAAATTGGGCTAAAAATTAGAAGTCAATAAATTTTATATGAGGATTTGGGCTGCGTAAAGAAATTGGATGACAAACTTGTAAATAAACTGAAAAATTGGGTTGTCCTAAGTAATTTATGTAGTGCCTATAGAATTTGCCTTGTGATAAAGGCACTACAAAGAACACTCCGTACAGCCCAAATTTTAACCCTTGAAAATGTCAAGTTTGCCACTCCTAAAACTTGCTTAGGACTGCCCATACTAACCTATATAAGTTAAAGCCATTTCTCTTATTTCTTTTCACCTTTAAATGAATAATCCATCATTCTCTCCAAGTCCTAAAACATAAACCTAACTTTGGAATTGGATTATTGTGGTCCCAAGTTGTCACGCCCCAGTCCCAAAATACGTAGGACTAGGAATACGTAACATGCCAGCTACGCATTCGACCAGACTCCGGTTTGACTCGAATACGTATAAGCTGTATTAAAATGGTCACTATCTATATAATCAAGTAAATATAAATATTTATGTCTCAATCCACATTGATCAGAATATACAAGAATGAGCTACATGTGCTAAAGTCGGCCGCCAGTAACACAAAAGCTCGAATAGACTCGAGAAAGGAATACGAGTCTATAAAACTAGGCTATATCAGCAGATAAATAAATAATATGAATAATAACCATGAATTCGGAAGAAAAGATATAAGTACCTGGCACCAATTCCTGCAAGACAAAGTAACACACATCGGCAACTCCAGGCAGGCTCCACAACGGTCTATGCTGCAAAACTGGCAAAGGACCAGGTCCTTAGAGGGACGTAACAAGGTACAAGAAATAGCATGACAAAATAAATGCAGTACAATAGTAAATGGAACAAATAGGGTAACTATATAACCATCTATGTGAAATGCAAGTGAGAGCATCACTAGTACTCAGGCTGAGACCGCTACAAGCTCTGTGTCAGGGAGCCGGTAGCAGTAATAACAAGTAATGGGTCTAGCTCTGCTGGAGAGTCTACGACCTCACAATAGTAATAGATATATATAAAACAGCCTGTAGCCTGTGTGTCTCTCCCCACCCAATGTAACCATATATCTCATATCCATAACGTCTTATGTCCATGTCACGCGAGATCATAGCTAATGCAACCAGTCATATAATATCTATGAATATAATGTCTATGTCAATCCTGCATCCTACACAGAATCACCATGAATATCTCAGGAAGATTCTGTCACATGTATAATGTCAAGTGTCCTGGGTTATAATGTACTTGATAAGACAAGTACGATAGTGTAAAGGGTCACGAATGTCCATCTCTAGATGACGTTACACAACTCCGCGTACGGGGTTGGCACCCGACTATTAATCAAACGCTAAGTAAGTCATACGGTCCTAGTTTTAAGCATGTACAATAATTATAAATAAGCAAGAAAATATGTAACAAGCAAAGTTTAGCAAGGTACACTTGCCTGGAACTCCAAGTTGATAATACAAAGAACCTGCTCTCGAATTCACGCTCGTGCGATCCCAAGAGCCTAAATATATAATATCATAAAATTAGTTACCATGACATGGTTCACTAAGCATGCACAAGAGTACAACTACTCTACGTCATTAATTATTAGACAATTAGGGTCTAATTTAATCAAGGATACCACTTATACAATGCCATCAATTATTTAGAGTCTAAAATAATTTGGGGTTCTAACAAAGTAGGTTGGCTAAGGTTCACTAGTCAAGGACCAAGAAAGTGTATAAACACCAAGCCTACTAGTAACATAATATCATCAAGCCTCATAAACATAGTTATAACGAAGGTTCATATAGGTACTAGGTGTTCTCACACTAGATTTCCATATACAACATATCATCAACCTTGGTATTCACTAAGTGTCAAACTATGTTAACCAACTTAGGGTTAGTTTTGTCTTATTAAAACATGCACATGAGCATTAACAATAGGTCAAGTTAGGGTCATCACAAACAATCACATACTATATTTCTCAAGTATATCCATTCATCCAACTATATACAACTCTCGTTCTACTACAAAATATCAAGTATACATAGACAAGTCAAATCTGAATTTATAATAAGATCATGACATATACCTTATTTCTTTCTTGTATTTGTCATGAAACATGTGTTCAAGTACTACTATAACTAGTGAACAACCTTAGCATGATATCTTCTATATTCCAACATAGTGTTTATAAACAATAAAAACTAGCCATCACAAAACCTAGGCAAAATGCACTACTAGTTGCACAATATTTAATCATGTCTCAACCATGCATTTATTTATATATAACACCCTAAACAAAATTTATAAATTCTGAAATTTAGTGATAATTAAAGTAAAAATTATATTTTGCAAGTGGTTGCTTGGGTTTTAGATCATGGCAAAGTGAATAGGACAACAAGTGCATAAATAACATTCAAGTCTAGACATAAGAAGTAATAAATATTCTTGGTATAATATCATACAAAGTTAGTAAAATTTAATAGGGATATGAAGTAAATGTAGAAAGGGTTGAGTAGGAGGAGTTGGAGCTCTTACCAAAGTGAAATGGGAAGGCAAAATAGGGTTGTGCACTGCTTGCACAAATCTGTCCAGATTTGGACACTTCGTCTCGTAGCTACTGTCCGGGGCTTCAAAACATTTCTCCAAGTACTTTGAGGATTAGAGAGATTAGGAGATAGATATAGGATGAAGATAGGATAGTTGTTGAAGGGATTTTAGTTCTGGAATTGGTGGCAACAAGGTGTATAAGTGGTGCTATTGCTGGCGGATTCAGCAGGGTGTCTTCGTTTTGTAAGGGGTATTTTGGGGAGTTGTAGATGATTTAGGTACTTAGTTATAAATGAAACTTGTTAAGGAGAGGTAGGAGAAGGATATTTTGGTGCTGTAGTGGTGGTTTGGAGGCTATGGAGGTGGTGGAGTGGCCTGAGAGGAGGATACACTGAATTCGGATTCAGCCTGGACACCTCTGATGGAGGACTATTTTTGAGAAACTTAGAATAAAATTTGATGGAAGGTTTGTGAAGAGAAAGTGATAAAGACAGGGAGAGGAAGAAGAATACAAAAATTGAGAGAAAGATACTTACTGTGGAGGGAGATAGGGCCGGATTGGTGGGGGTATTGCTGAATTAAGATTCAGCCTGGGTAGGGTTGGATGGATGAAGGTGTGGAGGGAGATAGAGAAGGAATTTGGAGATGGTTTGTGAATAGAAAATGTAAGGAAGAGAGTTAGGAAGAAGTTTGCTTCAGGTGGTTTGAATGGGGGAGGTGAAGAGAGGGGGTTTATGGACAGCCTAGTGGGGAGGGGAAGGGTTTGGAGTTGCCAATGGGGTAAGGAAATGTCACAAATTATAACCCCTTTCCTTTCATATTCCATCCTAATGATTTAGTAAACCCATGGCTGTCCAAAACTGAAATGATGTTTAATATGGACGGTCAAACCTAGCTTAGTCAACCTAGGTTAAGTCCAACTACTTCTAGTTGGGTCAGGTTCGGGTCGTTGCGGTTTAGTTTGACTAGGTTAGTCCGATTCACTAAAAAATTGGTCATTTGTGACTATTGAGGGTAGGTAGCACATAGATGTTCAATAGAGTGGGATACATGTATCATGTGTGTCTTAGACCTAGTATAGATCATGATCATGCATTAGGTCGAAAGAATTGGTCGAAATTGGATCTCCAATTTAAATCGGAATGGTCAACGGTTACACTGTAGGTGCTAGAAATTAAGTTTTTGATCCAAATATTTTATATTAAAAATAGAGCACAAGAAGATATGTTTGAGTGGAATATGATAATCATAAATTAAGGTGGGCTCGTCTAGATCATGCATATAAAATTTATTTGGAGATAATGGCTAATGTTGTGCTCCTAAAAATTAAAGTTATGGAAAATATTTTTAAGGGATACTTTTGTTTACTTAATCCAAATTAATAATAAAAATAATAATTTTAAATATTATATTAAATTAAAATAGCTAAATCTCTGGGGGTTTACAATCTATCCACCTTAGAAAAATTTTGTCCTCGAAATTCAAAATCTATGTCTCCAACCACAACTCATCATATCTCTAAATATATATATATATATATATATATATATATATATATATATATATATATATATATATATATATATATATACCCATTCTAAAACCTTAAACTTCCATATACATACAATTTAATCGTCTAAGGCTGTTGGTCCTCAAAATATATTTTCACCACCATGTACTATCTCATTATTGTTATCATGCTAATCGTCATCTAGAAAAATTTATCACCTATAGGCCTAGGTTTCACAAGGATGCCGCAACACAAACCCAGTTCAAATCTTTCAATATTTACAAGAAAAATAATGCCATATTTTAACTCTTAAAGGAGTGCATGGGTTAGGCACTAAAATCTTACAAGCACAAAATATTCAAGACTTCCTATGTTGTATCTAAATCCTTTATTCTACAACTAAGACTGCTATTATATTTTTATTCTTTCCTTGGTACAACGTTATCAACCTATAGTATCCCCAATAAAATAATCTAACCTAACTTCTTATGATTGCTCTTAGCAGCAATAAGTCTAATCTAGTCAGTCAGTCATACATAGTCTAGAATCTCAACTCAACGATTTCTAAGAGAAATACATATAATAAAATACGACATAAGCCCCTATTCAAATACGTAGTACAAAAATATACATATAGAAATTATGTAATAAATATCTATTCAATCATTCTAAATATCCTAGATAAAAATATAATCAATACAATAAAAAAAGAATAAGATTTCTAAAATCCAAAATTCTATCGGCTATGATAAATTAAAAATAGGTTCTCATCACCTACTACTGAGGATAGGTCCAGCAAGATCATATCCTATTAGTCAAAAATCTAAATCCCTGACCCTAATAAGTTTATGTGTAAATTCACAATATTCAGCTATCATTCATATAAGACTTCTATCTTCCATTTACACTTTTCTACCATATGTAAATCTATAATCTAAGGGTCTTGTGATAATCCTCTACAGAATGACTAACAAGCCAGTATGTGATTCTGAACCTGTGTTTAATTCCTTAAAATTCGTATCACTTCGAGACTGATCAACAATTTTTTTTTACTCGCACTAAATTTTCAAAATTCTAAAAGCATTATAATTCATAAATGCTAAAATTATTATTCCTGAAGTCCATACCACAATCCCTTCTCTTTGGATTATGCGACCATAATATATTTTCCTTATCATTTGTTTCCTACTCACCTTCGTATCTTTTTAGTATGTTAATCTTGTTTTTAATTATAAGCTTCGTCAATCATGACCCAGTACTTTCTACTTCGTAGTATAGATCTTCTAGGCAACTGCCGAGTGATAAATCTTCAGTCCTTCCTAGATCTTTCTCTTAATTTAAAATGCTCAAGATCATGTACTTCTCGTGACTCTTCTTGTTACCATTATACCTTTTTCACCTTGAACCTGAGATTTTCTCCTTGTTCATTCCATGTATACCCTTCATCCAAACTATATGGTTACCATCTTGTTATAGCTTATCATATATTATAGGCAATTTACTATATCTAACTCAAGACTATAACATAAAACTCTCATCCTTCAACATATTTTCTCTATCACAGATACTAGCTTGTCAATGGGTGGTACTCACTTGTTCAATTAACACTAACAACCCAGTTAATCAAATACATCTAATTTGATTTCGAAAGCTATACTTTAGTACTTGAGTTATCTAATTACTCAAACATTAGGTCTAGCAATCTACATATCTATTTAGTCCAAACCTATAGTCATCAATAATTTAAGGGGTGGTCATAAGATCTATTTTTGATACTAAAAGTCACAAGACAACTAGAGATTTAACCACTTTGGCCTGTTATGTAAGGTTCCAATTTCTTACGGTCATAATATAATTCTTTATATCACCATCATGAGCCACATTTGATCCCTAGCATATAGCTATGTATTCTATAAAGTATTCCAAACCATCTTGCTAACTTCTAATACTTCCAAATTACAGCTACCTTAAGCAAGGGTAAGGTTTTATTAGTTCTAGGCCTCTAATACTATATTCAATTCTCATGCTAACAATCTATACTAGCTCTAGTATATAGGAATAACCTATCTACCTATCCTACTTAGGGTAATCATCTTCTCAAAAATTTATATCTAGCATGTCTTCTTCCTCCTTGACAAGGATCTGCTTCTGGAGGAAACACCATGCACGAACATTCATCTCTCTGAAATATGGAGAGATGATAAACAATATTAAGGATGCCGAGGAAAATAAAAGAGTACAATTATGAAGTCCAAGGGCGATAATCGAATGCTAAAGAATTTTCAAATCAGTTGTGGATTGAGATACTAATATTGTTAATCCTAATTACAGGCTCGCTCGGTATTGAAAAGTAACCGAAACGATTTAATCAAGACCTGCATGGACCATCACAAAAATATATCACGCCCCAGTCCCAAAATACGTAGGACTAGGAATACGTAACATGCCAGCTACGCATTCGACCAGACTCCGGTTCGACTCGAATACGTATAAGCTGTATTAAAATGGTCACTATCTATATAATCAAGTAAATATAAATATTTATGTCTCAATCCACATTGATCAGAATATACAAGAATGAGCTACATGTGCTAAAGTCGGCCGCCAGTAACACATAAGCTCGAATAGACTCGAGAAAGGAATATGAGTCTATAAAACTAGGCTATATCAGCAGATGAATAAATAATATGAATAATAACCATGAATCCGGAAGAAAAGATATAAGTACCTGGCACCAATTTCTGCAAGACAAAGCAACACACATCGGCAACTCCAAGCAGGCTCCACAACGGTCTATGCTGCAAAACTGGCAAGGGACCAGGTCCTCTGAGGGACGTAACAAGGTACAAGAAACAGCATGCCAAAATAAATGTAGTACAATAGTAAATAGAACAAATAGGGTAACTATATAACCATCTATGTGAAATACAAGTGAGAGCATCACTAGTACTCAGGCTGAGACCGCTACAAGCTCTGTGTCGGGGAGCCGGTAGCAGTAATAACAAGTAATGGGTCTAGCTCTGCTGGAGAGTCTACGACCTCACAATAGTAGTATATATATATAAAATAGCCTGTAGCCTGTGTGTCTCTCCCCACCCAATGTAACCATACGTCTCATGTCCATAACGTCTCATGTCCATGTCACGCGAGATCATAGCTAATGCAACCAGTCATATAATATCTATGAATATAATGTCTATGTCAATCCTGCATCCTACACAGAATCACCATGAATATCTCAGGAAGATTCTGTCACATGTATAGTGTCAAGTGTCCTAGGTTATAATGTACTTGATAAGACAAGTACGATAGTGTAAAGGGTCACGAATGTCCATCTCTAGATGACGTTACACAACTCCGCGTACGGGGTTGGCACCCGACTATTAATCGGACGCTAAGTAAGTCACATAGTCCTAGGTTTAAGCATGTACAACAATTATAAATAAGCAAGGAAATATGTAACAAGACTGCAAAGTTTAGCAAGGTACACTTGCCTGGAACTCCAAGTTGATAATACAAAGAACTTGCTATCGAATTCACGCTCGTGCGATCCCAAGAGCCTAAATATATAATATCATAAAATTAGTTACCATGACATGGTTCACTAAGCATGCACAAGAGTACAACTACTCTACGTCATTAATCATTAGACAATTAGGGTCTAATTTAATCAAGGATACCACTTATACAATGCCATCAATTATTTAGAGTCTAAAATAATTTGGGGTTCTAACAAAGTAGGTTGGCTAAGGTTCACTAGTCAAGGACCAAGAAAGTGTATAAACACCAAGCCTACTAGTCACATAATATCATCAAGCCTCATAAACATGGTTATAACGAAGGTTCATATAGGTACTAGGTGTTCGCACACTAGATTTCTATATACAACATATCATCAACCTTGGTATTCACTAAGTGTCAAACTATGTTAACCAACTTAGGGTTAGTTTTGTCTTATTAAAACATGCACATGAGCATTAACAATAGGTCAAGTTAGGGTCATCACAAACAATCACATACTATATTTCTCAAGTATATCCATTCATCCAACTATATACAACTCTCGTTCTACTACAAAATATCAAGTATACATAGACAAGTCAAATCTGAATTTATAATAAGATCATGGCATATACCTTATTTCTTTCTTGTATTTGTCATAAAACATGTCTTCAAGCACTACTATAACTAGTGAACAACCTTAGCATGATATCTTCTATATTCCAACATAGTGTTTATAAACAATAAAACTAGCTATCACAAAACCTAGGCAAAATGCACTACTAGTTGCACAATATTTAATCATGTCTCAACCATGCATTTATTTATATATAACACCCTAAACAAAATTTATACATTCTGAAATTTAGTGATAATTAAAGTAAAAATTATATTTTGCAAGTGGTTGCTTGGGTTTTAGATCATGTCAAAGTGAATAGGACAACAAGTGCATAAATAACATTCAAGTCTAGACATAAGAAGTAATAAATATTCTTGGTATAATATCATACAAAGTTAGTGAAATTTAATAGGGATATGAAGTAAATGTAGAAAGGGTTGAGTAGGAGGAGTTGGAGCTCTTACCAAAGTGAAATGGGAAGGCAAAAGAGGGTTGTGCACTGCTTGCACAAATCTGTCCAGATTTGGATACTTCGTCTCGTAGCTACTGTCCGGGGCTTCAAAATATTTCTCCAAGTACTTTGAGGATTATAGAGATTAGGAGATAAATATAAGATGAAGATAGGGTAGTTGTTGAAGGGGTTTTAGTGCTGGAATTGGTGGCAACAAGGTGTATAAGTGGTGCTATTGCTGGCGGATTCAGCAGGGTGTCTTCGTTTTGTAAGGAATGTTTTGGGGAGTTGTAGGATGATTTAGGTGCTTAGTTATAAATGAAACTTGTTAAGGAGAGGTAGGAGAAGGATATTTGGGTGCTGTAGTGGTGGTTTAGAGGCTATGGAGGTGGTAGAGTGGCCTGAGAGGAGGATACACTGAATTCGGATTCAGCCTGGACACCTCTGATGGAGGACTATTTTTGAAAAACTTAGAATGAATTTTGATGGAAGGTTTGTGAAGAGAAAGTGATAAGGACAGGGATAGGAAGAAGAATACAAAAATTGAGAGAAAGATACTTTCTGTGGAGGGAGATAGGGCCGGATTGGTGGGGGTATTGCTGAATTAAGATTCAGCCTGGGTAGGGTTGGATGGATGAAGGTGTGGAGGGAGATAGAGAAGGAATTTGGAGATGGTTTATGAATAGAAAATGTGAGAAAGAGAGTTAGGAAGAAGTTTTCTTCAGGTGGTTTGAATGGGGGAGGTGAAGAGAGGGAGTTTATGGACAGCCTAGTGGGGAGGGGAAGGATTTGGAGTTACCAATGGGGTAAGGCAAGGTCACAAATTATAACCCCTTTTCTTTCACATTCCATCCTAATGATTTAGTAAACCCATGGCTGTCCAAAACTGAAATGATGTTTAATATGGATGGTCAAACCTAGCTTAGTCAACCTAGGTTAAGTCCAACTACTTCTAGTTGGGTCAGGTTCGGGTCGTTGCGGTTTAGTTTGACTAGGTTAGTCCGATTCACTAGAAAATTGGTCATTTGTGACTATTGAGGGTAGGTAGCACATAGAGGTTCAATAGAGTGGGATACATGTATCATGTGTGTCTTAGACCTAGTATAGATCATGATCATGCATTAGGTCGAATGAATTGGTCGAAATTGGATCTCCAATTTAAATCGGAATGGTCAACGGTTACATTGTAGGTGCTAGAAATTAAGTTTTTGATCCGAATATTTTACATTAAAAATAGAGCACAAGAAGATATGTTTGAGTGGAATATGATAATCATAAATTAAGGTGGGCTCGTCTAGATCATGCATATAAAATTTATTTGGAGATAATGGCTAATGTTGTGCTCCTAAAAATTAAAGTTACGGAAAATATTTTTAAGGGATACTTTTGTTTACTTAATCCAAATTAATAATAAAAATAATAATTTTAAATATTATATTAAATTAAAATAGCTAAATCTCTGGGGGTTTACACAAGTGGAAGAAAATTCCGATTTGGTGATTCTCCAATGAATATTATTTGTTAAATTCGGTATGTGTTTGATAACATACGATGAATAAGTTTCTAAAGCATACGATTGTCACCAAATTATTGAATTTTATTCGACCATTGTAGGAGCCTTGCACAAAATTATCTTCGAGGAAGAAGTCAGATCATGCAATCCATTAAATGTGCACTCGGCTCCTTGCGAAGAACACTGCGGTTGTTCCAAAGCACCTAAGGTACGCAAAATGGTAATCCTATTTTGACAGTCATCGTGTTAGGTATAAATTATGACAACTATATATAAATATAGAACTGTCATAGTTTCTACAGTCCTATATACTCTGTGGACTGTCAAAATACTGACAGTCCTGAAGATAACATGTTGAACATCATATTTTCTTCAAGACTGTAAAATTTTTGACAACCTACTCAATACATTAGTTTGTAGAAATTATGACATTCCTAATTTGGACTGCCAATTATTTGTAAGTTATTAATTTTGATATTCTTTTATATTCGTTATAGGACCTACCTTATACATATGCTGTGGTACATTCTGTTATTGGGGTTGATGTGGAGAATGTATTCTCAACGGATATTCGCTTTGCATCCCATGAAGAAACATTAGATTGGTACAAAGAAGTTGGAAGACGACATAACATAGTCATTGTCATTGCAAGATTGATCAGATCTCGGCCGGACAGGAAATATTTAGAGCTGGGTTATGAAAGAGGTGGTGTGTTCAGTCACCATAGAAAAGAATTCTGTTGTTGAAGTAAAAGTTCTTAAGAAAAATATTGGGACGAGAAAATGTGGTTGTCCATTTAAGATGTTGATTGTAAAAGTAGAAGATGTGAAGTGGATAGTCGAAGTTAAGAATGGAATACACAATCATCTTATTCCAGAGACACTTACGGGTCATGCCTATGTGACACAGTTGAACAAAGATGAGAGAAAATTGGTTAAAGAATTGTCCCTTTTTGGAGTTGCACCCAAACAAATTTATTCTGCCGTGCAACAAAAAGAAGATGAGAACAAGTCAACCATGAGGACGATCCATAATACTTTAACGAGAGCAAAATATAATAGTATGAAAGGAAGAATGGCGATGCAGCAAGTATTAAAGTTGTTTGGAGTGTATCACTATGTGGAGTACCATAGAAGACATCCACAAAATGATGAACTACTTTCAATATTTTGAGCTCATCCTGATTGCACACACTTGGCCAGGTCTTCACAGACGTATTGGTCATTGATTGTACATATAAGACTAACAAGTTCAAGATGTCTCTTTTTTACATTATCGGGTTTACATCTACGGAGAAAACATTTCCAGTCACTTTTTGTTTTATGAAGAATGAGATAGTTGAGGATTACACCTGTGAGTTGAGGAAACTACAATCCCTTTACACAGGATACAAAGCGCCCTCTGTTTTTTGATACCGACATATAATATGCCTTGATAAATGCTATAGATATCGTATTTTCTTACGTGCATAGACTACTATGCACTTGGCATATAAATCAGAATATCCAAGCTTAATGCAAGAGCAAATTTGAAAAGGTGGATGGTAAAATTGACATATTTCACTTCGAGGAATTCTACAGCGACTGAAATCATGTATGGCGAGCAAGTACCAAAGACAGCTACGTCACAACATGGTACATGTTCAAACAGGAGTGGGAGACGAGTAACCCGATATGCATTTCTTATATCAAAGATACTTTGCTAGAACCACATAAAGAATATTTTGTCATATCATGGACGAACATGGTGAAGCATTATGGCACAATCACTACCAACCGGGTCGAAGGATCACACTCAAGTTTGAAAAGGCATCTGCGATCATCGATCGGTAATTTTGTCTCCGTTTGGCAATCGATTCATTTGATGACTATTTCAACGGTGAAAGAGATTGTAGCATCATTTGAGATGAGCCTCAATATTGCGAAGCATGAATATAAGCATGAACACCTCTTGGATGCTTTAATCCATGTAATATCTCACAAGGCATTGGGCTTATTGTTTGAGGAGATTGATAGGTTGAAGTTCGTTGGTTTTGATCCCGAGATTTACGGTTGTTCATATAGACATTCACTCGCCTTCCTTGTACACATGAGATTAACGAATATCGCCATCAATCTATACCTATTCCAATAGATATTGTGGATCAATGTTGGAGACAGTTGTCTATTATACCGACGATAAAATGTCACGATAATTTCTTTTCTTTGCCACAAGTGAAACTCCTTCATGCAAGATGGTGTGTCGCACCGGAACCGGAGAGAAAATCGATTGAGGTTAAAATCCAAGAACTTGCTAGCCCGACAACTACTCGATTGCAAGAGTCATCTGTACTTGTTAGATCTCCTAAGGGAAGACCACATTCAAGAATTAGTAGAGTACAAAAAAATAATTTGGAGTCAACTAAAAGAGATCCATCCTTGTTTGAGCATATTGAACACAATTTAGAGCAAGCTGAGCCAACGTCGGTTGTCGAAAGTGTGGTAATTTCGAAGAGGACGAGTAAGCTGAATGTTCGAAGGATAAAACATAAAACAAATGATGCAGTCACGGTCGATGATTCATACGGTCTATACATTCATCATTTCCTACCTAAGATACATGATTTTATTTGGTCTATTATTGATGTTCCTAAGAATGGCCATTATGGATGTCCCACCGACTGCATACGTATTCTCTTAATAGGTATAAGATACCTATTGTAATTATCACATAAGGCATTAACATTAATTTATTTCCAATGTGCGCTCCGTCGGCCGAACACAGACTATCCAACCTATGTTCAATAGGGATTTTCGGACAACGCTTTGTCATCCCGAGGTTGATCGGTCATTCTCCTATTCCTCCACCTACTACGCTTTGGTATAAATACACACCGGTCGAAGCAATCGCCTGGACGACACCTTACATGGATGCAATAGCTGTCTATAAGAAGATGACGAAGATGAAGGATCCCAAAATCGTAGCGAAGGACTGCTATGATATTGTAATCGACTGATACATCTTACACTTTTGACAGCCCTTTTATACTTTTGTGTACAATAGATATATAATAAAATTTTGTATCATTTTGTACTTTTGTATCATTTTGTACTTTTCGGACAATATTTTGTACTTTTGTATCGTGATAGTGCAATATATAGTAAAATTTTTGTACTATAGTTTTGTAACATTTTGTACTATGGTTTTAATTCTCTATTTTTCATCAAATATATAAAAGTTACAGTCAAATCTACGACTATCAAGATACTGACAGTCTTAAATACTACTAGGACTGTCAAAATCTTGACAGTCCTTAAAATTATTAGAACTGTCAATATTTTGACATTCCTGATTTTATTTTACTGTCTTTCAATCATATACATAAAAGTTTCAGTCACTACAAGGAATACAAAAAATATGGCAGTCCTAATAGCAACTAGGACTGTCATCATTTTGATAGTCCTAAATACTATTAGGACTGTAAAAATTGTCACAGTCCCAGTTTTTATTCCCTGTCCTTCATCATATTTATAAAAGTTCTAGTCAAAACTAGAACTGTCAAAAATTTGACTGTCCTAATAGCAACTAGGACTATCCATATTTTGACAGTCCTATATAAATTTTTTAGTTAAAACTAGGACTGTCAAAATCTTGACAGTCCTAAAAGTATTTAGGACTGTCAAAATCTTGACAGTCCTACTTTTAATTCCCTGTTCTTCATTATATATATAAAAGTTCCACTAAGAACTAAGACTGTCCAGATTTTGGCAGTCCTAAATACTATTAGGACTGTCAAAATCTTGACAGCTCTACTTTTAATTCCTTGTCCTTCATCATATATATAAAAGTTTCACTAATAACTAGGACTGTCCAGATTTTGGCAGTCCTAAATACAATTAGGACTGTCAAAATCTTGACAGTCCTACTTTTAATTCCATGTCCTTCATCATATATATAAAAGTTCCACTAAGAACTAGGATTGTCAAGATTTTGACAGTCTAAATACTATTAGGACTGTCAAAATCTTGACAGTCCTAATTTTAATTCTCTGTCCTTCATTATATATATATATATATATATATATATATATATATATATATATATATATATATATATATATATATATATATATATATATATATATATATATATATATATATATATAAGTTTCACTAAGAATTTGGACTGTCAAGATTTTGAAAGTCCTAAATGCTATTATGACTGTCAAAAAATTGACATTCCTAGTCTTTATTGCCAATATTAGGTGTCTTTTGAACAAACTAAGTTTTCACCAATATAAAAGAACAAATATAAGATGTTCGACAACTCACACAAACTCGTGACAGTCCTAAATGCTATTATGACTATCAAAAAATTGGCAGTCCTAGTCTTTATTCCCAGTATTAGGTGTCTTTTGAACAAACTAATTTTTCACCAATATAAAAGAACAAATATAAGATGTTCGACAACTCACAAAAACTAAATTGAAACATGGCCTAAACTTGCTAACAACAACATGAATTGAAACATGAATTCAAAATGTAGCAAAATACTAGAAATTTACATCCAACATAAAAGTTTGCTAACAAAGTTACATCCAACATAAAAGTTTAAAATGTCAAAGTTACAACAAAATTTTCAAGCTTGCTAACAAAGTTCGACAACACACATGAATTGAAACATGGTCTAAACTTCATGCCGTCTCTTTGTACGCTGCTCCCTATTATCCAAGAAAGAAAAATTATCAGTGTTGTCGATGTGCAGAAGCTCCTCATTAATTTTTATATAATTATGACCTTGTCAACTGATAAGACTTCTTCCCAACTTTTTCGCTTTCCTAACCTATTGATGACAATACAGTAGATTTGTTAGGTTATAAATATTTACAAATCTTCAAAGTGAATAATTTATCCCTCACCATCTTGACCAATGCAGTATACAAGACTGATTTGGCGGAAAGATCTGCTGGTACACGCACAATATCGTCTCAGCGTTTGAACAACGTAAGTAGTCCGACAACATCGTAGTAGGCGATGTAGTCGTCGCTACAGTTCATCATATTAACTGTCGCTTCTCGTTCAGATTCTCTAATAACGTGACATTGGCACTCAGTGAAGAAGTTTGAGACCCAGTTGAACGTCGCAGGAATATAGTTTAGGGGTTTTGTACCTCTCGGATCACTTATCATTTTCAATGTGCGCTTCGGTACTGTTTGTACATAGCCAAACTGACAGAGCACTCTATCAGACATATAAGGCTTCTCGATTTTATGGCAACATAACAGATCATGATATAAAGCTACTGGTTGCAATGGACGACTACTCTGTCGCAAATTTTGATATGGATTCCAAACTATCTGCAAAGCATGAAATTGATAATAACGTAATTTAGTTAATTATGACCAAACAAAAAAATAAAAATCTGTTTAACATTCACCTCATCTACTGTCATATCTTCAAGTGCATTTCGTAGGGCAAAAAAATGTGTAGGGACGTTTGGCATCTTCCTTAGTTGGCATCCATCTACACATTCTAGGAAGGTGCTCGTCATACCCTCGGTTAAGTTTAGCCCGCTTCAGGGTTGGAAAGTGCTAGTATATCCATGCCTGCACATACATTACAATAGTAAAAAAATTTACAACAGAATTTTGTATTATGTATACAAGTTGACAAAGATATATGTTTACACGGAGTAGAGTCTGGCATCAAGATATTGTCTTGGAACCTACACGGGATGTCGCATAAAGCTCGAGGTATAGATATGCTAGTATACCGCTTCCCCAAGAGATTTCTCCCACTGTGTCTATGTCGTCAAAATTCAAGAAATATTTAGCATGTATCGACATTCCGGACTTATCCAGAATGCCGATAGTCCCTAAGATGAACTACATATATCCACGGGCCACCATATCGACATTATCACCTTCGGTGTCCGGATCATCGAATGTCTCCTATAAATTTTTTTAAAGGAAGTCCGTATGACTTCTTGAAGTCTTGAAGGGTTGTAAAACTGGCCGCATCAACTTCTAGACAGTTTGATACATAATCCACGATATTATCATAAAAGTTTATGCTTGATTCGTCAAAAGTGTGATTCATCATGACTCGACCATCAACCCTAACTCCCAATATATGATGGACGTCATCCAGGGTAATCGTCAACTCCCCTTTTGGGAGATAAAAATTGTTGGTTTCTGGATGCCAGCGTTCTACAAATGCTGATATAAGTGCATTGTCCACCTTCGTATATGAGTAGTTACCCAAATTTTGTAAACTGGTGGGATTGATTTTAGCCTTGACGTCATCTACGAAAAATTTAAACCCCATGTATTGCACTTTTTGCCGTGGTTGATCACCGTTAACATACGAGAACTCTCTTGAAAAGTAAACAATTGGATGAACTTAGAACTATATATAAAATATATTTATTTATAAATAATTAAAAATATCATAAATTATCATAACGTAATGTACTTACCATATTGTTCCATATTTGGTATGCAATATGGTTCTCGATCGACGACAACATAGAGGAATAGTTTGGAAGAGTCTCGACTGGACTATCTGGCTGTTAGAAGGTCCTGAACCATCAGTTGGCCGGTTGCGGGGGGTTGCTGGACGAGTCTCGATTAGACTATCTGGCTATTGAGAATGTCTTGAACCATCAGTCAGCCAATTTTGGATGTTTGGTATGTCTTCATCAGAGGAGGAAGAAGAACCAGAAGTACTAGGAGCACGTCTCTTCGAACGAGTTATAGTCTTCTTCAGTCGACGTTTCCTAACTTTAGGGGGTGCCTCGGGGTCGACGATAGTGAGGGTTTTCTCAACATCACGCTTAACATTACATTCCTTACGCATCGACGTAGTGTGCCGTCTTCTTATGATACCTTCATCCTCAAAGCCCTTTCCGGGGGTCGTGTCTATAAAACAAACAAGATATATACTTTAACAGTCCAAAAGTAATTGAACAATCAGGACTGTAGAAATTTCTACAGTCATATATGTATATAACTTTTGAATTCTTTACAGTCCTCTATACATAAAGGACTGCAGATAATTCAACAATCTGGAATATATATAGGACTGTAGAAAATTCTACATTCCAGCCTGCTTCGCTCCCGACCGTTCGACAAAATTCGAACATCCATACCCTAAATTAGGTTCGAGACTCTAAAAATACGTCGATACTACTTCCAAAACCTATTTTACCTTATTACACTATAATTTTAAGCCACTAACAAAGATTGAAAAGATTTTTTTTTGAAATGTTTAGAAATTCAATAAAAAATAAAAAATTTAGAGAGGGAGGAGGAAGAAGAATTATACCTTGATTTTTTGAGAGTTTGGTAGCCATCGATTAATGGCTGGAATTGGAGGAGATGGAGATTCAAATGGAATGAGTGGAGGAGGAGGACTCCGGCCAAGTGCAGCGGTGGTAGAGGTCAGGGTGGGTTTGGGGGTAGGGTTAGGCTAGTATGATCAAGATTTGGGCTAGTATGAGTAAAATTTCTTCATTAATGGGCTAGCACCAATACTAGGCTAGCCCCAAGTTTTTTTTGTAGTGCCTTTTTCAAAGGCCTATAAATTCTAAACACACTCCAAAATTAAATTTTTGTCTCTTATGTCATGCTCCGATTTCGCTAAATCGATAATCGTCCCCCGGGCGTGATGCCGTGCACGTGTAAGGCGCGCGTGCACGAGGCCTAGGCATAATGATATACTTTTTAGAACACATGCAACCGAGTGCGCAAATAAGATAACACATATTTGAGGCATAGAATTTTTTTCTTTTTATTGATAATGAACATCTGGTTACAGACTCTGGACCCAAAAGCGATAAGGATGCCACACGGGCTTACAACTTGGATACAAAATGAGATAGTCGTTCCATACATCACATCCTTTACTAAAACTTCAAAATATTATAGACACCTGCTGGCGATGCTATCGCATTGTCTCGAAGCTACATAAAAGGGTTGCGCGGGCTCTGGGTGCTTTGTACAAGTTCCAAAAAGTCACGAACGGGTTGCGTCGAGTACTGGACTGGTTGGCGGAAGAAATCTTCAGCTCCTCGCCTCGTCGCTCGGGCTCGGAGAACCTGCTGCAATGAGGGTCAGTACTATAAAAAGTACCGGTGAGGGCGAGCTAACCCAACTAACCAAATACAAAGTTTGTTTATAAGAAGCATGCAGATTATTTATCGTCTTTCTATCTTGCCTTAGTTCATTTTACAAGCAAGCATTGAGTATGCAACTTTACAGAAATAAATATACCACCGTTTGGTGACTTTTACCTTTCCATCTGAACTGCCTGCACAATACTTACCATGTCCTTCCCTGCTACGAAGACATCAATAGCTTGAGAAAACAATGCATAAATATATATATATTGGGTCATGGCACATCGTTGTCACCGTGGACAATAGCTACAGTAAGACAGTGAACCTTGCAGCGCGGGTAGCAAGCCCCGCTACAAGGCCCCGCATTACCCGTGCTAAGCTTGCTAGCGTAGCTATCCGAGTTCCGCCCGGAATGAATCGGCCCTAGTGCCCCGTGCACCATTCGCAGGAACTAAACCTTGTGCATAAGTTGTCCGACCGAACCATGCATTGGCACTAAGTTAATAATGAAGCATTTCGAGCCAACAAAATGTACATATCTACTTTAGTACAGTGCAATTAGCATAGTCTACCTGTCCAAGTGATCGCATTTTAATTATTCGCATAATACCTTTGCACAGTTATATAAAATAAGTTCTAGCTATAACTTAAACATGAATATATAAATGCATAACGGACAAACACGCATCAATGTGATCGTTGAGAATTCTAGGTGACAAGCATTATAAGTGTTTCAAGTCTATCTCTTCTTTCATTTGACTCAGTTTTATTCTTTATTATTTTGGTATCGTTGGAGCGGGATACACAGATGAGTCAATTTATTAAGAACGAAAACTTGGAAGAAGGGCGCTAATCGAAGTAAAGCCACTCACAAGTTGGTGAACTAGAAGAGAAAAGGGGAGATCTTCAAGACTTCACTTGTGCGTCGCCTACCCGATCACCTGAACGCACCAACAGATGATCAATATCTCCTGCTTCAGTCTCCAAAGGTTCGATACGAAATGCGAAATCCTAAGAAGAAAGGCAATGGAATCCATCGAAACCATTCAAGAAAATATAAGTCATAAAACCAACAAGAAAGGAACCAAGCGAGCCTCACTTCGATTATTCAGCTCACTCCGCTCGCCTTCACTACATCGAAAACAGGCAAGAAAACTAGAGCAACGGAAAGACCCCTCTCGACTCTGCTGCCGAGTCCTTTCTTGAGGCACGATCCGTTGAATATGCGACCTGATTCTGAAGAAACCAATCCATAACGAGGAAAGGATCTTGATTCAATATGTCCCGATCGAATGATACCAAGTATGTCTTAGTCGCGCTCCCCGAATAGGGGGAACGGGGCACTACATCATAACCATCTAACAAAAAGTTTCGTCCTCGAAACTTAGAAATAGAACCTACCCCTAAGGAATAATGAGGGAAACTTTTTTCTCGTATCAGATTCTAGTTCCCAGGTCGATTCTTCGACCGAGTGGTTTCGCCAAAGAACGCGCACTAGCGAGACTGCCCGATTCTGTAATTGCTTTTCTTTACGATCCAAAATCTGAACGGGCTCTTCGACTTACGATAAGTCCACCTGCAAATCCAGCTGATCAAAGTCTATCATGTGGTTCGGGTCATGCACGTACTTTCTAAGTTGTGACACATGAAAAATATCATGCACTTCTGACAGGGCTTGTGGCAATGCAATTTGATAGGCAACTGAAGTGACTCGCTTAAGAATTTTGAACGGGCCAACAAATCTCGGACTTAACCTCCCTTTTACCCCGAATCTCGTAACTCCTCGCATGGATGAGACCTTTAAAAATACGTGATCACCCTTTTGGAACTCAAAGGGTCAACGATGAATATCGGCATAGCTCTTTTGCCTGCTCTGTGCTACCTTTAATCGCTCTCGGATCAACCAAACCTTTTGGACTGTTTTTCAACCAGTTCCGGCCCCAGGACTTGCCGCTCCCCAACTTCATTCCAGCAGATCGGTGACCTAAACTTCTGCCCATACAGAGCCTCGTACGGAGCCATTTGGATGCTGGACTAATAACTGTTGTTGTATGCAAATTCGGCCAACGTTAGGTAGACGTCCCAACTTGACTTTGAATCGATTACGTAGAGGCGCAACATATCTTCTAGTACCTGATTCACCCGTTCTGTTTGGCCATCTGTTTGAGGATGGTAGGCTGAGCTGAACTTCAACTTGGTCCCCATCGCTGAATGAAGGCTTTCCCATAAACGTGATTGGAATCGTCTACTATGGAAACTGGCACTCCGTGCAGCCAGACTATCTCATCAAGGTAGGTCTGGGCGAGGCAATCGGTGATCTAAGTACTTTTGATGGCAATGAAGTGTCCAGACTTGGTTAACCGGTCGACGATGACCCAGATTGCGTCGTTCCCCCGTTGCATCCTTGGCAGGCCAACAATGAAGTCCATACTTATGTGCTCCCACTTCCATTTTGGGATAGCAAGATTCTATATTTCTCCGCCCGGCCTCTGATGCTCTGCTTTCATCCTCTGACAGGTTATGCATTGCGACACGAAGAGCGCCACATCTTTCTTTATGCCGTGCCACCAGAAGATAGTACGAAGGTCTTTATACATTTTTGTGCTCCCGGGATGGATCGTATAGGCTGCATAGTGAGCTTCCGCAAGGATCTCCTTTCTGAGTTCTGAGTCATTGGGGACGCATAGCCTTCCCTTAACTCTTAACACTCCATTCTCATCTACTGCAAAGTCTTTCACATTCCTCGCTAGAATCTGCTCGCGTATTTTTCTTAGAAATGGGTCGTCCCTCTGAGTAGATGTGACCCTCTCTAACAGGTTGGGTACGAATCGCATCTGAGCAACCCGCGTGCCGTAATATCGAATTCAGAGTTCGATGCCCATCTCTTCTAAGTCCCTTTGTAACCTGCTATCAACGGACAGGGATCCCGCAAAGACCCGACTCAACGCATTCGCTACTACATTTCCCTTATCAGGTATGTAGTCTATCGTCAAGTCATAATCCTTTATTAATTCTAGCCAACGTCGATGTCGTAGGTTAAGATCCGCTTGGGTGAATAAGTACTTCAAACTTTTGTGATCGGTATAAATTCGGCAAGCCACTCCATAAAGGTAGTGTCGCCACAATTTTAGCCCAAAGACAATTGTCGCTAGCTCCAAATCATGCGTAGGATAATTCTTCTCGTTCTTTTTCAGCTGCTTGGATGCATAGGCTATCACTCTATTCTGTTTTATAAGTACACATCCTAAGCCCTGCCCTGACGCGTCGCTGAAGATTTGGAATCCCGAGGTCTCGTCTGGTAGTGCAAGTAACGGGATAAAGGTGAGGCGATACTTTAACTCTTCAAACGAGACTTTGCAGTCGGCGGACCACTCAAACGCAACTCCCTTTTGTGTGAGGTGAGTCAGAGATGATCCTAATTTGGAAAAATCCTTCACGAAACGCCTGTAGTAGCCCGCTAGCCCGAGGAAGCTTCGAATCTCACTGACGGAGGCATGCCGCTTCCACTCGACAATAGCTTCAATTTTCTTTGGATCGACTGCAATGCCTCCCACAGAAATGATGTGTCCGAGGAAAGATACACTGCTCAGCGAAAATTCACACTTACTCAGTTTCACATATAGCTTGTTGTCCCGAAGAGTCTGTAGCACGGTCCACAGGTGCTCTGCATGATCCTGTCTATTCTTCGAGTACACCAAGATATCGTCAATGAACACTACTACAAATTTATTGAGATACGGCCGAAACACACGGTTCATTAAGTCCATAAAGGCGGTAGGGGCATTGGTCAATCCGATTACCAAAAACTTATAGTGGCTGTAGCGAGTGCGAAAGGCTGACTTCGGCATATCGTCCGGCTTAATCTTGAGCTGATGGTAACTCGAGCGAAGATCGATTTTCGAGAACACCGTTGCAGCTTGTAACTGATCGAAGAGATCATCAATCCTGGGAAGGGGGTACTTATTTCGAACAGTAGCTTTATTCAATTTCCGATAGTCGATGCAAAGCCGTAACGAGCCATCCTTTTTCTTAACAAACAACACAGGCGCACCCCACGGAGATACACTAGGACGGATATATCCATGATCTAACAATTCTTGCAACTGAATCTTTAACTCCTTTAGTTCTTCCGGGGCTATTCGATACGAAGTCTTTGAAATTGGTTGAGTTTCTGGAAATGTGTCTATAGTGAACTCTATCTCTCGATCAGGCGGCATGTCGGGAAACTCGTCTAGAAACACATCAGGAAGATCCGCCATAATGGGAATGGACTCAACATTTGCACAATCTTGCTGAGTGTCTCGAACGGACACCAAGTACCCTTCACAGCCGGAGTAAATCATTCGTCGAGTAGACATTGCAGAGATCACCATGCATGCATTCAACGCTCTCGACTGTGGACTGCACGTGTCACGCCCCGGTTCCATGGATAAGGAACCGAGACACGTAGCAATGGCCAGCAGCGTACTTCGGCGGGCATTCCAATCTAATGGGCCCGTCGGAGTACACTTAAGCTGTAAAGTACAATGAATAACCCAACACATAACACATATATACTCAATCTAAATCTCATCCACAGGCAGCAATATAAGAGCACAATAGAGATAAATACAACAACTAATGTGCAGAAAGGAAAAGTCCAAGATAAGTATCAAGTAAAAATACTAGAGTAGTCCACAGATACTAGAGTATCTGTGGACTGTGGACTGCACGCATAGCAAAATTTGATCTCGCCAGGTAGACAAAATATGACTTTCTTTTTCGCACAATCAATGGTAGCCGAGCAAGCGCTGAGCCAAACCATCCCCAGAATAAGATCATAGTCCCTTATGTCTAAAACTATCGCATCAAGTGACAATTTTTTTCCTCTGATGCAAATGCAGCCATCTCGACAAACTGAATCGGTAGGCAAGTTCATGCCCGACGGGGTACTGACGCTAAGCTTTAGGCCTAACGGTATCTGAATGAATTCGTGCTTCCTAGCAAAGTTTGTTGATACAAAACTATATGTGGCACCAGAATCAAATAGCACTCGTACAAGTATATTATTGAATAGCAACATACCTGACACTACGGTGTTCAAGGCGAGCGCCTCGTCCCTCGTTAATGCATAAACCCGGCCCCTAGTGTTCGGATGACGCTCTTGTTGTTGCGCAGGCCGATTAGCTTGGGGTCCCTGAACAAAATTTTGCTGCTCTGCTCGGCACGGAGGGACTCGGTCTGGACGATCAAGATAGTCTCGAGCATAATGGCCCAGCCGACCACAGTTGAATCATCCCTGATTTCGACATTCGCTAGCTTGGTGCCCTATACAATTGCATTTTGCACAACGCTGCCCCTGATTTCCCCCCGTTTGATTGCCCTGGTTACTGCCATTATTTGGACACTTATTAGCGTTGTTTCCTCCTGTATTACTAGAGCGCTTGTGATGAGAATACTGCACAGTGCCGGCAGTAGTGGAAGGATATTGCGGTTCCAGGACTAGGGTATGATTAAGGACTTCCCTCATCATCTCGTACTGTGGAGCGACTACGTGAGCGTGAATGGAAGGTCGCAGACCACCTTCAAATCTTCTGGCTCGGCTTGATGCATTGGGCAGATAAGAACTAGCAAACTTGGCCAATCGGTTGAATTTTGCGGCATACTTCTTCACTTTCATGGTTCCTTGTTGCAGACGCACAAAATCGTTCTCCTTCTGACGACGGATGGATGGGGGGATAAACTCCTCTTCGAATGTGCCACGGAAGGTGGACCAAGGGATCGTCTCGCCATCACTGTCTGCGGAGAGAGATCTACGATGCACATTCCACCAATCGTGCGTGTTCATACGAAGCTGGAGCTGGGCACAAGCGACTTGTTTGTCATCAGGTACTTCTAGGAGTTTAAAGTGATCCTCAAGATCGACCAACCAATCTAGAGCCACAACGGGATCCTCAGTCCCACGGAAGGATGTGTTGTAAACCTTTTTGAAGTCGGCAAAGTCGAAGGCAGTCACATCCTTTTTCTTTGCGGTTCAGGGTACTTTGACTTCGTCTGTTAGTGGATCCATCGGTGTCGCTACTGTCGTTGCGAAATGGTTGAAAGCTAAGGTCTGAATAATTTATTACAGAGCGTCCACCTACTTCTGCTGGACCTCAAATCGGGCTTCTAGATTTTTCTTGAACGGTTTCGATGGATTTCATTGCCTTCGTTCTTAGGATTTCGTATTTCGTATCGAACCTTTGGAGACCAAAGCAGGAGATATTGATCACCTGTTGGTGCGTGCAGGTGATCGGGTAGGCGACGCGCAAGCGGAGTCTTAAAGATCTCCCATTTTCTCTCCTAGTTTACCAACTTGTGAATGGCTTTACTTCGATTAGCGCCCTTCTTCCAAGTCTTCGTTCTTAATAAATTGACTCATCTGTGCATCCCGCTCCAACGATACCAAAATAATAAAGAATAAAACTGAGTCAAATGAAAGAAGAGATAGACTTGAAACACTTATAATGCTTGTCATCTAGAATTCTCAACGATCACATTGATACGTGTTTGTCAGTTATGCATTTATATATTCATGTTTCAGTTGTAGCTAAAACTTATTCTATATAACTGTGCAAAGGTATTGTGCGAATAATTAAAATGCGATCACTTGGACAGGTAGACTATGCCAATTGTACTATACTAAAGTAGATATGTATATTCTGTTGGCTTGAAATGCTTTATTTATTAACTTAGTGTCAATGCATGGTTCGGTCGGACAACTTGTACACAAGGTTTAGTTCCTGCGAACGGTGCCCGGGGCACTGGGGCCGGTTCGTTCCGGACAAAACTCGGATAGCTATGCTAGCAAGCTTAGCACGGGTAATGTGGGGCCTTGTAGCGGGGCTTGCTACCCGCGCTGTAAGGGTCACCGTTTTACTGTAGATATTGTCCATGGTGGCAACGATGTGTCATGACCCAATATATATATATATTTTTGCATTGTTTGCTCAAGCTAATGATGTCTTCGTGGCAGGGAATGACATGGTAAGTATTATGCAGGCAGTTCAGACGAAAAGGTAAAAGTCACCAAACGATGGCATATTTATTTCTGTAAAGTTGCATACTCAATGCTTGCTTGTAAAATAAACTAAGACAAGATAGAAAGACCACAATAATCTGCATGCTTCTTATAAACAAACTTTGGATTTGGTTAGTTGGGTTAGCTCGCCCTCAACGGTACTTTTTATAGTACTGACCCTCGTTGCAGCAGGTTTCCGAGCCCGAGCGACGCAGCGAGGAGATGAAGCTTTCTTCCCCCAACCAGTCCAGTACTCGACGCAACCCGTTCGTGACTTTTTGGAACTTGTACAAAGTACCCGGAGCCCGCGCAACCCTTTTATGCAGCTCTGAGGCAAGGCGATAGCTTCACCAATAGGTGTCTATAATATTTTAAAGTTTTAGTAAATGATGTGATGTATGGAACGGCTATCTCATTTTGTATCCAAGTTGTAAGCCCGTGTGGCATCCTTATCGCTTTTGGGTCCAGGGTCTGTAACCAGATGTTCATTATCAATAAAAAGAAAACTTTTCTATGTCTCAAATATGTGTTATCTTATTTGCACACTCTGTTGCATGTGTTCTAAAAAGTATATCATTATGCCTAGGCCTCGTGCACGCGCGCCTTACGCATGCACGGCATTACGCCCGGGGGACGATTATCGATTTAGCGAAATCGGGGTGTGACATCTTATATCCAATAGACTTCCTCTTTTTCAAAGTTTAAAACTCACCCTAAACCTATAAAACCCTAGAAATCCTACATTTTTTTATGAAGAAAAAAGCATCATGGAGCATCAAAAAATACTTGGAAGGAACAATGTAAGTTCTATTATTATATTTTTTCGGTTTTAAGTAGTGTATGAAAAGATTTCCTGTGCTAATATATATATATATATATATATATATATATATATATATATATATATATATATATATATATATATATATATATATATATATATTGCGATGAACACGACCAATACAGGTAGAACGGAGCACTGTCCATTCGATCTGAACTGGCTGAACATTAGAGTGAATGTTCGATTTGCGGGGGCCGAACAGTACATATAGTGTTCGACTTACGTGGGCCGAACAGTACAAATAGTGTTCGACTTGTACTGGTCGAACTGTTGATGTGGAGTTCGGTCTTGTCTAGTCGACAATGTATTTTTTCATTCCCATCATGTTTTTCTCATTGAAAAATGTATTTATTACGTGATTTTTGTATTTTTTACAGAAAAACACTTCAAATGACACCAAATTGAGCACTATTAACTGAACAGAAGAATATCAGGCGACGGATTTGAATCTCATCATCAATCACATATATGAACTAATATATTTCTTAGAAGAATTTTGGACGGATGCGATATTTAAAAATTGTGAATCGTTGGTGAGTTGGCATATATGGTAGGAAATCGACATAATATGGTTGTTTTGGTTAGACAATCGGAGAGGCGGAGAAGGATCTAGAGGAAGGAGGCGGCGACGGCGGGGCGCGGACCTCGATGCTATTAAATAGCCAGAATAGTGATCTCGATAAGATTTGAAAATTAGGGTTTCGGTTAGGGTTTCGGGTCCGGGTCGGGTTCGATTCGGATCCGACCCGACCCGACCCGACCCGTTAAGTCTGGGTTGGTCTGGTTCGGTTTGAGTCGGTTTGGTTTGGTTTAATTTTAATTAAACCGGGTTCAGTCAGGGTTTAATTAGGTTTAATTTTATATTGGTTTTTAGGGCTTTAAAAATGTTTCCGGAGTCCAATAAATTCCCGAAAAATTACCATATGTCTAATTTTTCATTTTACACCAAAAAATATTATTTTCATAATATTTTAATATTAATTAACATTATTTAAAAATCTTTTAATCATAAAATACCTTAGTTTTAATTCCCAAAAATTACAGAAAAATTATGTAAAATCCAAATTAAAAATTCCTGAAAATCAGGGGGTTTACAATCTACCCAACTTAAAACAATTTCGTCCTCGAAATTAAAATTAAGTCACGGTAGAAAGTCAAGGATGGTCTAAGATTTGCATTGGTTAAAATGCAAGGCTAGGTTTAACGGAGTGGGCGATGTTGCACGTTGCACATCCTGAAAAATCATGAGGAAAACTCACATGAGCGAAAAATAGGTTTCTTCATGTGTCATATCCAATAGTGTGGACACCTAAATGCTCTTTTGCATAAAAGCGCTCAACAATTGGAAAATTGTACAAGGATGAGGATTGGATGATGGGCACGTCTACGATAAGGGTGTAAAATTTGTAGGAAGGCAGTGACTAATGAATTGCTCCAATTATTGAAGCAATGGTAAGGTGCGCTAAGTGATACTATATTGTAAAACTAAATAAAAAATACCGTGTTCTATTTCTAAGTGGATTTGAGCTAGCCTCAGCCTCACTATCTAAGCCAAGTAGGTCTAATTCTTAGGTGAGGGGGTTTCACAATCCAGCCAACTTAAAATAATGTCGTCCTCAAAATAAAAAAAAGGCATAATTTATTGATCCTTCATGTACATAAGGCAAGTCAATCGCAATCTCCTTGCGATAATTAAAATCCTAATCATATCCATCGCAATCACTTCAAGGTTAAGATGACCATTGTTCCAATCAAAATTCAACCTATGGTTATCTCTTCTCACTTTTTCAAATTATCCATATCCAATTTAAATTAAATCCATATAACATCTTCCAGATTTAAATATGCATATAAAATTTATCTCACGATCTCCAATTATCATAATCTCCCCTAGAAGTAATTCGAGTCCATTATTATTCCTATTTTTTACTTATAAAATTTTGTATGCTTTAACTTTTATATTCCATTCTGTCACGCCCCAGTCCCAAAATATCGAGGGATTGGACACGTGGCAATGGCCAACAGCACGCTCCGATGGACAAATCCAATTTAATGGATCCATCGGGCATACTTAAGCTGTATTATAATAGTCAGGGTTAACTAATCTCATCCACAGAATAAAGATAGCAATATCAGCAAAAGAAATAAACAACATCCAGTTACAAGTAATTAAAAATCGGGAAACAACCCGATATAAAGTTTGTTACAATTGTTCTCATGAACAGGAAATAAAGAGTTTATTTTGCCATAAAACTGAGCATGGAAGAAGCAGTTGTTCAGGAGAAGTCCTCAGCGATCACCTCGTCCTCAGGTACCGATACTGTTCCGAGAAGTGCTCCTGTTCCGTACACCTCAGGATATATCTCTTCTGCTAAACCTGGGGACATAATCCGGATCTAGGTCCTCAGGGGACATAGCAAGGTACAAGAAAGCTCAAGCCAAAATAAATGCAGTACAACAAATAAATAAAACAATAGGGTCAATTATATAACCATCTATGTGAAATGCAAGTTGAGAGCATCACTAGAACTTAGGCTGATACCACTACAAGCTCTGTGTCGGCGAGCCGGTAGCAGTTATACTATGCTATGTAATTTACTATGATATGGCCTATATATATATAATCAGCCTGTAGCCTGTTTGTCTCTCTCCACCCAATGTAATTATACGTCTCATGTCCATAATGCCTCATATCCATGTCACGTAAGATCATATCTAATGCAGTGAGTCATACTATGTCTATGAATATAACGTCTAGGAATATAATATAATGTCTAGGCCAATCCTGCAACCTACACAGAATTACCTTGAATATTTCAGGAAGATTCTGTTTCATGATCTGTGTCAGGTGTCCTGGGTATATTGTACTTGATATGGCAAGTACGAGAATGTAAATGTCACAATATCCATCTCTATTTGACCTTACACAACCTCGCGTACGGTGTTGGCACCCGACTATTAATCGGAAGCTAAGTAAGTCAAACGGCCCTATGTTTAAGCATGTACAACAGTTATAATTAAGTCCAAGTAATATGTAACAAAACTGCAAGTTGGCAAGGTACACTTGCCTGGGTTTACGGTTCCAATTATAGCTCTGGCTTCAGCAGGATTTGCAGGCAGTACTCCGGTTGTCACGACCCGCACCCGAAAAATCGGGCATGAGTCGTGGGTACGTCCAGCCTACGCCGCAGCATCGGCGGTAGAACGCTGTTTAGGTCAACTATCTAGATAATAATCTCACACAAAAATCGGGCATGACCTCTCCAAAAGGAGGGCAACCACACAATCAAAATATAAACCTGTCAAGATCTCAACTCCAAACGGAGGAGCAAATATCAAATGATAATCAAGTACTCAATCACGAATCTAAGCACGATAAGATAACACAGAGATCTAACAACTATAAAGTCTAACCAACAACAACTACTACAACAACCACAACATCAAATAATAATACAACAATATCCAAAATAATATACAAACAAGGTCTCAATCTAAAACCGGAGACAAATTCGGTGCTAAAAGCTAATAAAAACAACAACAAAGTCCCAGTGATCCCGGCTACCAACCCGGAAATTACCCCTAAACTAGAGGGTCCCTGTCTGCACCATCGACAGGCTCAGGTCCATAAAACGTCGGACACCAATCCTCCGGATACTCTGAAAAATATGTCCAGTCAGGACTGGAGCAAGTACATCTCTAACAGCAGTTCCATTTAAATGATAAAAACTATAAAACAGTTATAGCAAGTAGCAAGAAGAATGAAGCAAGTATGAAACAAGGAAATATGTATAACTGGTGCATAAAGGTAAAGATGCATGGATATCAGAGCAAGATAGTAATAACTGCAAGATACAAGAAATCTACACTAAGAGTAAGTCTGTGCACATGAACGTGTAGTGAGTCCAGCATAAAAAATATGTAGTGAGTCAAGTCCAGAAACATGTAAGTGAGACAAGTCAAGAAATGCATGAGAGTCCAGACTATAAAGAATGAACTCGGTGTCTTTGAAATACTTGTTTCGACATGTAAACGGCTAGGGGTAAGTACGGCTCACCGCGCACTGGGTGTGCGGCTGCTATCATTCCAGATTAGACCAGAGGGAGTGATTCCTGATGATGCCAGATAGGAATGTTTACATGCTACTCGAGTATTTCCCCGCCCCGACTAATACAAGTGGATCCAAGACCCGACACGCAAATCAAGATGAGTCCAGCCTGAACATGAATGATGCCTGTAGGTGATGCCAGTAGTGATTCCAGAATAGAGGCCAGAAACATGAAATATACGTGTCGCAAGTAAATGAATCCAGAAATATCAATCAGTGTCCCGTGTTGTGCCAGAATAATCAGATGATAGTATACTAGAAGCTGAATCATAATAATCATCAAATAATGAAAACTATCAGAGAATGTACTCGCCTGACGTCCTGAGCAACTGGCGATCCGAACCGGTGTCGCAAGGACCTAATACGAAAAACAAGGTTAAACAGGATTCTAATGAGTTAAACAGATATATAAAATAACTAAAAATAGGCTTCTAGGGTCGTTCTAGGTCAAACGGGTCAAACCGGTAAAATCTGGGTCAAAAAGTCAACTCTGGGTCCAAAAAGTCAACTCTGGGTCAAAACTAGGTCAAAAGTTGACTTTGGCGGTCAACCGAGTCAACTACGGTCAAGTCTGGGTCAAACTAGGGTGCTCCTGAAATTCTAGGTCAAACCGAGGTCATTAAGCTAGAAAACTCACAAACTCGTCTCCTTGAGATACCGGGATACCCTCGGTATCCGATACCTCAACCTACGCTATATACCCCGCCTATACCCTCTAAAACCTATGCTAGCACGCGTAAATATATACACATAAACATATAAAAATTACTCCAAGACATTTCCTAGGCTAATGCTCAATTACCCCGCTCGAAACTCAATACCTTGAATATCTCAAGGTATTGAGATACCTCGGTATCTCAAGGTATTGAGATACCGCTCTAAACTCCTCTAACTAGCTATCTAGCTACTAATTATGCACCTAGTTATTAACCTAGGCTAGGTAATATAGATATCTACCATATATATATATATCTAAGTAGGTATCTACCTATATACATATATATCCACACACATATATACTCATACCCATTATCTTACCTATACACATAAATATATATATCTATACCTAGATATCTAACTATCTATCTAGCTATGTATATATCTATATATATATCTATGCATATAGATATGGATATCTAACTATCTATCTAATATTTAGCTATCTATCAATCTATCTATCTACCTAAACATTTACCTATCTATGTTTATGTCTATCTATCAATCTAAGTATCTAACTATCTATCTAATATTTACCTATCTAGTTATCTATCTAACTATCTAACTAGCTATTTATTATCTATTTATATCTAGGCATCTATCTATCTATTTATCTAACTATGTATCTATATACCTATTTACCTATCTAGAGATATCTATTGATCTATCTAACATATACATATTTATCTATCTATGCATCTATCTAACTAATTATCTATTTATCTATTTAACTAACTATCTATCTAACAAATCTATAGATACCTATCTATCTATCTATTAGTCTATCTATCTATTTATCTCATATATCTATCTATCTAGCTATTTACCTATCTATCTATCTATTTATATATCTATCTATCAACATATATATATATCAATCTCTCTTCCTCCCTCACTAGCCCTCGCTACTCTGGAGCTTGCTGCTGTTGCTAGCGCTGCGTTTGCTGCGGCTGCTACTGCGTATGCTGCTGCCACTGATGCTGGATTTGCTGCTGCAGCTGCTACCTGTTACTGCTGCTGCTGTGCTCTATGCTACTGCTGCTGCTGATTCTGCTGCTGCTGCTGCAGCAGGTTCTGCCCCCCCTCTCATCTCACATACACACACACACACCCCTATATATATATACATATATATATACATATATATACATCTATATATATATATATATATATAACTAGATATCTATATATATATATTCACACTCATCTACACACTCTAACACACACACTAGCACACTCACACACTAAAACACACACACACTCACAACACTATCAACACACACACATAAGCACACACATATATCTATACATATATAAACACACATCTATATATATCTACACTCATATATTTATATATATATACACATACACACTCACACACTCAAACATAAATACATATACCCTCACACACACTCACACTCACACACCCCCACACACACTCTCACACACACTCTCACAAACACACAACCCCACACATAAACACTCCTACATATATATATAAATACATATATACATAAACTGAAACTCATATATATATATATATATATATATATAGGCACTCACTCACACTCACACTCACACACACTCACCTACACACTAGCACACACTCACACAAGCACTCACCTACATACATACACTAGCACTCACTAACACACTCACAAACACATAACCACACATATATATATATATAAATAGAATATATATATATATATATATATATATATATATATATATATATATATATATATATATATATATATATATATAGGAACACACACACAAATAAATATATATATAGAGACATATATACACAAACACAACACTACCACAACGATGCACACAACGCTCACAACGCCCCACCTACGCACGCCCAACGACCCCGACACTCACCAACGCCTATAAATATATAAAATATAACTCGAAAACTCTAGCACACACTCACCGATACTAACCCAACGCGCGCACAAGTCCGAAACGAGAAAACCAAGTCGAAATGGCCGTTCGGTCATTTCGACGAACACGTGGTGCACGGCTCAGAAAACCTCCTGAAACGCACACCAAACGAACTCAGAATCGGCCCAAAATTTACCCACGTGCTCTACACGATGTCTAGATCCTAGAAAATGTGCTCCCGCATCGATTCTAGGTCCGTGGCGGAAACGCACACGCACTTAGAATCGACGACGACGAAAAGCCCCAAATTCGCCCAAAACGCCCGTTTCTCTGCGACGCGGCTTCCCGTGTCCGAACGGAGACACGCACTCACCCTCAAGACACCCGACAACGTCTACCTAGGTCTATCTAACCTAGGGCATCACCCAAAATTGGGCCAAATTCGGATTCCACCCGAAATTGACACAAAATCTAATGTTGAAGTCTCTAAACCCAACCAAACTAGTTCCAACTTTCTCCCACGGGTAGTCTAAGGGTCTAGGAAGGTTCTAAACTATTAATTACACTATATAAAAATAATTACAAGGGGAAAATTAGGGTTTACCTCTTGGAAGTTGGAATCCCAAGCCAAAATCTCCAAAATGCTCCAAATCCTCCAAATCAAGCTTCCAAGCTCCCAAATCTAGCTCCAACTCCAAATCTAAGCTCTACCCACCTAGGTTGGGGAATAATATAGGGTTAGGGTTCATATAAAAGTAAGAAATGGAAGAAGGAAGAGAAGAAAAAGAAGAAAACTTACTTGAAGTGAAAAAATGGAAGAAGAAATGAAGAAGAAGAAGGAGTAGAGAAGAAGAAGAAGAAGTGAAGAAGAAGAAAAGGGGATGGGGGCTGCTGTGTATGCTGCGGGAATGGGGGTTTGGTCGGGTGGGAGCATGAATAAAGGGGTTGCCAAGTTTCCAAATGCCCAAAATGCCCCTACATGACTTGGTTTCGGGTTTCGGGTTCCAAAAGCACTCAAACTAACTCCAAATCTCTCCCACTAACCTTCTAAAAATATAATAAATATTCTAAAACCCAAAATAGGTCTCACAGGGGTGTGGGCTGGGTCGGACATGGGTCCACTAAGGTCTGACATGGGTCCAGGCTAGCCAAAATCCTAAAACAATCAATAAAAATATAATACAATCATTAATTAATTATAAATACAATTAATAAAAAATAATGCACAATTAACTAAATTAAAAATAAATAAAAAATACCCGGCTCTGGAAATGGGGTGGTGACAAGCCTATCCTCCTTAGAAAATTTCGTCCTCGAAATTTAAAGTCAATCGCACTCTCTCTAGGTCAAACCCCCAACAATCACAGTCAAGAAATTCTACCTAAACAACATGCAAGATCAGGGTCCTACTGGTCGTGTTATCACAGTCTTAATCAGGGTCACTACACTATCTACCACAGCACAAAAAAAAGTCTAACAGGTACTAATGAAGCACACCACAGGAATGGAAAAGGACAGGAAGAAGAAACAAGAGACAGACCTGCTAACCCGACACCCGTAGCATCGGCCTCCTCGACCGTCAACGCATAAGCCCTGCCCTGCTGGGGTGTATCCATCTGCTGGTGTGGGGCATGATGCTGTGCCACAGGTGGCCTAGCTCCAACTCTCTGATCCTGTGCTCCACCCAATGGAGGTGCAGTGGGGCAATCTCGCATCTGGTGAGCAGCGGATCTACAGAACAAACACACCTTCAGCCTCCTCCTACAAACATCCCAGGTGTGTCCTGCCTTCCTGCAGTAGGCACAAGTAGGCACCCTCTGATCCTGACCCTGTTGCGCTGCCTTCTGCACATAGGGACGCTTAGCTGGTCCCGCACTACCACTGGCACTGCCTGAATCATCCCTGCCTCTCTTGGACTTGAGCTCCAAGTCATCCTCTGCTCTCTGAGCATCTCCTACTATCTGCTCAAAAGTCGCCTCGCGGTCGCTCCTGGTCAAAGACTTGACCGCCATAACCAAGCCCTTGCGAAACTTTTTCGCCTTGGCTGCCTCACTCAAGCCATCTATAAATCTGCCCAGACGGCAGAACTCGGCTGCGTACTCGTCCACTGTCATGTTCCCCTGGACGAGTGCCTCGAACTGGCTCTCCAAAGCACTGAGCGCCATATCTGGGAAAAACTTCTCCTTAAAAAGCCTCTTGAAAGCCTCCCAAGTAAGCCCTGGCACTGCGATCCTCGTATCTGTGCGATACCACGTCAAAGCGAGGTCGAACATCTGACTGCCCGCTGCCTCTATCTGCATGCTGTTTGGAATCTGTGACAGCCTGAAGATCCCCTCGATCTGCTCTATCCAGTCATCCGCGTACAGGATCCCTTCTGTACCACGGAACTCCTTGGGTCGCATCCTTTGAAAGTCGATAATACTGCCCGGTCTCGGATGCTAAATCTGATCTGCCTGTGGCTGAATCTATGCCACCCTATCCACTGCTGTCATGGCCACCTGGTGGGCGTTCTCAATGCCCAGCCTCATCACATCCACCTGACGGTGCTGCATGTCCATCATCTCCCTGAAGAACGCAAACAACTGCGTGGCATCTACTGGAGCAGGAAGTGGTGGAGGAACCACCAGAACGACTGGGGTAGTCCTCGGATCGACAGGTGAAGGAGGATCCCCGAAAGAAGCAGATGCTCCCTCAACCGCAGGAGTGGTGAGTGGAGCGGTAGCAGCTGCCTGAATACGAGCTGGACGAGAGGTAGCAGACCTCTCCGAGGCAACTGCTGGAACGGTACGATGGGATCGTGTCTTCGGAGGCATCCTGAACACAGATCAAAAGAAGTCAATACGGCGCAAGATACGATATCATCAAAGAAGGATAGTAATATTTCAAAAGAAACAATTTCAGAATAATTAGATTTGAATTGTTCCTAGTCGTGATTGAGTACACTCTCATCCTAGATCCTAGATCCTATAGCAGGCTCGCAGTAGTACAACTAAGTTGTTGTACCACCACGACATCGCACTAATTGCGAATAGAGACCTGCATGGGGCCGCCACCAAAAACGTGTCACGACCCGCACCCGGAAAATCGGGCATGAGTCGTGGGTACGTCCAGCCTACGCCGCAGCATCGGCGGTAGAACGTTGTTTAGGTCAACTATCTAGATAATAATCTCACACAAAAATCGGGCATGACCTCTCCAAAAGGAGGGCAACCACACAATCAAAATATAAACCTGTCAAGATCTCAACTCCAAACGGAGGAGCAAATATCAAATGATAATCAAGTACTCAATCACGAATCTAAGCACGATAAGATAACACAGAGATCTAACAACTATAAAGTCTAACCAACAACAACTACTACAACAACCACAACATCAAATAATAATACAACAATATCCAAAATAATATACAAACAAGGTCTCAATCTAAAACCGGAGACAAATCCGGTGCTAAAAGCTAATAAAAACAACAACAAAGTCCCAGTGATCCCGGCTACCAACCCGGAAATCACCCCTAAACTAGAGGGTCCCTGTCTGCACCATCGACAGGCTCAGGTCCATAAAATGTCGGACACCAATCCTCCGGATACTCTGAAAAATATGTCCAGTCAGGACTGGAGCAAGTACATCTCTAACAGCAGTTCCATTTAAATGATAAAAACTATAAAACAGTTATAGCAAGTAGCAAGAAGAATGAAGCAAGTATGAAACAAGGAAATATGTATAACTGGTGCATAAAGGTAAAGATGCATGGATATCAGAGCAAGATAGTAATAACTGCAAGATACAAGAAATCTACACTAAGAGTAAGTCTGTGCACATGAACGTGTAGTGAGTCCAGCATAAAAAACATGTAGTGAGTCAAGTCCAGAAACATGTAAGTGAGACAAGTCAAGAAATGCATGAGAGTCCAGACTATAAAGAATGAACTTGGTGTCTTTGAAATACTTGTTTCGACATGTAAACGGCTAGGGGTAAGTATGGCTCACCGCGCACTGGGTGTGCGGCTGCTATCATTCCAGATTAGACCAGAGGGAGTGATTCCTGATGATGCCAGATAGGAATGTTTACATGCTACTCGAGTATTTCCCCGCCCCGACTAATACAAGTGGATCCAAGACCCGACACGCAAATCAAGATGAGTCCAGCCTGAACATGAATGATGCCTGTAGGTGATGCCAGTAGTGATTCCAGAATAGAGGCCAGAAACATAAAATATACGTGTCGCAAGTAAATGAATCCAGAAATATCAATCAGTGTCCCGTGTTGTGCCAGAATAATCAGATGATACTATACTAGAAGCTGAATCATAATAATCATCAAATAATGAAAACTATCAGAGAATGTACTCGCCTGACGTCCTGAGCAACTGGCGATCCGAACCGGTGTCGCAAGGACCTAATACGAAAAACAAGGTTAAACAGGGTTCTAATGAGTTAAACAGATATATAAATTAACTAAAAATAGGCTTCTAGGGTCGTTCTAGGTCAAACGGATCAAACCGGTGAAATCTGGGTCAAAAAGTCAACTCTGGGTCCAAAAAGTCAACTCTGGGTCAAAACTAGGTCAAAAGTTGACTTTGGCGGTCAACCGAGTCAACTACGGTCAAGTCTGGGTCAAACTAGGGTGCTCCTGAAATTCTAGGTCAAACCGAGGTCATTAAGCTAGAAAACTTACAAACTCGTCTCCTTGAGATACCGGGATACCCTCGGTATCCGATACCTCAACCTACGCTATATACCCCGCCTATACCCTCTAAAACCTATGCTAGCACGCGTAAATATATACACATAAGCATATAAAAATCACTCCAAGACATTTCCTAGGCTAATGCTCAATTATCCCGCTCGAAACTCAATACCTTGAATATCTCAAGGTATTGAGATACCTCGATATCTCAAGGTATTGAGATACCGCTCTAAACTCCTCTAACTAGCTATCTAGCTACTAATTATGCACCTAGTTATTAACCTAGGCTAGGTAATATAGATATCTACCATATATATATATATCTAAGTAGGTATCTACCTATATACATATATATCCACACACATATATACTCATACCCATTATCTTACCTATACACATAAATATATATATCTATACCTAGATATCTAACTATCTATCTAGCTATGTATATATCTATATATATATCTATGCATATAGATATGGATATCTAACTATCTATCTAATATTTAGCTATCTATCAATCTATCTATCTACCTAAACATTTATCTATCTATGTTTATGTCTATCTATCAATCTAAGTATCTAACTATCTATCTAATATTTACCTATCTAGTTATCTATCTAACTATCTAACTAGCTATTTATTATCTATTTATATCTAGGCATCTATCTATCTATTTATCTAACTATGTATCTATATACCTATTTACCTATCTAGAGATATCTATTGATCTATCTAACATATACCTATTTATCTATCTATGCATCTATCTAACTAATTATCTATTTATCTATTTAACTAACTATCTATCTAACAAATCTATAGATACCTATCTGTCTATCTATTAGTCTATCTATCTATTTATCTCATATATCTATCTATCTAGCTATTTACCTATCTATCTATCTATTTATATATCTATCTATCAACATATATATATATCAATCTCTCTTCCTCCCTCACTAGCCCTCGCTACTCTGGAGCTTGCTGCTGTTGCTAGCGCTGCGTTTGCTGCGGCTGCTACTGCATATGCTGCTGCCACTGATGCTGGATTTGCTGTTGCAGCTGCTACCTGTTACTGCTGCTGCTGTGCTCTATGCTACTGCTGCTGCTGCAGCAGGTTCTGCCCCCCCCTCTCATCTCACATACACACACACACACACCCCTATATATATATACATATATATATATACATATATATACATCTATATATATATATAACTAGATATCTATATATATATTCACACTCATCTACACACTCTAACACACACACTAGCACACTCACACACTAAAACACACACACACTCACAACACTATCAACACACACACATAAGCACACACATATATCTATACATATATAAACACACATCTATATATATATACACACATATATATCTACACTCATATATTTATATATATATACACATACACACTCACACACTCAAACATAAATACATATACCCTCACACACACTCACACTCACACACCCCCACACACACTCTCACACACACTCTCACAAACACACAACCCCACACATAAACACTCCTACATATATATATAAATACATATATACATAAACTGAAACTCATATATATATATATATATATATAGGCACTCACTCACACTCACACTCACACACACTCACCTACACACTAGCACATACTCACACAAGCACTCACCTACACACATACACTAGCACTCACTAGCACACTCACAAACACATAACCACACATATATATGTATATATATATATATATATATATATATATATATATATATATATATATATATATATATATATATATATATATAGGAACACACACACAAATAAATATATATTTAGAGACATATATACACAAACACAATACTACCACAACGATGCACACAACGCTCACAACGCCCCACCTACGCACGCCCAACGATCCCGACACTCACCAACGCCTATAAATATATAAAATATAACTCGAAAACTCTAGCACACACTCCCCGATACTAACCCAACGCGCGCACAAGCCCGAAACGACGAAACCAAGTCGAAATGGCCGTTCGGTCATTTCGACGAACACGTGGTGCGCGGCTCAGAAAACCTCCTGAAACGCACACCAAACGAACTCGAAATCGGCCCAAAATTTATTCACGTGCTCTACACGATGTCTAGATCCTAGAAAATGCACTCCCGCGTCAATTCTAGATCCGTGGCGGAAACGCACACGCACTTAGAATCGGCGACGACGAAAAGCCCCAAATTCGCCCGAAACGCCCGTTTCTCCGCGACACGGCTTCCCGTGTCCGAACGGAGACACGCACTCACCCTCAAGACACCCGACAACGTCTACCTAGGTCCATCTAACCTAGGGCATCACCCAAAATTGGGCCAAATTCGGATTCCATCCGAAATTGACACAAAACCTAATGTTGAAGTCTCTAAACCCAACCAAACTAGTTCCAACTTCCTCCCACGGGTAGCCTAAGGGTCTAGGAAGGTTCTAAACTATTAATTACACTATATAAAAATAATTACAAGGGGAAAATTAGGGTTTACCTCTTGGAAGTTGGAATACCAAGCCAAAATCTCCAAAATGCTCCAAATCCTCCAAATCAAGCTTCCAAGCTCCCAAATCTAGCTCCAACTCCAAATCTAAGCTCTACCCACCTAGGTTGGGGAAGAATGTAGGGTTAGGGTTCACATGAAAGTAAGAAATGGAAGAAGGAAGAGAAGAAAAAGAAGAAAACTTACTTGAAGTGAAAAATTGGAAGAAGAAATGAAGAAGAAGAAGGAGTAGAGAAGAAGAAGAAGTGAAGAAGAAGAAAAGGGGATGGGGGCTGCTGTGTATGCTGCGGGAATGGGGGTTTGGTCGGGTGGGAGCATGAATAAAGGGGTTGCCAAGTTTCCAAATGCCCAAAATGCCCCTACATGACTTGGTTTCGGGTTCCGGGTTCCAAAAGCACTCAAACTAACTCCAAATCTCTCCCACTAACCTTCTAAAAATATAATAAATATTCTAAAACCCAAAATAGGTCTCACAGGGGTGTGGGCTGGGTCGGACATGGGTCCACTAAGGTCTGACATGGGTCCAGCTAGCCAAAATCCTAAAACAATCAATAAAAATATAATACAATCATTAATTAATTATAAATACAATTAATAAAAAATAATGCACAATTAACTAAATTAAAAATAAATAAAAAATACCCGGCTCTGGAAATGGGGTGGTGATACCGGTTGCTGAAATAGACATCACCATTAGATCCAAAAAATATTAATCAGCTAGAAACGCCTGTCCTTGAGTCCAATTTGGACACAGGGGCAAAAATGATATTTCAGGGCAAAACGGGGTCCAAATGTGGGCCGCTTTGCACGAAAAAACATGTCAGGGTCAAAGGTCTCCAAATCAGTCCAACTTAGTGTCAACAAGTCAGGAACGATGATACGAACCCAACGGAACTTCCAGAATTGGATTCCGATGAGCCGTTCACAAAATCGCCCGCCAAGTGGAGCCTTTGGGGCCCACGACACACGATTTTGTCAACGTTCTCAGAATCGAACCAAACTTGGGTCACAGGGCCAGCGTATTGCTACGAGTCCGATGGCACAATTTTTGTCTCGAACCGACGTGTGTACACTAAGTTACAACGAGATTCAGAAAGGTCGGATACGGGACGGTGTCCGCGGATACGCGTTGATTCTGGTATGCACGCACATCCAAATCAACTTCTGCGAAATCCCGCACGTCCGTATCACCGACGCGCACGTATCTGTGAAGACCGCACGCGTCCAAGTCGTCCTGTTTGGCGGACCACACTCATTTCCGGGGTGAAATAGGGCGTTGGTTTTCCTGTTTTTGGATCGCGGTTCGCGATCACCACAGGACGCGATGCACCGAGCGGGTTGCACGGGCACCGAGGGGGTCATGCAGGCTACGCGATGCAACTGACGGAACGAGAAACAGAGCTACGAGGAGGGAGAAAAGAGTACCAGAACAGGGCTCCGGAACTAGGGTTTTCTCGTGTCCGACACGACTCGACGTGTCCGTCCTGAGTCGCCTAGGGTTAGGGTTCTGGGGAAGCTGGCCGGAGCTGCGGCGGGGGAAGCCGGTCGGAGGAGGCTGGGCGGCGCTGGCGACATTGGGCGGAGGCAGAGGCGGCGTCGGAGTCGGGGCTCGGGGTGCTGGGCCGTGCGGGGAAGAAGGAGGAGGGGAGGAAGTCGCCGGTGGCGGGGCAGCTGCGGGAGGGTTCGTTCGCGGCGCTGGCGAGGCGGGGCATGGCGGGGGAAGGCCTGGCGGAGAGGAGGGTGCCGGCGGCGAAGAATCTAGGGTTAGGTGGTGGCCGGAGGGGGCTGGATCGGGGGTTTAAATAGAGGGAAGGAAGGGAGCTAGTCCGTCGGCGGTTACGGGTAGGGGAGGAGGCGGCTGGGCGTCGGTTACGGGAGGCGGAGGGCTGGAGAAGAGGAGCAGCCGGCGGTGGTGGGTTGGCCGGTCGGAGCGGAAGCGGCAGGGTCGGCTGGGGAAGAGAAAGGGCTCGGGTCGGGTGGATTCGGGTGCGGGTTTGGGCAGACCCGGCCCGACCCGCTAGCTGAGCGGTCCGGTCCGGTCGGGTTCAGCTGGACCCGGTCCGGTTCAGTTGGTTTATTATAAATAAACCCGGTTTAATTTGGGTTAAAAATTGGTTTAATATATATTAGTTTTTAGGGCTTTAAAAATACATCCGGGGTCCAATAAGTTTCCGGAAAATTATCCTATGTCCAGATTTTCATTTTACACCATAAAATATTATTTTCATAATATTTTAATATTATTTATTATTATTTAAAAATCTTTTAATAATTAAAACACCTGATTTTAATTACAGAAAAATCCCAGAAAATCCCAGAAAATTGTAAAAATCCAAATTTTTAAAAATTCTTAAAAATTAGGGGGTTTACAATCTACCCCCCTTAAGAGGATTGCGTCCTCGGAATCAAAGAATAACTGGTCAACAGAGATGACACGGTTGCAAAATTTATTCGAATCAGAAAATCAAGGTTGAGGGTTTAAACACATAGGAAAAATTATTTCCCTAAGCAATGGAAGTTAAGCAATTTCCCAAATATAGGAAATCTAGAAAATTACAGTTTTAGAAAACCAGTTTTATCCTTTAAGAACTTATCAGTTTAACATTAAAAATATTCTAAATTATTTTAGCAAGTTCAAAAATTACTTAGGTGATCACTAGGTTATCTATTATTAGCAAGTTAAAACTGTTAAGTTAAGTCTAGGGTCACGAACCAGCAGGCACGAAGTAAAGCAATAATAGAAACAGTAAACTATAGAAACTTACGCGCATTAGCTACTCCTTGGTTCTGTACGTCTTCCAAGGTTATCGCGAAGGCTTGTCCGCGTCCTTGTGGTGGATTCCTTTGCTGCTGCTGGGCCTGTTGGAAGAGTGCTGCTTGTGGTGCCAAGGGTGGCCTCGACTGATACCCTCCTGGTGCTGGTAGAACTTGTTGGGTTGCCCTTGGTGCTCCTCCTCGATGCTGAGGACAATCCTTGGCTATGTGTTGATTGGTTCCACAAATCAAGCATAATCCCAACTTGCGTCTGCAGTCCTTCTCAAAATGGCCTATCTTGCCACAGTATTGACATGTAGGTAATGTCTGCGGAGAGGCTCTGGGTTGCTAGTGTATGTGAGGTCTCTTTGCAGCTTCTTCTTGTGGTGCTTTGGCTGATGTGGAAGACCGTTTCAGACTGGTCTCTCTCCTGGTGACGCATTCCATGCGTCGGGCTGCAGCGAGAACGTCCAAGTAAGAGGTAGGTGCGACGGATCCGATGAGTCTCTGCAGCTCGAAGTTTAGTCCGTCAAAGAATTTCTCAGCCTTCTCGTCTTCCGTCGGGATCAAAGTAGGGGCGAAGCGACTTAGATGAATGAATTCTGCGTTGTACTCCTCCACTGTCATGCTGCTCTGAGTGAGACGATTGAACATGTCCTGAAGTTCTGATCGAGCGATAGCCGGAATGTACATCTCCTGAAAGAGTCTGGAAAACTCTTCCCAAGTGACTCGGTCTGGTCCGAGCCTGGTCTCTTCAGATAGCCACCAATGATGAGCATTGTCCGTCAACTGCATTCTAACAGCGGTCATCCAATGTTCTCTTGGAAGCTCAGCTGCTTCCAACTGGTGTTGTATGTTGGTGAGCCACTCATGAACTTTGGTTGGTCCTTCTTTGCCCGAAAAGGTACGGGGCTTGAGTTGACGAAAATCGGTGATAGACTCCGTTGTTGGTCGCCTAGCTTGTGGGTTTACTTGCTCCAAGGCGGTTACTAGGCTGGTTCTCAAGTACTCCGCCTCGTGACGCTGAGTCTCTTGATGAATTTGTTGTTGGGCTTGCATCATTGCGTAGATCATTTGAAATATCTGCTGCCCGTCTATAGGTTGCCCTTGTGGAAATACGGGCATCAGTGGAACGAACTGCGGAGGCGGCGGGATGTCATCACGCCGGAACCTTGAATTCTGCTGGGCTGCTTGATTGCTTTGAGAAGATTGCCCTCGGTCTTCGGGTGTCACTTCTTCATCATAAGTGACCACAACATCGTGTGGTGTACTCAAGGGATTCTCGTCTCCGCTTCTTGGATCCATTACTCTGCATCAAAAATAAAATATAAGAAGCGCACAGGATTCAAGGCAAGATGCAAGTCAAAAATTAATTTGAATACGATACAGATATCAAGAACGTTTTCAAGCAAGTTGATGAGATCCTAAAAACTTATCCTATTCTTATTGCAGGCCTGTTCGATCCCTAAGTTAAAACCGAACAATTTAGTCGTTGACCTGTATGGGCCACCACAAAAACTATGTCACGCCCCAGTCCCAAAATATCGAGGGACTGGACACGTGGCAATGGCCAGCAGCACGCTCCGATGGACAAACCCAATTTAATGGATCCATCGGGCATACTTAAGCTGTATTACAATAGTCAGGGTTAACTAATCTCATCCACAGAATAAAGATAGCAATATCAGCAAAAGAAATAAACAACATCCAGTTACAAGTAATTAAAAATCGGGGAACAACCCGATATAAAGTTTGTTACAATTGTTCTCATGAACAGGAAATAAAGAGTTTATTTTGCCATAAAACTGAGCATGGAAGAAGCAGTTGTTCAGGAGAAGTCCTCAGCGATCACCTCGTCCTCAGGTACCGATACTGTTCCGAGAAGTGCTCATGTTCCGTACACCTTAGGATAGATCTCTTCTGCTAAACCTGGGGACATAATCCGGATCCAGGTCCTCAGGGGACATAGCAAGGTACAAGAAAGCTCAAGCCAAAATAAATGCAGTACAGCAAATAAATAAAATAATAGGGTCAACTATATAACCATCTATGTGAAATACAAGTTGAGAGCATCACTAGAACTTAGGCTGATACCACTACAAGCTCTGTGTCAGGGAGCCGGTAGCAGTTATACTATGCTATGTAATTTACTATGATATGGCCTATATATATATAATCAGCCTGTAGCCTGTGTGTCTCTCCCCACCCAATGTAATCATATGTCTCATGTCCACGATGCCTCATGTCCATGTCACGTAAGATCATATCTAATGCAGTGAGTCATACTATGTCTATGAATATAACGTCTAGGAATATAATATAATGTCTAGGCCAATCCTGCAACCTACACAGAATCACCTTGAATATTTTAGGAAGATTATGTTTCATGATCTGTGTTAGGTGTCCTGGGTATATTGTACTTGATATGGCAAGTACGAGAATGTAAATGTCATGATATCCATCTCTATTTGACCTTATACAACCTCGCGTACGGTGTTGGCACCCGACTATTAGTCGAAAGCTAAGTAAGTCAAACGGCCCTAGGTTTAAGCATGTACAACAGTTATAATTAAGTCCAAGTAATATGTAACAAAACTGCAAGTTGGCAAGGTACACTTGCCTGGGTTTACGGCTCCAATTGTAGCTCTGGCTTCAGCAGGATTTGCAGGCAGTACTCCGATTGCTGAAATAGACATCACCATTAGATCCAGAAAATATTAATCTGCTAGAAACGCCTGTCCTTGAGTCCAATTTGGACACAGGGGCAAAAATAACATTTCAGGGCAAAACGGGGTCCAAATGTGGGCCGCTTTGCACGAAAAAATGTGTCAGGGTCAAAGGTCTCCAAATCAGTCCAACTTAGTGTCAACAAGTCAGGAACGATGATACGAACCCAACGGAACTTCCAGAATTGGATTCCGATGAGCCGTTCACAAAATCGCCCGCCAAGTAGAGCCTATGGGGCCCACGACATACGATTTTGTCAACGTTCTCAGAATCGAACCAAACTTGGGTCACAGGACCAGCGTATTGCTACGAGTCCGATGGCACAAGTTTCGTCTCGATCCGATGTGTGTACACTAAGTTACAGTGAGATTCAGAAAGGTCGGATACGGGACGGTGTCCGCGGATATGCGTTGATTCCGGTGTGCACGCACATCCAAATCAACTTCTGCGAAATCCCACACGTCCGTATCACCGACGCGCACGTATCTATGAAGACCGCATGCGACCAAGTCGTCCCGTTTGGCGGGCCGCACTCAGTTCCGGGGTGAAATAGGGCGTTGGTTTTCCTGTTTTTGGATCGCGGTTCGCGATCACCACAGGACGCGATGCACCGAGCGGGTTGCACGGACACCGAGGGGGTCATGCAGGCTACGCGATGCAACTAACGGAACGAGAAACAGAGCTACGAGGAGGGAGAAAAGAGTACCTGAACAGGGCTCCGGAACTAGGGTTTTCTCGTGTCCGACACGACTCGACGTGTCGGTCCTGAGTCGCCTAGGGTTAGGGTTCTGGGGAAGCTGGCCGGAGCTGCGGGGGGGGAAGCCGGCCGGAGGAGGCTGGGGCGGCGCTGGCGACGTTGGGCGGAGGCGGCGTCGGAGTCGGGGCTCGGGGTGCTGGGCCGTGCGGGGAAGAAGGAGGAGGGAAGGAAGTCGCCGGCGGCAGGGCAGCTGCGGGAGGGCTCGTTCGCTGCGCTGGCGAGGCGGGGCACGGCGGGGGAAGGCCTGGCGGAGAGGAGGGTGCCGACGGCGAAGAATCTAGGGTTAGGTGGTGGCCGGAGGGGGCTGGATCGGGGGTTTAAATAGAGGGAAGGAAGGGAGCTAGTCCGTCGGCGGTTATGGGTAGGGGAGGAGGCGGCTGGGCGTCGGTTACGGGAGGCGGAGGGCTGGAGAAGAGGAGCAGCCGGCGGCGGCGGGTTGGTCGGTCGGAGCGGAAGCGACAGGGTCGGCTGGGGAAGAAAAAGGGCTCGGGTCTGGTGGATTCGGGTGCGGGTTTGGGCAGACCCGGCCCGACCCGCTAGCTGAGCGGTCCGGTCCGGTCGGGTTCAGCTGGACCCGGTCCGGTTCAGTTGGTTTATTATAAATAAACCCGGTTTAATTTGGATTAAAAATTGGTTTAATATATATATATTAGTTTTTAGGGCTTTAAAAATACATCCGGGGTCCAATAAATTCCCGAAAAATATTACCCTATGTCCAGATTTTTATTTTACCCCATAAAATATTATTTTCATAATATTTTAATATTATTTATTATCATTTAAAAATCCTTTAATTATTAAAACACCTGAATTTAATTACAGAAAAATCCCAAAAAATCCCAGAAAATTATAAAAATCCAAAATTTTAAAAATTCTTGAAAATCAGGGGGTTTACACATTCACAACCTCAATATTTCCAATAGGTAGTCCAACCAAAATTTTAATTCTTAATTCAAATAATCAAATTGAAAAATAATTTAAATGCAGTCCACCAATGTTCAAGTCTGAAATTCTATCTTTATCCTCCAAATTCAAATTGATGATTCTACCTCCATTGTTCAAAAATTTAAATTATGTACTTAAGATGTAAATATTGGGTCCTCAATATCAATTCATTAATCCTCATCATCTTAGTCATTCTTCTAAATTTCTCAAAATTAAAATGGCTTGAACCTCTCCCAATCTAATCTTACTCGATCACAATCTAAAAAAAATTCCTCTCGAGTTGACAATGCACTGCTACCCAACTTATAATTTACCCATCTATCACATAAGGCTATATACCTTAAGAAAATATTCCTTAATTTGTTTTACTCATGTCATTCAATCCTCAAAACTTCCATGCCAATTATATCTTATATGATATGTCCTTAATTACGAAAGAATAATCCTCAAGTATGTGATCGGCCTATGGGGTATATCTAGTACTCTCTGTGTATCAAACTTTATACCCAGCACGAGGTTTCGTCTTTCCGAAATAAGGGAAGACGGAGAACAATAATAAAGAGTTCAAGGGGGAGGTAATCAATTAGTAGTATGGGGGTCAAGGCGTTTAAAGAATTCAATAGGAATTGTCAAGGCAGTTGTGGATTGAAATCTTATTTTGGGTAATGCCTATTCACATGCTCGCATCGGTACAGTTATGTAACGGATACGATATGCTCAGACATATCTAAAGGGCAAGTTCATTCATCTACTAATCACTAGATATCTCAATCCACGTAAAGTAGTTATACGAAGGGCGAACCACGTGCACTATGGTTGATCAGACCGTAGTACACTGATTCTGAAATGTATTAATGTATGCATCCATTAATACATATATAGTGAACAAGCTTGATGAAAGAATAAGCTTGCAAAACTAGGCTATAATAGCGGCATAAGTCAAGGTTGTACAACAATTATAAGTACGCTAGATGATGATGAAAGGAGGTACAAGTCAATTCAAGTTCACAAAAACAAAAACAAAAAACAAAAAACAAAATAAGCAATAATAATAAGACTTTACAAATCTCTATAGTTATCATACAACCTCCTTGTCTATGTCGCTAGTCGACCAAAATGGTGTAAACTCCCTCGACCAGATTTCAGTAATTTAGGATTATTTTTAGCTAAGTAGAATTATTGCAACTTTTTAAATTTTTTTTTATTTTTTACATATCCTATTGATTTGTGCACCTGTCCCTCACACAATTATTTAGGACATTACACTAGCTGTTATTCCCAAACAAAATTCACATACCTGCCCTAGACATGTTAGACTATTTTTCTGAATTTTATGCAACTCCCAGATACTTTATTTTGAGCCTCGTTTGAGACGCACAAATATCGCTACAAACGTCCGTATTTATTTTCTATTTAATTTTTTGCTCTTTACCCATCTCTGTACCCCTAGGGATTTGAGGCCCAACAGGCACATGTTTTACCCAAACAAAAATACGATAATATTCTACTTTGAATATACTACAATTAGTATATTGACACCGTAGTAAAATTATGACCCTACCTGCCTCTAAATAATTAGAGAACACCGTGCGCAGTATTTATTAAATAATAAAAATGGTGACCCGTATCACCCAAGAAACTAGGCCCTGCCCCTGCCCAGGCTCACCCCCACACCCCCAAGGCACTTCCCCAGGTTTCCCCCTTATTTTTGTGCAATTTAGTATTTTTAGGAATCAGTATTTTTAATTAGACAAATTGTGTAATTACGTAAAATACCAATTTTAGGACCTATTTGCAATTTATAGAATTTTAGGGGTTTTTATGCAAAATTACCAGGTGAGGTGTCATCACCTCATTGGCTGGTGAACATGGACCGTCCACGTGTCAAGTGGGATCCACAAAATATCTAAAACGGCTGCCAAAATATCCTAAAAACCCAAATTACCTAAATGCCCCTAAACTTTCACCTATTTACTACCCATGCCATCCCCTTAACCCTATAAAAACTCGACTACCCCCATTCCCTAAACCCTACAACACCACCCTCAGCCCACCTCCGGCCACCATACTCCGCCGACAGGCTCGCCACTTCCCTCCCCTTCCCTCCGACCACCGCCACCCCCTCCGGCCACCGCCTCCGCCGCCCTAGACCTCCACAGCAACCCACCCGACCACCAACACACAGCACCACCATCACTCCCGACCTCCCCCAGCACCGCCTACCGCTGTCGTGGACCACCGCCACCACCCCTACTCGCCTCGCCCTGACCCCCTCCGCCAGACTGACCCACCACCCCTGGCCTCCGACCACCACCGACGCCGGCAGCTCGCCTGCAGTGTCCCGGCCCCTCCCCTCGACTACACAGCCTCCCCCATCCCGACCGCCTCCAGCCACCACCACCGCCACCCCTGACCTCCGCCACCACCACCAGACTGCTCGACCTGACCCCCTCCACCGAACCGACCGCCTTCACCACCACCTCCGCCACCGCCACGGCCGCCGTAGCCTCCACAAGCTGCTGCTACTGCTGTTGCTACTAACAGCAGTTGTTTTTGCAGCCGTTCCTCCGGCCGGCCGTCGCCTCCTCTGACGCCGTCCTTCCGCCGGCGACGAGCTGTGGGCCCCCTCTATCGACCTGTCACGTATAGCGTACATGTATAATACGTAAATACCTAATAAATCTATATACATGTATATATGTATATATATATATATGTATATATATGTATATATTTATATATATTAATATATAGATATATATTAATATATAATTATATGTATTCAGTATTAATTATATATTAATAATAATAAATACTGTATATACAGTATATATATATGTATTTAAATTTCTGTATTTTTTCTTTTTATTATTATTATTTATATATACATATATGTATATATATATATATATCTATATATATATATATATATGTATTTATATATATTATCTATATACTATTATATATAATATATATTGATATACTGTGTATATTATACAGTATACTATTATATGTATATTATATATATTTTATTTTCTGTTTTATTATTTTCCCTTTTATATATATATATATATGTATCTATATATTATTATATATTATATATATATATTATTATACTGTAAATATACAGTATATGTATATATGTAAATATATATGTATTTTCTTTTTCTTTCTTATATATATATATATATATATATATATATATATATATATATATATATATATATATATATATATATATATATATATATATATATATATATATATATATATATATATAATATATATATATATATTTATTTATTTATTTATTTATTTATTTATGTATAGCATAATTATATGTATATATATATATATATTATATATGTATATATATATTTATGATTTTCATTTTTATTATATGTAATTATATATATATACTATATACTAATATATATGTATGTATATATATATTTCAATTTCTGCATTTTTTCTTTCTTTCATATATATATGTATATATGCAAATATATATATATATATATATATATATATATATATATATATATATATATATATATATATATATATATATATATATATATATATATATATATATATATATATATATTAGTATATAAATATGTATGTATATATATATTTCAAATTCCTGCATTTTTTTATTCTTTTCTTTTATATATATATGTATATATGTAAATATATACATATATATATATATATATATATATATATATATATATATATATATATATATATATATATATATTAGTATACATAAATATGTATGTATATATATATATTTCAATTCCAGCATTATTTTCTTTTTATATCTATAAATATGTATTTATATAAAATATATCTATTATATATATATATATATATATATATATATATATGCTATATAAATATATACATACTACTATATATACTATATCTATATGTATATATATACTATATTATTGTGCCTTTATTTAAATTATATTTACGAGTCCTGTAACGTTTTAAACAGAAAACATTCCCAGCACAGTCAGTGACCCCCTGTCACAGGACCCCCCAGGCTTGATTACAAGTACAGGTTTTCAAAACAATCAGGAAGTAGGCAAGTATACCTTGCCAAGTTTACTGTTTAAATACAAATATTATTTTATGTTATTGCTCCTGAAATTCATATGACTGTAAGTACCTGAGATTGCCTCGGGTACAGTCAACAGATACGTTGACACGTAGCATAATTAACTTAGTCTTTACAGACCTACCAACATCTGCGAGGGTATCCTAATATCCTCCTAGACCCTGTCACGGGAACACGCAACATGGTTGTGATACATATTGGGATGCAAGCTGCGTATTTGTTTAGCTACCAGTACGTGTGACATGCATCACGACTTAGCATAAAATCAGGAGAACTCAGTAATAATTACGACTTGGCATTTAGTTACATTGGGCGGGAAAGATAACTAGTAGTCGTATGGGACACCCCCTCCTTGTATGTTATACCTTCGTTCCATGCTCCTCGGAGATGGACGATTGCAGAGTGCCCATGCGTCTGGGGGCATATGACACATATACTAGCCAGTCAACACGATTGGTGAATTAAGTCAGCATATTTCTGGCCTACACTTTCCCATGCGTACTACAAAATCTTTACTTGCATTCACTTAGATGGTTAGCACCCTATATTTATTTATTCAATATTTTCATACCTGGCATGTTATTTTCCTGTATCTTGTTATGTCCCACTAAGGACCTGGTTCCCTTCCAGATTTAGACGAGGCCTACTACCCCACGGTATATGGTCCAGGACAGGAGACTAGGCATGTCACAGAGGAAGAACTAGAAGAGACACCATCAGAATCTACCTAATCCTAGAATCTTGTTCACTTGGAGATGGAGCTATTTTCCCTAGATAGACGATACTTTAGTCTATCCTATTTTCTGCTATTATTATCTTTTGTAGTGGGTTGTTCCCACAAGATGTGTAATATGACATTTTCAGACTCAGCATTATATATATTCAGCACTATTTCCTGATATTTCTATGGATGAGATAGATTTACCTATATTAGACTTGTAGTATTATAGGATAGCGTAGCACGTTCCTTTGGGTCCATTAAATTGGATTAAACCCTTAGTAACGTGTCAGCTGGCCAATGCCACGTGGCATAGTTTCTTACATTTTGGGACTGGGGCGTGACATGGTTTTAGTGGTGGCCCATGCAGGTCTAGTTTATTGCTAGTGGTATGATGATATGCCCAGCAAGCCTGCAATAGGATAGAAATACTAGGTCTCATCCACACTGACTTCATAATTTTTTTTTTGCATCCTGCTTGATTATCAATTATTAATTCCTTGTGCTTTTCTAATTAATTCTATCTTCTTCAAAAATATGGACATACCCGGTGGACATGCGATTGATGGGGCTGACCAAGCAACAGACCCCTCGTCCGATGTCCAAGGAACCCCGTCCACCCCGAGAGACCAATCCCCTAGAAGGATGCTGGTCTACCCGCCAACCCCGTACATCCACCAGAATCCTGCCCAGACAGGAACACCAACCCAGCATGAAGGGCAAACCTCCCAGGCCCCAACACCGCTGGCAGAAACACCTCTGCCTCCACCTCCCGCCTTCCCTGCCCAGATGCCACAGCTTGAGGGACAAACTCAAATGTTCCAGTTCCTCCAAGCTATGCTGCAGACTCAATGGCAACAGACTGAAGCCCTGAGATAGTCTCAGTGGCAACAGACTGAAGCCTTGAGACAAACATTGATGACGGCCTTGGAAAGAACGACTGCCCCGACACCAGCACCTGTCCAACCAGTGGGCACAGTCCGAGGCTTCCGCCAAATGAGCCCGAGAACCTTTAAAGGCAGTGAAACCCCAGAGGAGATCTCAGATTGGATCTCCAATACAGAAATGCTGCTGGAAGGCTCGCAACTTACCCCCGACCTGTGGATAACCGCCGTAAGAGCTCAACTCTTAGGCAATGCCCATCACTGGTGGGAATCTATAGAGCGTAGCATCGGCAAAGATCAGACTTGGAAATAATTCTTAGAATACTTCAATGCCAAGTACTTCCCTACAACAGTCCAAAATGCCCTATACTCCCAGTTCCTGCACTTGGAACAGGGAAATATGACTGTTGACGCCTACGACGCAGAGTTCAGCAGACTGAGTCATTTCGGTACCATCTTGATACCGAATGAGCTGGAGAAGGCCAAAAGATTCTACCACGGCCTCACCTGTGAGCTCCAGAGGTATACGACAACGCAGTCAAGGATCTCCTACGAGGAGGTTCTTACAGAAGCGAGGGTGCAAGAAGCTATTGGCCGAGGAGCGAGACGCTCTAATCCAAACATCCCGGCCAAAAACCAGCAAGGAGCAGAAGGCCCTATCCGTCGTCCACAAAATCAGACGCAGCAGACGACGGGGCCCTACCAGAAGAAGGAGCTCCCGACTTGTCACTATTGTGGCAAGAAGGGGCATTTTGCCAATGATTGCAGAAAGAAGAAAGGACTCTGCCTAGTATGTGGAGCTAGCCAACATATGGCAAGGGACTGCCCGCAACGCAGAGATGCAGCACCTCAGAATGGGCAGAAATCAGGAACACCAGCCCAAAAGGTGCTACCCTCCACATCTGGAGGATATCAGAAGGGAGCACCCCTGGCCACCCAGGAGAGCCAGTTCAAAGCCAGACAACAATCTGGAGGACAAAGGCATGGGCAAGCCTTTGCTTTAGCGGCAGTTGCCGAAGAACCCGAAGGTGAAACCATCACAGGTACCATTTTAGTTGCATCATTACCTGCAACCGTATTATTTGATTCTGGCGCTACCCTGTCATTCATATCTAGTAATTTCGTAGCCATGCACAAACTAGTCACTTCCCCACTACCCAAGTGCTAGAAAATTCTTACCGGAGGAGGTATTGTTCCAGTTACCAACATTATTGAAACATGTTCGGTAGTCGTTTGTAGTAGAGAGCTAAGAGCACGATTTTTGGTACTCTCTATGCCAAATTTTGACGTCGTCTTAGGCATGGACTGGTTAATCCAGAACAATGCTATCCTAGACTGCCGAAAAGGTAGTGTCACCTTTAGACCACCAGGACACCCGGAGTTCGAATACGTACGAGGTACCATCGAGCAAGGAGTAGGCTAGACTCCTAGAGCTTACATGGCGATTGAGATAGAACCCCCAGCACTCGTTGCAGAATTCGAAGACGTATTCCCGGAGGAATTGTCAGGCCTACCGTTTGACAGATAAGTAGAGTTCACTATTGAGCTAATACCCGGAGCTGCACCGGTATCCTCAAATGTGTACCGACTGGCGAAGAAGGAGCTTGACGAGCTGAAGCTGCAACTTAAAGAATTGCAAATCAAGGGATTTTTTTGTCCTAGTGCATCACCCTGGGGAGCACCAGTGTTGTTTGTACCCAAGAAGGACGGAACATATTGGATGTGTATTGATTACAGAGGCCTCAACGCTTTGACAATAAAAAACAAGTACCCCTTGCCGCGGATCGATGATCTGTTCGATCAACTGACGAGAGCTGTGGTATTCTCAAAGATAGACTTGAGATCAGGCTATCATCAGGTCAAAATACGGAGAGAAGAAATTCCAAAGATAGCATTCAGGACTCGCTATGGTCATTACGAGTTCCTGGTGATGCCTTTTGGACTGACTAATGCACCAGCCGTATTCATGAACCTGATGAACAGAGTCTTCCACCAATATCTGGACCAGTTCGTGGTAGTCTTCATCGACGACATCTTGGTGTATTCAAAGAGCTACGAGGAGCACGAAGAGCACTTGAGACTAGTGCTAGAGACATTGAGACGTGAGAGCCTTTATGCTAAATTGAGAAAGTACGAGTTCTTCCTTGATCGTGTCACTTTTCTGGGACACGTAATCACAGGAGAAGGCATCTCGATAGACCCATCAAAGATCTCATCTGTGGAGACATGGCCAACCCCGACCAACGTCTTAGAAGTGAGAAGCTTTCTAGGACTTGCCGGATATTACTGGAGGTTCGTAGAAAACTTTGCTAGAATCGCGGAGCCAATTACACGTCTTACCCGCAAGGAGCAGGAGTTCATCTGGTCTGAGGAATGCCAGACAGCTTTCGATGAGTTAAAAAAGCGTCTGACTACTGCCCCTATTTTGACTATACCATCTGGATCCGGAGGTTTCGTAATCTATAGCGATGCATCCGAAAAATGATTGGGTTGTGTCTTAATGCAACATGGGAAGGTTGTAGCTTATGCCTCAAGACAACTGAGGACTCATGAGAAGAATTACCCCACTCACGACTTGGAGCTTGCCGCAGTCATCTTCGCCCTGAACGAGTAGAGATATTCACCGATCACAAGAGCCTGAAATACGTCTACACTCAGAAGGACTTAAATCTGAGACAAAGACGATGGCTCGAAGTGATGACAGATTTCGAGATTGATCTGCAGTACCATCCAGAAAAGGCTAATGTAGTAGCTGATGCACTAAGCAGAAGACCCTCGGCATTCTTTATGATCACCCAACCAGGTCTATTGAGAGATCTAGAAAAGTTGGGAATAAAGTTCATTATGCCAGGAATTGACGGCCAATTATCAAACTACCAACTACAATCAACATTGGTCGATAGAATCAAAGCTGCACTGCCGACAGATGCAAGATTTCAGAGGCTACGACAAAGAACCGAGGCTGGAATCCAGACAGGATGTTGCATACACGAAGATGGGACTCTAAGATGTGGAGAACGTCTTTATGTTCCAAATGGAGAACTTTGTGAGGAGTTGATGTCAGAAGCTCATAGCTCAACATACTCTATACATCCTGGAGGCACAAAGATGTACAGAGATCTGTGACAATACTACTGGTGGCATGGAATGAAGCGAGAGATAGCACGCTTTGTGGCAAAGTGCCTGGTGTGTCAGCAAGTCAAGGCTGAACATCAGAGATCAGCAGGTCTACTTCAACCCCTCCCAATACCCGAGTGGAAATGGGAACACATTACGATAGACTTTGTTACAGGCTTCCCAAGAAGTCCCAGTGGTCGTAATGCTGTATGGGTGATCGTAGATAGACTCACAAAGGCTGCACATTTCCTACCTTTCAGAGTCGGACAATCTACAGAAGTCTTGGCGGACATGTACATGAAGGAGATAGTGCGTCTGCATGGAGTACCAGTCAGCATAGTATCTGACAGAGATACGAGGTTTACATCTTACTTTTGGCGAAGTATGCAAGAAAGTCTTGGTACCCGCCTCAAGTTCAGCACCTTGTATCACCCGCAGACAGATGGCCAATCAGAACGCACCATCCAGACACTCGAAGATATGCTGAGAGCCTGCATGCTTGATTTTAGCGGATCATGGGAAGATCATTTGCACCTGGTGGAATTTTCCTACAATAATAGCTATCAAGCGAGCATCCAAATGGCTCCCTTTGAAGCATTGTATGGCAGGAAATGTCGTTCCCCAGTATGCTGGAGCGATGTTGGCGAAAGACAGATCTTGGGACTAGAATTGGATGTTCGTACGGTGGAGAAAGTAAAGAAGATACAAGGACACCTACGAGCTGCACAAGACAGACAAGCACTGAGCCAACGTACATCGACGACCTCTAGAGTTCCAAGTGGGAGAGCATGTGTTCTTGAAGATCTCACCCACTCGAGGTACTATCAGATTTGGAGGAAGAGGAAAACTGAGTCCAAGGTACATTGGACCCTTCGATGTATTAGAACGCATCGGAGAAGTTGCCTACAAGCTAGCCTTACCTCAGACCTTGGAAGGAGTGTATGACGTCTTCCACGTATCTCAACTGAGGAGATACATTCCAGACCCGAGTCATGTACTGGACCATTCAGAGATTACCGTCGGGCCAAGCCTATCGTACCAGGAGGAGCCCGTAGAGATCCTAGATCGTAGCGAGAAGGTGTTGCGAGGCCAGACTATCCCTCTAGTTCGTGTTGCATGGAGACATCATGCACCAGGTGAATCAACCTGGGAACGAGAGGAGGATATTCGACAGCGTTTCCCCCATCTATTTCCAAACCAGGGTATGTCCTAATATTTCAAAATCAATCTTTTATTCTCATTATATGTCTGTTTTTATTTCGAGGACGAAATATTCTAAGGAGGGTAGATTGTAAACTCCCTCGACCAGATTTCAGTAATTTAGGATTATTTTTAGCTAAGTAGAATTATTGCAACTTTTTAAAAATTTATTTTGTTTACATATCATATTGATTTGTGCACCTGTCCCTCACACAATTATTTAGGATATTACACTAGCTGTTATTCCCAAACAAAATTCACATACCTGCCCTAGACGTATTAGACTATTTTTCTGAATTTTGTGCAACTTCCAGATGCTTTATTTTGAGCCTCGTTTGAGACGCACAAATATCGCTACAAACGTCCGTATTTATTTCCTATTTAATTTTTTGTTCTTTACCCATCTCTGTACCCCTAGGGATTTGAGGCCCAACAGGCACCTGTTTTATCCAAACAAAAATACGATAATATTCTACTTTGAATATACTACAATTAGTATATTGACACCGTAGTAAAATTATGACCCTACCTGCCTCTAAATAATTAGAGAACACCGTGCGCAGTATTTATTAAATAATAATAATGGTGACCCGTATCACCCAAGAAACCAGGCCCTACCCCTGCCCAGGCTCACCCCCACACCCCCCAAGGCACTTCCCAGGTTTTTCCCTCATTTCTGTGCAATTTAGTATTTTTAGGAATCGGTGTTTTTAATTAGACAAATTGCGTAATTACGTAAAATACCAATTTTAGGACCTATTTACAATTTATGGAATTTTAGGGGTTTTTATGCAAAATTACCAGGTGAGGTGTCATCACCTCATTGGCTGGTGAACATGGACCGTCCACGTGTCAAGTGGGACCCACAAAATATCTAAAACGGCTGCCAAAATATCCTAAAAACCCAAATTACCTAAATGCCCCTAAACTTCCACCTATTTACTACCCATGCCATCCCCTTAACCCTATAAAAACCCGACTACCCCCATTCCCTAAACCCTACACCACCACCCTCAGCCCACCTCCGGCCACCATACTCCGCCGACAGGCTCGCCACTTCCCTCTCCTTCCCTCCGACCACCGCCACCCCCCTCCGGCCACCGCCTCCGTCGCCCTAGACCTCCACAGCAACCCACCCGACCACCAACACACAGCACAACCATCACTCCCGACCTCCCCCAGCACCGCCTACCGCCGTCGTGGACCACCGCCACCACCCCCACTCGCCTCGCCCTGACCCCCTCCGCCAGACTGACCCACCACCGACGCCGGCAGCTCGCCTGGAGTGCCCCGGCCCCTCCCCTCGACTACACAGCCTCCCCCATCCCGACCGCCTCCAGCCACCACCACCGCCACCCCTGACCTCCGCCACCACCACCAGACTGCTCGACCTGACCCCCTCCACCGAACCGACCGCCTGTACCACCACCTCTGCCACCGCCACGGCCGTCGTAGCCTCCACAAGCTGCTGCTACTGCTGTTGCTACTAACAGCAGTTGCTGTTGCAGCCGTTCCTCCGGCCGGCCGCCGCCTCCTCCGCCGCCGTTTTTCCGCCGGCGATGAGCTGTGGGCCCCCTCTGTCGACCTGTCAGGTATAGCATACATGTATAATACGTAAATACCTAATAAATCTATATGCATGTATATATGTATATGTATATATATGTATATATTTATATATATTAATATATAGATATATATTAATATATAATTATATGTATTCAGTATTAATTATATATTAATAATAATAAATATTGTATATACAGTATATATATATGTATTTAAATTTCTGCATTTTTTTCTTTTTATTATTATTATTTATATATACATATATATATATATATATATATATATATATATATATATATATATATATATATATATATATATATATATATATATATATATATGTATTTATATATATTATCTATATACTATTATATATAATATATATTGATATATGTGTATATTATACAGTATACTATTATATGTATATTATATATATTTTATTTTCTGTTTTATTATTTTCCCTTTTATATATATATATATATATATATATATATATATATATATATATATATATATATATATATATATATATATATATATATATATATATATATATATATGTAATTATATATATATATATATATATATGTAATTATATATATATATATATGTATCTATATATTATTATATATTATATATATATATATTATTATACTGTAAATATACAGTATATGTATATATGTAAATATATATGTATTTTCTTTTTCTTTCTTATATATATATATATATATATATATATATATATATATATATATATATATATATATATATATATTATATATGTATATATATATATTTATGCTTTTCATTTTATTATATGTAATTATATATATATACTATATACTAATATATATGTATGTATATATATATTTCAATTTCTGCATTTTTCTTTTCTTTCATATATATATATATATATATATTAGTATATAAATATGTATGTATATATATATTTCAAATTCCTGCATTTTTTTATTCTTTTCTTTTATATATATATGTATATATGTAAATATATACATATATATATATATATATATATATATATATATATATATATATATATATATATATATATATTAGTATACATAAATATGTATGTATATATATATTTCAATTCCAGCATTATTTTCTTTTTATATCTATAAATATGTATTTATATAAAATATATCTATTATATATATATATATATGCTATATAAATATATACATACTACTATATATACTATATCTATATGTATATATATACTATATTATTGTGCCTTTATTTAAATTATATTTACGAGTCCTGTAACGTCTTAAACAGAAAATATCCCCAGCACAGTCAGTGACCCCCTGTCACAGGACCCCCCAGGCTTGATTACAAGTACATGTTTTCAAAACAATCAGGAAGTAGGCAAGTATACCTTGCCAAGTTTACTGTTTAAATACAAATATTATTTTATGTTATTGCTCCTGAAATTCATATGACTGTAAGTACCTGAGATTGCCTCGGGTACAGTCAACAGATACGTTGACACGTAGCATAATTAACTTAGTCTTTACAGACCTACCAACATCTGCGAGGGTATCCTAATATCCTCCTAGACCCTGTCACGGGAACACGCAACATGGTTGCAATATATATTGGGATGCAAGCTGCGTATTTGATTAGCTACCAGTACGTGTGACATGCATCACGGCTTAGCATAAAATCAGGAGAACTCAGTAATAATTACGACTTGGCATTTAGTTACATTGGGCAGGAAAGATAACTAGTAGTCGTATGGGACACCCCCTCCTTGTATGTTATACCTTCGTTCCATGCTCCTCGGAGATGGACGATTGCAGAGTGCCCATGCGTCTGGGGACATATGACACATATACTAGCCAGTCAACACGATTGGTGAATTAAGTCAGCATATGTCTGGCCTACACTTTCCCATGCGTACTACAAGGTCTTTACTTGCATTCACTTAGATGGTTAGCACCCTATATTTATTTATTCAGTATTTTCATACCTGGCATGTTATTTTCCTGTATCTTGTTATGTCCCACTGAGGACCTGGTTTCCTTCCAGATTTAGACGAGGCCTACTACCCTACGGTATATGGTCCAGGACAGGAGACTAGGCATGTCACAGAGGAAGAACTAGAAGAGACACCATCAGAATCTACCTGATCCTAGAAGCTTGTTCACTTGGAGATGGAGCTATTTTCCCTAGATAGACGATACTTTAGTCTATCCTATTTTCTGCTATTATTATCTTTTGTAGTGGGTTGTTCCCACAAGATGTGTAATATGACATTTTCAGACTCAGCATTATATATATTCAGCACTATTTCCTGATATTTCCGTGGATGAGATAGATTTACCTATATTAGACTTGTAGTATTATAGGACAGCGTAGCATATTCCTTTGGGTCCATTAAATTGGATTAAACCCTTAGTAACGTGTCAGCTGGCCAATGCCACGTGGCCTAGTTCCTTACATTTTGGGACTGGGGCGTGACAAATGGGGGCAAGGACCTCTAATTTCTATTGTCTGAATAAACATTGTCGTCCTTGCTAGCATACAATTAATGTCATTCAGTTACACTTCATCAATGGATCACAAGGACTATATGATACTAGGTGGTGAGGTATACTACCCAACTTAAAATAATTTAACTACTATTGTATTGTCTTAAGGATACCGTAAAAGCTCCTGTTAAGGTCTATGAGAAGGGGTCTTGGTACTTTATTGGGGTATCCTCTTCTATTACATAGGTCATGGTCATCTTACATCTTAGTCATAGTGCTTATAGAACAAGTGTCAATAGCAAGAATAAAAAGTTACTAGTCTCAAGGGAAGGGAATATAACTTGTATCGAGGTGAGGGTACAAACAACAACTCGAAAAGTTTTGTCATACTGTTGGATCCAGAAGCTCATCTGTAGTTGTTGAGCCGATTAGTTTAGACGATTAGTATAATTTGAATGTAATTTGACTGTTTAATTATGAAATTGTATTTTCTTATGATGTTAAATCGACTTCTATTTAACGACAGGTTTCTGTAATATTTCTGGAATGTTTGGTTTCTGTTGGTTTGGTTTCTGGAATGATTATGACATGTTTCTAGATCGACAATTAATGGTCGAACTATATGAATCTGTACAATATGTATCTTAAATCATTTGCACATCTTTACTGTGTGAATCTGTTCTGTATATAATTAAACAATTATTTAAAATTTACTTAATTTTTAATTTTTAATAACGTGAGGATATACATACAGCTTAGACGGCTAGCATTTTCAAGACTTTTATAAAAAGTAGACATATATCCATAATAAATTATAATTAAAATATATTTAAATACTTAAACTATTTTATAATAATATTATAAAATTTTATTTTACGTGCAACGTACGTGCATTTACTAGTTAAAAAAAAAGATGATTTCAACAAGCATTTTAACAAGCATTTCAACAACAATTTTAACAAGCATTTCAACGAGCATTTTAACAAGCATTTCAACAACAATTCCAACAAGAATTTTAAAAAAAAATTCAACAAGCATTTCAACAATTTTTTTCCAAGCTACATCACATTTCAACAAGCATAATATGACATAAATCTTCGACCTACGACTCCTACGACTCCTACGACACTAGTGGATGCCAGTCTAGAAGATTCGGGTGGTTCTTCGTCATCGATCTTCAATGCACGATATGGGTAAACTAAAGCTGGAACTAAAATCAATGTATCTAGTCCCGATTCATTCTCTACCCATTGTTGGTAGATCGACTCTAAATATCCCAAAGCATGCCCGATCATTTCCCATGGTTGTGGCCATGTCTGGGTAGATGTAGTACTGACGGCGGTCTAGACGTTCTCCGAATTATGGATGATAGGATGTGAAAACATCCGATAACAATCCATGTAATCGGGTGAGCACTTCCATGCGGGGTGTGCAGCTCTCTCACAGACTTCTGGAGACAGTACATAGCTCCTCCAGAATCGGAAGTAGCATCCCAAAACATCCCAGGCCATCTTATACTTCAAGCCCGTATTTTTCCGACAGATAATGTTTGGAACCAAAGACCAATCAAGTACCTTCTAGACTAGACCAAATTGCTGAAGCACACGGTCGGGATGATACGACTCCACACAGTCAAAGGCGCGTATGCATCCATGGTAGAAAGTGACCTCGTCAAGAGGATGAGAGCGCTGCATCCCATTATAGGGTGTCCAATTGACCTACATTATAAATTAATGAAATTACTTATAATATATAGAATACATAAAATACTTGCGTAAAGGGTAACACTTACATTATGTACTTGAAGATTGTCCAAGACCTCCCTTATGGCCAAAACCCGGTCGGTAGATCCTCTAGCATGGGATCTTTGGGCCCACCTCATAGCAAGTGGTTTGCTCTCCTTATAATTGACATTATGGGTTGGCCTTGTGACAGAAAAATACTCGTATATCCAGGCCGGCAAAAAAATAAGAAGCATATATGACGTGCATATAAGAACATAAAAATGGTGCAATTAATTTGCAGTTATTTACCTCCAGTTATGTCAAGTATCCGCAAATTTGTCGCATCCCACTCCGAGATGCTAATCCGAGCTGTCGATACAAGTATGTTAGAGTAGTTGCTCCCTAAGCATACTCATGGACGCGGTCGACCTTGTCTAAAAGACTCAAAATTTTTGTGTCAACCCGTGTGCCACTTTTGTCTAAAAATATTGTGCATCCCAGCACAAACCATAAGAATGCATGGGTTGCATACTTTCTTTCTTCTCATCGGGACTAGTGACATCTTCACTAAATCGAGCCCTAAGCCACTCCAATCGGACTGAGCTACCTCTGTGGCCCTGAACGGCATCGACTGCCTCACTTTCTGTCACCCCCAACAACCTACTAATCAATTTCGTAGGGGTCTCGAGTCTCCTTCCTGTTTTTGGTGCAACCACCGATAATCCACTCACGGGCAGTCCTGTCAGACAAAATACGTCATCCAACGTAATTGTCATCTCACCGAATGACATGTGGAATAAATTATCTCTGGTTGCCAACGCTCCACAAAGGCATAAATAAGATTTTTGTTTGACGTTTTGTATGAAATCCACCTCAAGTTCGAAATTTTTGAATAATGAATCAACATTTGAAAATCTCTAATATCTCCATCAAACATCCATGTATCCATCTTGGTCGTGTGGCACCAATACTTCAACACGTTCCTCTCAATCCCATTCCAAATCCCGAAAGCCACATGAGTCTTGAAACTCGGGATAAGTCGGTGATCTGTAGGTCCACCGGGACAAGGGCCCGTCAATACATCCTCGTCCTGACCCTCTTCTCCCCCTTCTTGTTCTTCTTCATGTTCGTTCTCAACTTGCTCAAAAATTTGATCCTCAACTTGCTCGTTCAAATCTTGCTCGAAAATTTGATCTCAAATTGTTCGTTCAAATCTTGCTCGAAAATTTGATCCTCAAATTGCTCGTTCATTTGAATTGGAGCAACTGTTATTGCTTGTGGACGAATCGTACCTTCAGCTCCCAACTCTTCAGCCCGATGCCTCATATTAGAAGCATTAGGTCTCCTCCTATATATCACTCCTACAAGATTTATTCAAAATATCAACACTTAAAAATTAACGAGGGAAGACGATAACAAAATATTAAAGAAACTAAACTAATGTGCGACAAAAAATGCAATGAACAGATCAATGACTGTTCGACCATAAGTAGTCGAACTTAAAATCTTAATGGGACCGAACAGTTTTAATGTTGTTCGACCACGGTTAGTCGAACATTCGGCCTTTCGTTCGACCGTCGTGGGTCGAACAATGTGTTATGTGTTTGACCCTAGTTGGGTGAACCTGTCCGCGAATACAACCAATTTCCCCCCAATTTAAATTGGTTTGAACAATTTATGGTGTTCGAATCACAAACAGTGATTCACAACCAAAATAAATGATCGTTTCAACTAATTTTGGTGTTCGATTTAAACAAAAAAAAGTAAGAACATGATTAAAATCACTCACCCAATCGATATTCTACGGGTTGCCTCTCCATTGTGGAGGTGAATCATTCTTCTGAATTTGCTGTTTGGTAGCCTAACAATCCGAGAGCTCCACGCCAAAAGTGTATCGAACAATGATGGAAGATTAGGGTTTGTAGAGAGGGGACCAGGTGGGTTGTGTAGAGGGGGGACCTGGTGGGGTGTGCTTAGAATTTTGATAGTTTAGGATTTGGTTCTTATGTTATAATTGAAAATGGTAAAATGGTAATATAGTGGGGGTGTGTTTAGGATTTTGGTAATTTTAAATTAGTTAAATTTAGGTGTGTTTAGCATTTATGGTGTGCTAAGTAGAGGGTGGGGTGTGTATAGCCCGATCCATTTTATAAATGTAAACTCTTCTTTAACTTAAAATTTGCATATAGCAACAATTCGTGGAAATTTATTACGCCACGCTATTTTGGTTCTCATTTGAAATGAAATCAATTGTGATTTCAAGCGATAAATAAAATTTGGTTTAGTTTCGAGTATTTATCGCGTTCAAAATATAAAAAGGATTATTTACACTAACTACCCATAAGTTTTGGACTTATTACACGAGGTACCCCTACTTTTAAACTAATTATACTGACCACCCCTCCCTTTAGAAATAAAAATAAAAATAGGGGTAGTTAGTGTTATAAGTTTTCACTTTTATATTAAAGTAGGGGTACCCCGTGTAATAAACATAAAACATAGGGATGATCAGTGCAATTAGTTTAAAAATAGGGGTACCCCGTGTAATAAGTTCAAAACTTAGGAGTAGTTAGTGTAAATAACCCATATAAAAATGACCGAAAATGTGACCACAACATGGCATCTTCTGTAAAGTAGAGCGACACAGTGTTCATCCTCTCAGGCTCGTCCTTGATGTGCAATACCATAATGTATCGCTCCACATTCCACAGGAAGTTCTCTATCTCTTTGGCATCTTGCACCCCACTGAAGGATTTCAACTCAGGAATTTGCCTCCCTACTCGAAGGTCCATTCAAAATTGTCCTCTCCAAAATGACAATTCGGTCTTGAGTTCCTGTAACTCTCAACCAAAATCTTTAGCTCATCTTAGCCTCGAATCTTCTCGTGTAAGTCCGTAAGATGTGGCTTGAGCTCCTCATCAGCTCGAATCTCTTGGATTTGCTCAATGAATATTGCCATGAACGAAACAACATAACTCTCTACCCACATTGTAGAACTCCTCTAGTCTCGTGTTTCTTTACTGCGCATTCATATGTCCTCCGAATCTATCTCCAAGATCTCGAAACTTTTTGCAAGAATGGCAAGGGTCTCCAAGATCTCGAAACTTTTTGCAAGAATGGCAAGGGTACACAGAGTAGATTACTTGCTTTTGTCCCTCTTATTGGCCTCACCTAAACCGTGTTAACCGTTAAGTCATATGGTATAGTAATATTTGGTTTGTTTCTTGGAGTTTTGCTGCAAAAATTATCGTTAAGGAAACACGGGAGGATTTAATTTAAAAAAAAATCCCCGTGTAGGCTAAAAAAAATAGTGCCAGAATTTGTCCCTTCTTCTTGAACATTACTCCAAATTATCTTGTATCTTCAATAATCTAACAAGATCTTGACTGAATGTTATGAGATGGTTTCACTCCTGTCACACTTTGATGTGGGACTTTTGATCACCATATACTATTGTGAGGTTTTGATCATTATCATGTTTGTCCTGAGAGTGACTTGAAAGTGTTTAACATATCATACAATAAACTTATTCATTACAGAGTGTTCTGATAGCATCAACCGGAAAAGACAGTATACCAAGTGGGTTGCACGCAGCAAATATATAAATAATCAATACATAGTTGGAAGGAAATAGTCAGGCTCGACGACTTTTGCCATCAACAAGGCAGCATACAACAAACTTATTCATTACAGAGTGCATATTTGACGGGGACAAATTGCTCCCTTCTGTGTGATATAGTTCCTCTTTGTTTTTTAAGTACATCCGACGAGGAACCTGACAGATTGAAACAATTAAATTGCAGCGTGTTTCATACTTTGGACAACAAATTGGTGGATTAGATCACCCGGGCATTGGACAATGGATCAACGACATCTCCTCGCTCAAAAACAGCAGCAGCCCCCATTCCAGAACCTGTCAACATAAATTTGGCGACAGCTTAGTTGTGTGTGTGTATGAGAGAGAGAGAGAGAGAGAGAGAGAGTACCAATGCACATAGAAATCACTCCATATCTGCAGTCCTTGCCCTTTCGCTTCATTTCATTCAGTAGTGTGCTCACACAACGGGCACCTGCGAAGATAGAGGAGCAATACTTGGTACTGTATTACTAGATTTGGACTGTGCAGTGTACTTTCATCTTCCCCTGGTGAATCTCCCAAAGACATGCTGTGTCGAAATCTTTTGGTGTGTTCATGGGAAGAGACGTCTCTGATGCAAATTGATTTTCATGAACAGATGCATTTCTAACTTTGTTAGATCTTTTTCCTTCTTCTTTTTTTCGTTTCGTCGGGAAGTAAAGTGTTTAAAGTGTCCAAATACTTTTTGTTTGAACCATTCTTTTCATTGTTCTCCAATTTAGTGGATTCTTGAGATTTTCCTACAAGAAAATATACACTCCACATTCAACCTCTTCTTCAAATGCCTTTTTATTTTTTCAAAATCCTAACTACAAGATCTCTATCATGCTCTCCTATATATCTTCCGTCCACAACCCTTCACGAATCCCCATTCCAGTAATCTATGGTACATGAAGTTTCTGGACATCAAATACAGTAAATGTAATTACTAATTTCGCCCACTAAAAGCACCAACAAACTAATAGCGCAACCTAATACCCCAACACATAATCCCCATGACAAAAGTGCTCGGTTAAAGGATAGGGACTCCACTAATATACATTATTAAGGTTTGAGGAGATCCTTGGATTTGCCTTCTATTGTTATCTGGTGTAAAGAAGCCTGCTTTGGTTTGAGCCTTAGTGCAAAAGGTACAAACAACAATGCACTTACGAGTATCTGAAATGTATACTCAGTTGAGGCAGTCGGCCTATGTGTGAATTTATTTATGGCATACTTCATCTGTTTCTCGAGGTTTAGCATAAATGCTAATTTACCACCGAATGCACAAAATAGTGCATGAGCATCTGTCTTTTTTATTTCTCGATAATTTAGATGATGTAGATAACAACCAACTGTTCCAATTTTTCAGCTTGGACAATCTTTCGTTCAACTAGTAGTGGAAGCATTCACAGTTCCAAAATAAATAAGAAGGCTAGAAGCAAAATATCATAATACCTGTAGCACCCAGAGGATGCCCAAGAGCAATAGCACCTCCATTTACATTTACTTTCTCTGGATCAAGCTCAAGCTTTTTGCAGCAATATACATACTGAGAAGCAAAAGCCTACACATAGCACATATAGCAAGAAAAAAAAAGCACATACTTTTAGCACTTACAAGTTATCAAGAACAGAATGGAAGAGCCTAAAAAACTATTTTGAAAAGGTAAAATGCCTATAATATTACCTCATTTATTTCAAAAAGATCAATATCTTTAATCTGAAGACCAGCAGCCTTTACAGCAGGAGGTATTGCAGCAGCGGGGCCGACCCCCATGACAAAAGGATCCACTCCGACAGCAACAAAACTCCTGGATTGGCCAAATACATATACATTCAACGTTCAACAACAACAAAAAGAAGAAGTGAAACCTCACTTTAAATTCCAACGGATGTCTTAGCTTTAAACAAACTGCTAAAACTGAAGTTAGAAATGAAATTGAACTACAATACACAATCAGAGGGTAGACATGGCTGCCAATATCTCACAGAAAAGGTAGGTCGAACATGAAAAACAAGTTACTGTTACTGTAATAATCTCACTACCATGAAAACTTGGCGACTCAATATGGTTTTCAAATTTCGAAGGGGTAGTAAACCAGTAACTTTGCAGAGGGGACTGTATAAGTCTATGCAGAATTTTTCATGTGATACTAGAGAGAGAAATAGGAAAAGCACCTCCCCCCCACCCCCACACACCCCCAACACTGTGCTGCATCAAAAATACATGCTTCTAATAAAAAAACAAGTGATTCTAGTAAGATTTGTAATATAATTACATTATTTGATGGACACTCAAGTAGATTACATAGACGCACTAAATCTAACACATAAATAAATAAATAAATAAATAAATAAAGGAAAAAAGGGGTATGAGCCATAGGCTATGGCTCATATTCCTACATGAGCTGGACCAATAGGAATTGAGTGTACTAGTGCACATGGGATGTAGGAATCCATTCCTATTAGTCACATGTGCATGGCTCATATAGGAATATGAGCCTATGGCTCATATCCCCTTTACCCATAAATAAATTATCAATTTCAAGTTTCATCAACATCATAGTAAAACCTCGAGACAGTGAGACAACAATGAAGACAAAAAGGCATAGGCGGGGGCCTCATGATAAAAAAAAGGGTGTGTAATATGTAAGTGTTAGCAATGAAAGGTACATTAGATAACAAATGATTAGTTCAAAGCCACACACAAGGTAGTCAAAGGCGCAAGGTAGTCAAAGGCGCAAGACGCACTCAAGGCACAAAATGTCCATATTGCCCGAGGCACAAGGCGAAACGAGGCGCAAAAAAATAATATAAATAATTAAATTAGTAATGTAAGAAATAAAACATAACAATATATTGAAACCAACAAAAACATGTTAAAATATACTCAAATGAAATAGCAGAGACGCAATATCAGTAAGGAGAACTAACAAGAATGTATTCTCTAACAAGAAGTAATAAAATGAAAGGAACACATATTGTAAAATAAAAGCAGAACCAAAAGAACAATTACTCATTTTATCAAACTCCATCAAATCACCACCACCAATACTCCCATAACTATCATTTTCTCCTAAGTGATCCCATTGAGCCAAAATAAAGAGCAAATACATAAGGCACGCTTAGCAGATGAGCCCATAGAGCCAAAATAAAAAAGCAAATACATAAGATGAGTCTTTACATGTTGGCGTCTTGCTGCGAGACGCGCCTGGAGAAAGGCGCCTCGCCTAGTTAGTGTGAGGCACAGTTGGTGCGCCTTGGTGCGAGGCGCACCTTGGGCGCACCTTTGACTACTATAGCCACACTTATAAAATTTGATTGATATTACAATAAGAATGCCAAATGAGAAGCAAACCTATTTTTAATCAATAAACATGAAACCGGAAAATAACACAACAAATAAATGATAGCCATAGGACCCTAATGTAGTGTAAATATTGAAGATTAAAGCAAGCTAAATAGAAGCACCAAAACTAACATTAAAAAAAAAAAATCACATTTCAACTTTCATCGACTTTGTAGCAAAACCTGGAGGCAGAGAGGCAACGAAGACCAAAAGGCCTAAGCGAGGGCCTTAAGACGGCGAGGCAGGGCCTCAAGACTAAAATTAACTGTGTAGTAGGTAAGTAAAACAAACTTGTGGTCTATGACTATAACTGTGTTATCCTTTGCAGATCTGATTCTATGCAAATCTTATTGTGCATCTTGTATATACAAGTCTGAAACTTCCACATCAACTAAAATGAAGTATTCAATCAAGAAACAAGTACTAAAAGTAGTACAAGCATGTCATAAATGTACATGGAGTATTCAATTACAACATAGCTATAATATTAGTATGAATCTTTCTAACCATAAATCATACTATATACATTTAATTGGAGTTCTAAAATATAAAATTAGGAAACTATTGGAAACACCCTCCTGCAGAGAATATAAATTTCAAAACAGAAAAAGGAGAGAGAAACACAGACTCACCGGAGAAATCAACAACCATCGGAGTGTAGGAAGTCAATCGTTGGCATCAGGATCATTAGGTTTTGGTATAGGAGAAAAAAATTGAGGGGGGGGGGGGGGGGGGGGGGGGGCAGAAGAGAGAGAGTTACATGCTGATGCTTGGCGTCGCACGTCAGAGTCGGAGACAGACATGTTACATTGGGTTAGAACATACACAAAATGGAAGAGAATTAGGAGGAGGAGAGGTTATCTATATTAAATTATCATAATAGCTAGAATTTTAAGTTATTGGGCCTGCACTAGATTATAAATTCAAGAAGAAATGGCAAGGACCGCATCACATTTAAGTGAAGACAGATCGAGGCACTTGAGGCAGTTGCATCCCGTGCCAAGGTGGAACCTCAGGACACCTAGCCCGCGCAAGTAATAGCATTGCATCATATTGTCTTTAAGAAATGCTTTACCGTCTCCAGGCATAGACAAGGTGGAAATAGGAATGATGAACAACAAAATTGCCATGGCAGAGTTAACATTTTGAAAACAAATTCTGTAACGGCGTTCTGTTGTAGTAAAGACAACAAAGACTAGCTATATAAACTATGGCCAACCCCGGCAAAAACGTGCTACATGGGCACGGATACAACACGACACAATTTGGACACAGCGACATGGATTTGGCACCTATTTTGGTGTGCCCTAGTGTATTTTGGATTGCCCCTGGCATGTTCGATACATGTCCTGACAGGAACTGTATATAAAGAGGAGTGATCTGGCCAAATAAGCCCAAATAAAAGCCACTTAGGGAAGACTTGAACCTGAAAACACCGAGTATCGGGAGACCCTTTTGCAATGCTACATCTCTCCTCATGAGAAGGACTGCTCCAGCACCATCGCTTATCTGACTAGCATTGCCTATAAAGATTCATCTCAAATCAAAATACAGAATCAAATGAGTGATGTTTCTCATAAAATAATAAAGATGCAAGACTAATACCAGCAGTAGTGCTTCCGTCCTTCTTAAATACAGTTTTGAGTTTTGAGAGAATTGCCATAGATGTTTCTGGCCTAATTCCATCATCCATAGCAACCGTAATTTGCTTCTCAGCTCCAGTTTTTGCGTCAACAATCTTCATAACGAGACATTATTAGAGCAAAGGGAAAAAAGAGGCACAATATGAGGTGGAAGGAGGGATGTGGAATACACAAAAACCACATGAATTTTTTTACGACTCTTTTTATCTTACATTGTATGATATTAATGCAACTGTCATATTGGACAAATTACACAATCATGTCATTGTAAATCTGTATTGATGGAAAAATTCAAGGCCAAGGTAAGAGTTTAAGTATCATTACTGGCCTACTGATTACTAGATTAGATAGCCGTTTTTCAACGAAACGTAAAAAGTATCACCCAGCTTAAGTAGATATTATTTTCAGCTTAATTTCGTCGAGGCTCAGATAAATCAAATGGCGCAAGCATGAAGAAGAAAGAAAGTGTCAACATCCTAACTCATTCAGAATTCTGAAATTTTAAATTTCTTTGACTCATTGTAATATCCCGCTTACTTAACATTGACTAAAATGAAAATACTATTTATATGGATACAAATTGCATTGCATGGAAACGAGTAGTCACAGAACAATAAGGGACCCTGATATTTTGGCTACAACAACAGGGCCTTTATCTCAAATTTCTTGGGTTGGCTGTTTGAATCCTTTCATTCAGCTGGTATTTTGGCTGTCGGAGTATATTTGGGATGTTCTTGTTGTGTTTGACACAGAAAAACCAACAAATTTATAGTATCCATACTCCCTAGGACACAATTAATCGCCTTTAAATATTCCCCTTCTCAATATGTATGTCAGTTCACAGGAAACAGGATGAAATTTGATAATAATTCTGCAGTGCAGCAATCTGGTTGTGGAAGTGATGAAAGGATAATGTCATTAGGCTCAAGGCCAATCTATTTAGAAAGAGATACATGATAAAAAGGACAAAAGTAGACAACTATACAATACTAGGATGTCACATCACCAAGACATAGAAGATAATATTGCCATGGCTCTATATTTAACACTATAACCATTAAAAATGTTCTGGCCTAAAGCTTATATCTAGATAGAAATGATAGGATCCGTTACCTATTAATACCGTTGAACTTTCAACATTTCCCCTAGTTTCACTTCTAAGTTATGACACATTTCCTTGTGAAACTGATTAACAGTTGGCTTATATCAGTAATAAAGATATTCAGAATCACGTGTCACTATAAAAAACACTAAAAAGCAGAAAAACAGATATGAAGACTAACAGAAATTAGCATTTACCTTTGTAGTCACTGGAATGATTTCTTCTTTGAATTTACCAAGTGCAACCGCTGCAGCTGCCCGCTTATGAGATTCAACCTAATAAACAGTGAGAAGCATCAGGGAATTAGTTGAAATCAGGTGTTCTCATCATATGAAACTAAGAGAGACTCATTTTCCAAACAAACTCACAGCAGTCTGATCTTGCTCCTGCCGAGTAACACCATAACGTTCTGCAACATTCTCAGAAGTAACACCCATAGGTAAAAGGCAATCTTGAGCTTGCGGGAAACTGCTTGCCTAAGGCATAGAGAAACTTGATGTCAGTGCACAATTGTACCAATTTAAAATCCAGTTCTTCTAGAGAGAAAAAAAAGGTTATATATTGTAAAACGTACTCTAGGGTTAATGGATCCTTGCCATGAAACTACGTTCGTAGTCATAGATTCTACCCCCGCTCCAATGCCTGAATATGAACATATGTCATGGGAGTCCAAATAAAACAACTTGTTACCAGAAAAACCAAAAAACAACATTACCAATGTCATAGAACCCAGCTTTGATAGCAGCAGCAACATCAGCAACTGCCTGAAGACCAGATGAGCATTGACGATTCACAGTTCTTAATGGGACAGTATCTGCAATTGTTTAGGGATCAACATGTGACAGGCAAATGAAGGTACTAGAAGAAGGAGTAATCCATATTGCAAGGAATAAATTTACCAGGAAAACCAGCATAAAATGCAGCCATCCTGCATTCTATTGCTCTTTGAGAACCAGGCGCTAGGACCGTACCAACAACAATATCACCAACTTCATTTGGGTTCACCTTAGTCTTATCTATCAATGCCTGAAGTGAAGAATATCCATGAAAAGCATAACCAAAAGTAGAGAAGAAAGTTGTTTGAGGAAATGTTCTCCAATTACATTAAGATTTCTTCTCAATAACTTGACTATTGGCAAATAAGTCCCAGTAAAAATCTGAAAATAACAAACCTTAAGAACAGGTGCTAGAAGGTCCTCAGCGGGTGTATCCTTAAACCCCCCACGCTTTGACTTACAAATTGCAGTTCTGCAAGCACTGTGACACGGGAGCAATACGACAGAATATTAGCCACATTTTCAGTTCCAACAGAATATTACATGCAACATAAATTTTAAGTGGATATGTGGTGGTAACAAAAAACACATTATCAGAGATACTGGTAATAATACTGTTATAAAACAGTGTCTTTTGATGCGGTTTTCTTTCAAAGGAACTTTTTCGCAAGCTTGTTCAAGTTGAAACCATGAGATAGATCAAGGCCCAAAGGCTGCAATTCTACGTCGTTCTCAGTGCAAGTTTAGCTAGAATCGATATAGAGGGCATAGTCCCACTGTTCTAAAAATCGGGGTAAGCGGACGCCCGTCGCACCGGAAACCCCCAATTCGGCCCTCCTAGGCGTCTGTTCGGCCCAAGGCGGGCCTGTTCGGCCTTAGGCGGACCTGTTCGGCCAAGGCAGAAAATTAAAAAAATTCAAAATTTTTAAATTTTAAATTTCAGATTTTAAAATTTAAAACATATTAAAAAAAATCAAAAAAAAAAAATCAAATTTTTTTTAAAAAAAAAATCCAAATTTCAAAAAAGAATAAAAATTAAATAAATAATCATGTACGGCCACCTAGGCGCTAGGCACCCCTTTGGCACACCAAACCCACCTAGCGAAATTTATAACATTGGGACATACTGGACAAAGATCATGGACATGACTCAATAAAAATCCTATAAAATATCTTGTTTATGGAGTTAGTTTGGTACCCAAGAATTTGACAATTTACAATGTTTGGTTCACATGAACCATTGCTTGGTTTAAAAGAAAATAAAAGAGAGAAAAAGTCTATTGTGGCACGGGTAGCAACTAGTGAGGACTATTCACGAACCATCAGGCAATGGATAGTAATACTGACCATTATGACCAGAACCTTTTCCTGGCCAATATGACTAGAACCTTTTCCGGATAATTGGCAGCAAGAATTGGTGGGAAGAGATCCAATATCAACTTCATCAGTTAATCTCTAAGTGTCCCCGCTATTAGATATAGTGGTTATCCAACTCATCCATCCAACACATTTTCCGGTATATCATCCAAATTCACAAAATAGGGCCAGTTCTGGATTTTAAATTACATTATGATTTCACTGTGAATCATGATCCTGGTGACAGGAACGTTTGGGGTTAGTTGGGACAGCAGCAACAAAACAAAAGCTAATTCGCCAAAAAAAAATGTTATCAGAACTCTCTTTTACCAACCATTTTTCATACATCTTAAAGGTGATTTCTGCAAACTTAGCCTATGACAGGAAGATTTTAGGGGAGCTAGGTGTAACGCACATTTCTTTGGGACCCACCGTGGTGAAATAAATGCTCTAAAGGCATATTTTAAATATTTGGTAGCTAGAAATATGCATGGAATATTCCTCTAGAATAATTCCTGAAATATCCTCTAGAATAATTCCTGGAATATTTCCATTCCGGAAGGTTCTTGTAAGCCTTTGAGGGACTATAAATAGGGGGGGAGACTCATTTGCTGCTCACCATCAAAACTTGTAAGCTTTTCTCATATTAATAAAAGTCTTCAAGTTCCAACTCTTGCTCCACTATTCTCTCTTTTCTTAGTGATCTAGCTAAGTTCGTTCGGGGGAAGGCTTGCACGAGTCTTCGAGAAGGAAGTTCGTGCGCCGCATGGGTCAAAGTGCAGAAAAAAATACTAAGTTCGTGACAAGTGGTATCAGTGCCAGATTGATCGTAGTCATGTCGACATCCGAGGTGGTCATCAATGAGCGTCCCGCATCGCCCAAGAGGAACACCAGGAGGGGCAAAAGGAGCCGAAGATAGAATGAGCCCTTGGCGATTTGACGTCCTGCCTGGAACTCTTGGAACAAGACGTGATGGGCGTAGAGGCGCAAGTGGAGCAAAATCAAACGGCTTATATAAAGAGTTATCTCATGGGTTGGGGAGTGATGTCGCTAACGCTATGACGCTGTTCCGAGAACAACTTCGCGAGATACAAGCCGGGTTCGAGGAGGAATACCAGGCTACGAGGGCGAAGATTGCTGAACTGCGTGAAAAACTCAAGACTAAGGCCGTTATTCTTGAGAAGGCTATCGCCAATAGTGGGTCTTCGAGTAGGAAGGCGACACCAAAGGTGAAGTACCCCGAGCCAAAATTCTTCAACGATGCTCGAGACGCAAAGGAGATGTATAACTTCCTATAGAGCATCAAGCGATGTCTTAAGGTGATTCGCATCGATGATGAGGTCGATAAGGTAAATACTGCATCCCTTTATTTTACTGATGATGCTATGCTATGGTTGCGTCGTAGGTGCATCGAAAGGGAGAAATGTTTGTGCTCGATCGAGACTTGGGAGAATCTCAAAAAGGAGATCAAGTCTCAATTCTACCGGGACAACGTTGAGTTCGTGGCAAGAAGGAGCTTGTGTCAACTCAAGTACACCGGGTCGATCAAGGACTATGTTGTGGAGTTCATTTGTCTCATGTTTGCCATATCCAACATGGGTGAAGAGGACTGCATATTCTTCTTCCTCGACGGTCTGCAACCGTAGGCGGCACAAGAGTTGCAGAGGCAGTGTGTCCAAGACTTGAACATGGCCATCTCAGTGACTGAGAAGCTAATGGAGTATCGGCGGAGCGATACATCCAAGGCCAAGCCAAAGACCACCAAGAAGAATGGTGAGGGAGAGAATGAGAGCTCTCCTAAGGAGGGTCCGTCCGAGGGAAAGAAGCGTGAAAAAGTCCAATCCGAACGGATAGTTTCATGCTTCATATGTGAAAAAATCACTATGCTCGGGATTGCCAGAACAAGAGCAAGCGTGTCAATGTCGTCCGAAGCGAGGAGGTAGAGGACGAGGAGTACGAAGTGGAAGCGCACATGAAAGCGTTGCGCTTACTCAACGTCGTTAAGGCCAAGTCCGTTGTGTCGAAGACTCTGAGCAGGGAGCTCATGTGCGTTGACATGAGGATCAATGACATGAGCATAAGGGCGTTAGTTGATACAGACGCCACTCATAACTTTATCTTGGACGAGGAGGTTCGTCGCTTCGGTCTAGCATTAGAAAAAGATTCAAGCAAGATAAAGGCGGTCAACTCAGCGGATCGTCCGTGCAGGGGTAGCCAAGGGAGTTCGCATAAAGGTGGAATATTGGTCGGGTGTTGCCAATTTCACCGCTACAACACTGGACGACTTCAAGATGATACTTGGCATAGTTTTCTAATCGCGGCAAAGGCGGTTCCGATGCCACACTTGAGAGTCGTCAGCTTTATAGAGGAAGGCTCATCGTGCATGGTGAGTATTGAACGAGGTGAGTTATCAAGGAGGAAAGTTGTCTCTGCAATTCAGCTCAAGAAGGATAACAAAAAAGAGATGGTCTACTTAGCGGTGCTCGAGATGGAGGACTTCGAGGAGGAAGATCTTCCAAGCGAGACCGATGATGTTGCAAGCGACAATCCCGAGAAGTCACTTCCGCAGAGGAAGGTAGATCTTGCTACCAAGCTGGACTAGGGTCAGGAGAAGCATGCTGTCGATTGCGAGGAGACAGATGCGACAAAGATAAGTATATGAAAGCAGAGTGGCTCATGCAAGTAGTCGCTCGAGGATCGTGATGGACGTTCGGGTCGACATCGTCGCAATAGGACTCGCATGCGTGGAGGTACGGAGGACTATGTGCTCCCATGAGACGAGATGGATCGACGACCTTTTAGTTGGTTCAAGCCTTTTTCTGTGCCAAGGAGGATACAAACCATGGAAAAAGGTGATGCGGTGAATGAGTTTGCTTTCGATCTTGAGAAGAAGATGGACAAGTCTAGGGAGGGTCGCACGAGAAAGAAAAAGAAGGAACGACGCGTGGCGACCCGCCGACAAGGACGTCGACGAAACAGGTGGAGGAGAATGTAACACATGTGACTACAAAAGTAAAACAAAACACATAATACTGAACATGATTTCCCATAAAAAAAAACTAGCACAGGGCAAATTATATCCGTCATCTCACTTGTATATGTAATGTACCTAAAAGTCTAATTTGCAACATTCGACTTTTTACACCAAAGTTGGGTGTTACAGAATGCGGATTCTATCCGCCACACAAGTTACATCCTACTAAATTTGTGATCTTCGAAGGTAATCTCTCATTAGAACCCAATATGTTAAGAATAGTGTCGTTGCATGGTTTCCATCTCAATGATCTTTAGTTTCTGGGTCATATTATACTATTTGCCTAATATTCTGAACTTCTATAAAAATCATTTTTTTTGTATAGTAGGGCTGCTACTGGCTCGGGTTGGTTCAGGTAGTGCTAGTCCAAGACTCTGACCTATAATTCCTCCGAATCTATGTTTTGGACCTGAGCCCCTACTTTGGGTATGTGTTCTCTACGTAGAGGATCAGGTCAACGTTTGGGTATTTCACTATGTACTAACAAATTATAATTCATAACTAAATTAACTAAAACTAAAAATCATAGAATTGATTTTGTATTATAATTCATAACTAAATTAACTAAAACTAAAAATCATAGAATTGATTTTGGGGGACCTGCCCGCCCAAAATCAGATCTATCAGTCCGAATAACAACCCTAACCGAAATCCTAAATCACTATATAAAGTCTGATTTTATCGCTTTTCCTCCAAATATATAAAATCTTAATCGAAGTTATCAACAACGACAACGGCAGATCAATAAAAAAAAAAAAAAAACACATTCGAATCGGAAGAACTCACGCTACGATGACAACGTCGTCTCCGAAGCAAGCGTTCCTCTCGTAGTCTCCACCGGCACAAACAGAGCCCTAACAAAAGAATATAAAAAATGGATCAAATCGACATCGGAAAGAAAGAAGACCTATATCAAGAAGAAGAAGATTACAGAGATGATCGGAGAGTGATCGGAGGAGGAGGAGGAGGGGTTCAGGTGCTGGAGAAGAATTCTCTGTCTACTGATGGCCTTCTCCATTGTTGTTTTCTCTCTCTTCTTCGGCTTCTGAAAGGGAAAAATTCAACGACGACGACGACGACGAGGTGGTGGAGCAGCCCAATTTATAGGGATACGGTGGGTCCTGCTGCTATAGGTAGTGGGACTGGCTGCGCTAATATATAAAGACAAATTTTAAAGATACTTCACATTTTACTTAGGATAATCCATTACTTCATATCAGTCCACATTATTGAGATTTTGTATTCAGAACAGTCCAATTCTAATCCAACCGCCGGAGGAGGAGGAGGAGGAGGCGGCGGCGGCGGCGGCGGCGGAAGACGAAGGAGGAGGAGGAGGAGGAATCTGGAGGAGGCAGTGGCGACGACGGGAGGCGGAGGAGAAGGAGGGGGCTTCCGCTGCCTCCACCGCACGCAGCCCCCGCGCGCCTGCGCCTCCCTCGTGCGCCGCCCTCGTGCACGTGTGCGCCGCCTTCGCTCGCCGCCGCCTCCCGCTGCTGTTGCTGCTGCCGTCCGCACCCCGCCGTAGCCCTCTGCTGCTACCGTTGATGCTGTTGTTGCTTCTTCTTCTTCTTCTTCTTCTTCTTCTTCTATCATCCTAATTATTAGGACTGTCACTATGTTGACAGTTCTTTCAATTGGAAGGACTGTCAACATTGTGACAGTCCTAAATAATTAGAACTGTAAAAAAAATTAAAAGTCATTCCAATAGTAAGGAATGTCAAAAAAAAATTTACAGTCCAAGGAAGAAGAAGAAGTAGCAGCAGCAGCGGAGGTCGCACGCCTCCACCTCTTCTCCCGCCTCCTCCCGCCTCCTCCTCCAGCCTCCGCCTCCGGCGGTTAGGGTTGGGGTTAGAGTTAGGGTTTGAAAATTTGAAGAGAGAGAGTAGAAATTTAGAATAAAAATTTTTGAAAATGTTTGGGGGGTTGGGCTGTCCTGAGTAAACTTTGGACTGTCCTGAAAAAAAATTACAAAATCTGGACTGTCCTGAAGTAATGGACTGTCATAAGTAAAATGTGGAGTGCCTATTGAATTTGTCATAAAATAAGGTCCTTGATAATAGGTTAGACTGTCGACAGTCCACATTTCGACAGTCTAACTTATTGGAAAGACTGTTAAAATTTTGACACTTGTAATAAATTTTTGGACTAGAGAGTGACGCTATTAGAGAACGCGACAGCGGTTGACATCAAAATAGAAACTAATTCAAAATATTCAATGGTTGACATCAATGTTGAGGTTCTTGAAGTCCCAGAAATTGAAATAGAAATAAAGGAGTTCAAAGAGATCTCATAAAGAAGAGTTTATAAAGTTGTATAATTATTTTGTAAAATTATTTCTACTATTCATGTCTCGGCTAATATAATGGCAGAACCACATTAAGGTTATAGGTCAACGATCGATGACGACATCGGTCCGCTCGTATAGTGATTTTGAAGTTATTGGTTCATAAAGACATGAGTGAGTATTCTTTACTTCCAAATTGATGATAACAAAAACCAAAGACAATCGCATCAAATTGAATGTGGAGAAGTTTAACAATAAAAAGAACTTTTCGATATAGCAGAAAATAATTAAAAACAGTTCTCATGAAAGAAGGATTTTACAAAATCGTTGTCGATAAGAATTTTTTTTTTTGCCAACATGACATATGAAACAGGGGAACACATGGGTCAGAGGGCACGATACACGATAGATCTTTATTTAGTATACAAGGTGATGCATAACTTCATGATAAAAACTTCTATAACAAGTTAATGGTTGAAGGCATAGAGCTTATATACGAGTCATTGTCAAAACAAGTTTGTATCTCAGAAAAAAAAGGAGGACCAAGCTTTTTTTTTTTCTACCATCTTCACTTATAGCATAAATAGGTATTTCTAGACGAATTTGGGTCAGATTGAAAAGGAATCATGTATAAATAGGTAGACCTGTCTAATTCTTTTAACAAATTATGGATCAAATTTAGGTGAAGAAAGTAAGTCGTATCATTGAACTTGACCCGTTCATTGAATAACTCAGATTCGAATCCAATATATATATATATATATATATATATATATATATATATATATATATATATATATATATATATATATATGGCGAACTTACAACTTGATACCCTCAACTATTCCAAATGTTCAACTAGATATCCTCAACTTTGATAGACATCAACTTGATACCCTCATTCCTTGCGGTGTTAACCAGACTAGAGAATGACCTAAATACCCTTCCCACCCACCCTCCTCTTTCTCCGGCGTTGGCAGCCGGAGGGGGGCGCACAGCCACAAGCAACAGCAGCCGCGAGTGTGCGGGGGCAGTGCACAGCGGAGGGGCGTGCGCGGGGCCGGTGGGTGGCAGAGGTGCGCATCACAAGGCGGTGCGTGGCGGAGGCGCGCGCGCGAGGGTGCGCAACAACAGCAATAGTCGCGAGCGCAGAGGGGTGCGCAGCAGCAACCGCGAGCGCACGGGGCCTGCGCGCTGCGGAGGTGGGCGCGTGCGGCGGTCGGGCGAAAGCTTAGCGGTGGCTCGCCGAGGAAGGGCGGCGGGGGAGGGAGGGGGGTGGTGGAGAGCGACGAGGGAAGGGGGGGTCTTGCGGGAGTGGGGAAGTGGGGGTGGGGGGTGGCAACAATGGGGCGGGGGGAGGGTAGTTTAGGAAGTTTTATTTTTTTTTAACGGTAAAACTAACTTTAGGGCGACGAAGGTATCAAGGGTGAAAATGTTAGTTGAGAGAGGGTATTAAGTTAACACTTATCATAGTTGAGAGTATTAAGTTGAACATTTGGATTAGTTGAGGGTATCAATTTATAATTTAGCATATATATATATATATATATATATATATATATATATATATATATATATATATATATATATAAAAGCAAAAAGTGCGCTGATAGCAAATGAAGCATTCGTGTGCGCACGCGCGCACTACCGCTCCCGCCTGCTGCTCCGCCCATTCCGTCTTCTGCAACTGTCCCTCCTCCTCTCTTTCCGGTCGCCTCCCCCTCCCTCCCTCCCTCTACCTCTCCTTCCCCCTCTCTCTCCTCCTCTTCGTTTTCTGTTTTGGAGGACGGGTGGACCACTATTGGTCCCCGTCGGCGAGCACATCCATTCCGACCGCTGTCAAGGGGGGCCGCTGGTGCGAGCCCCATTCACCCTACGACTCGGTCTCCTCTTCCTCCTTTCCGTCCCTCCACGGCTCCCTTTTTACCTTCGTCCACTCCTGCCCGTAAGGTGTTTGCCAATTTATCTCAGAGGGCTACCACTTCGTTCCAGCCTTCGAGAGAAGCCCCTTCATCGTGGGCAGACATGTGTAGATTGTCATGCCCTGATCCCGAAGGTCCCGATAACGCCCCCACAGGGCCCGAATTACCGTGCCTCGACGCTTCCGTGGGACGTGTATCATTTATCATCGAGGCGTGATGTCGTGCGAGCCTAGGGTTACGCTCGCACAAGGCAACATCGTTAAAGTTGTGGCTATTATCGAATAGATCAAGTACGCAGCGAAGGGACAATGTTACAAATAGTAATCCATCTGAGTATATGAGACAAAGCTCAAGACATGAGGTTCTCTGAATATAATGACATTGTTCCATATATTATGCCCCTCTATAAAAAAATTAGCTCAAAACATCTCGATACGACTCAAGGCATCGACCCCAGATTTTCGGATACTGGAGATGAGGCACGGCTATTGCTTCCTCGGACGATCCAGCACCTGCGAACAAGCAAACTGTTGGTGGGTCAGCATTTTGGAGAAAGTACTGGTGAGTATAAAATCAACGAACAGAAACAACATTCACTAAACCAACACTAAGTAATTATGTTATAAAATATTACATTAGTAGTGATCTTTCTAGTTTTTACCTAGTTCATTTCATGCAGTACGGGAACATAGTCATATTACTTCTTCTAAAAACATCTCTTGAAAAACAGAGTTCAGTTCAATTCATTCAAGCACACAAGACAAGCCGATTCTTCTACTATCAGGGCGTAGCGTGTCTCGTGAGCTATACTCAAAGTCTCTAGGGATAATGCAACAACTAGTAGACTATTCTTTTATACTACAAGGCGATCATCAAATGCAAGCAAGCATGCAAGTCTAAGTGCGATAAAAGACAATAAGCCAAAAATAACATATCACTTATGCAGTGATTCTTACCCCTTGCCGAACGGTTATCCCTGCAACAGACATATAAGTTAGCAACATATGCATATATGAATAAGGTTCTATTTTCTGTCCATTTCTGTATCAAACAGTTAGGTATGCAAGAAGGCTACCCTAGCATGGGCCCTAACTATATGATAGCCCACAAGTGTGGATCCTCGGAATTATCAATTGGGACGACAAAGCCTTCTCACTAATGACGGATCAGCTAATAGCTGTTGAGATACATGGTTGCTATGTACTAAAATAAGCTCAAAATAGCAGCCGAGACTCATGGTTCATCACTACACTAAAAGCCACACCCCCCTAATCGCGAGGATTCTAAGCCTCAGGGTATTCGATTAGTCTCTCCCAGGACGACCCAGGACACCGCTCGAGAGACCCGATACCTTGTGCTCAAGTTGTCAGACCAATGCATGAATACAATTCTATCAGATAAAACAATATGATGCACACGACCATGAACAAGCAAACATTCAATCAAGCGATAGAGCCAGAGCTCTCAATTCTCTTCTTTTCAATCAATTCGATAGGTTCAATCATTTTGATAGTTTCAATCTTCTTTCTTTTAATCAATCGATAGGTTCAATAACATATAATACAAGTTATTCAAACAGTTATATCTTTAGCAGTTCGATATAAGAAAATAGGCAAGCGAAACATATTATAAGCGAGTACGATAATGATTCTATAAATCTAGCATACGATTTCTATTTCTTTTTCAGTACGATAGAGAACAGACATAATCTCTATTTAAGCAAGCATTGTAGTAGTTCGTTTATCTCTTTTTACTAAGCATTCAATTCTGTTCAAGCAATTGATTAATCTTCTTAGTAGAATGACAATGGTTCGTTCGATAGCGGTGTCAGTGTAACTAGCATGCAATATTCATTTCTATACTTAGCATGACAATGATTCTATCTCTTTTAGGCAAACATATAAGTTCTTTTAGTAAGCATGCAAGTTATCGTTCTATCATTCTCATGCAAATGTTATCTTATTAAGCAAACAAGTATTTTCAGATTCATTATTAAGGCGTACAAGAATCAAAGAATGAAGTTCTGCCCACTCATCTAGATCAGTCATCTTCTGGTTCAACAAAGAGCTCTTCAAGAAGGTTTTCTTTTTGAGTCAGCAAACCGATATCACTTGAACATATTGCCAACGCGGAGGGGGCACTACATACTTACCCACACAAAAAAAATTCGTCCTCGAAACTCAAGGAAAAACTTTTGATATCCAGAGCAGCAATAGTCCTCATCCCTCACCATCCTCAATCGAAAACTCTAGCAATCAAGAAGCACGAAATCACAACTCTCAAGCAATAAATCAAATCCAAAAAACTTTTGTGCACATCTTTGAGAATATTTATGGACTTATTGTATGAAACTCTCTATGCAGCAATAATATCAATGGCAAGGAATCGTCATCTAGAAACTTGCAGCAAAAATGGCGTAAGGACAGAAGATCAAGTTGCTCTGATACCATTCTATCACGTCCCAATCACGAAGGTCCCGACAATGCCCCCGTCGGGCGTAAATCACCACGTCTCAGCGCTCCCGTGGGACGTATATCGTTTACCATTGAGGCGTGATACCGTACGAGCCTGGGGTTACGTTCGCACAAGACAACATCGTTAAAGTTGTGGCTATCATCAAACCGATCAAGTACGCAGCGGAGGGGCAGTGTTACAAACAATAATCTATCTGAGTATACGAGGCAAAGCTCAAGGAACGAGGTTCTCTGAATACAATAGCATCATTCCATACATTATGTCCCTCTATAAAAAAAGCAACTTAAAATATCTCGATACGGCTCAAGACATCGACACCCGATTTTCGAGTCCTGGGGATGAGGCACTGTTATCGCTTCCTCAAACGACCCAGCACCTGCAAACAAGCAAAATATTGGTGGGTCAGCACTTTGGAGAAAGTACTGGTGAGTATAAAATTAATGAACATAAATAATATTCACTAAACCAATACTAAGTAATTATGTTATAAAATATTATATTACTAGTGATCTTTCTAGTTTTACCTAGTTTATTTTATGTAGTACGGGAATAGAGTCATATTACTTCTTTTGAAAATATCTCTTGAAAAACAGAGTTCAGTTCGATTCATTCAAGCACACAAGACAAGTCGATTCTTCTACTATCAGGGTGTGTGCAGCATATCTCATGAGCTATATTCAAAGACTCTAGGGACAATGTATGTAAATCCCCTCACCCAAAATTAGGCCTACTTGGCTTAGATAGTGACACTAGGGCTAGTTGAACCCAATTAGAAATAGAATACGATATTTTATTTAATTATATAAGATTTATATCACTTAGCGCACCTTACCGTTGCTTCGATAATTGGAGCACCTCACTAGCTATTGCCTTCCTACAAATTTCACACCCTTATCCTAGACGTGTCCGCCTTCTATTCTGACCTTTGTGTGACTTATAATTATGCTCTCTTGTACTATATTTTAGTCGCATAATATTCGTCGCAGACGTTTATATTTAATTCTAAATAAATACGATTTTGTATCCTTGTGCGTTTCAATCGAAATTGGAGACACAATCTTGACCCGTTTCGTGCAACCCAATTTATGATAATATTCTATTCTGAGTCCTCTATGTCCATGATAATTGTGTCCATCTAATTTTATTTCCATGTACTCCTAATTAATTCAAGAACACCATGCGCATTGATTTTGATTAATTTAATTCAGTTTTCATCTTTGTGCAATTTTCTAATTGTTGAGCGCATTTATGCAAAAATGCAATAAGGTATCCACACCATTGAACAATACATGAAGAAACTCATTTTTCCCTTCATATGAATTTTTTTCCATAATTTTCGGAATGTACAACGCGCAACATCGCCCCTCATTTTAACCCCATCCTTGTATTTTAAAATAATATAAATTATAGCCCCCAAACATCCCCATGACAAGCCAAGGCCCAATCCTAAGAGTTGGCCAAGCCCACCTACCTAGGTCAAACCCAAACCCAAAGTCCATATGTATAAATAATCATCTTCCCTATTTCTTTTCATCCACATTAAAATTCCTAGAATCAACCATAGCCGACTCATATTCATCCCTTTTCCTCTTCCTGTACATCCCCTACCTCGCCGGAGCTCCGCCTGGCCTGGCCGACCACCTCGCCTCCACTTTTATCTCCCTCCTCCATCTCCTCCATGTCGCTGCACCACACAACAGCCCACCCCGACTCCATCTCCTTCTCCTCGAGTCCCTATCATCATCTACACCACCACTCCCCATCGAGACTCGCCGGAGCCCAGGCCGACTCCATCGACCTCGTCCCATCACCATCGATGACTTCCATCGACGGCAGCCTTCCCTCGCCTGCACGACTCCATCACCACCACCCCCCTGCGTCGTGGAGCACCACCGCCTGGACATCACCGTCATCCCTGTCGTCCTCTGTCATCTCCCCCGACCCGCTGTTCACCATCGTCTCCGTTCACCTCTCCCCCTCGACCACCATGAGCCACCAATCACCAGCCTCCATCTCCTTCCCTGACCCCACAGAGCCACTGAACTGGCCGGAGAGCACCGGACTCGATCTGCAAACCACCTCCATCTCTACCTCTCTTCTCCGACTCCCCTCACCATCATCTCCCCTTCGGTCTTCGCCTGAGCACCGAGCTCCGTCCCTGAGCACAGCCGCTCACCACCTCCTCTGCAACGATACCACCACACCACCAGCCCGAGCCTCCTCCTCACTGCTCCCTGTCCTCCTCCTCCTTCTTGGCCGGACCCCCCTAGCCGGAGCTGCATAACCATCACCCCATCATCACCTTCATCATCATCATCATCTCCAATCACCTTCATCATCATCATCATCACCTCCAATCATCTTCATCATTATCATAATCATTTTCACCATTAGCCATCACCCATCATCAACATCATCATCATCTCCAACCCTAATCACCATCACCATCCACATTATCCTTATCATCACCAACATCCCAATCATCATCCTTGTCATCACCATTCATTATCGTCATCATCACCCTCATCGTCATGCCTGTGCGCGTACCCCGAGGTTCAAACTTGTCCCTCTCCTTTCATTTTATGTGTGTTTGTGTAAATAATATCTAGGTTAGCATATTGGTTCAGTTAGTGGTTATGAGTCCAGACCCTGAGTCGGTGAACCCAGTATTGCGTACACGTACTCGTACGCGTATATTATTCATTTTGGTATGTATATATATATTTAGTATATGTATTCAAATGGGTATGTATATAAATTACTGGTTATATTATTATTATTATTATATATATATAAGTAGGTAATTAAATGCTAAATAATAATTATGACTATATATATGTACGACCCTAGGACACTGTGGACTGTCCCGTATTTACCTTGACCATGTTGACCCTAAGAACTTATGAATTTACTGCCTTGTGTACATTAACGTACTGGCTTAGACACATGTTAGTTGACTGTCTGATTGTGTACAGCACTTGAAGACGTGACCCCGCGTAATTAGACGCACAATTGACCGTGTTAGTTGACCCATGTCACCCCTAGAGTACCCCTGAGTCCAGTGTAAATATGGTTATGTATGTGCTAGTGTAATGACTAATGATTGTATTGTATTGTATTATATTATATGTACATAGGATATGGGATTGTTCTGCGCGACTTCTGGAGCAGGTTATTGATACTATGCAGCTTTCTTTCCAGGCAAGTATACCTTGCCATTGTACTGTTATTCATATTCTATATGTTGCATGCATCTTTATTTTCTGTCATTAGTTCATATATTTTAACTGCTATATAAAATGTGCGTCCAAGGAAACTTGGGTGCAACGACGGTGTCGTCATAATTTGTTTTTATTATGTATATGCATTGACCTTGTTTATGAGACTGCCCCATTATCAAGAAGCATTATTAGGTTTCATTGGCCGTGACACAGCTGTTACACGAGTGTGAGTCTCATATAGAGCACAGACTGCGTGACAGGTCTGGCCTCTTGTATGTATGGGCCGTACGTTAGGGATAACTGCTGTTAGAAACTTTGCATGCTAGGAGACTTGGCAGTTATTAGAGGTATTATCGTGTCATGGATGTGACATGCTTAGAGCATGGGGTGGGAAGAACAACAAGTACGACATTTGGGCTCCTTTGCACTTTTCTTTTTATGTAACCCGCACGCTCCGCCGGAGATGCGTGGTCGTGATGACCCCTATACTACCTGGCGGCCTCTGCCGTTCAAAAAACGACATACTTTTTAGGCCCCTGAATCTCCAAGAGAATCATGCCAATCCCATTTTGGCCCGATAGCCCACTTGTAAGAAAGTTGTTCTTAACGTGCATTCACATAGACGGTTAGGCGTCCCATTGGATATTTATTTTAGTACTTTATTGGCATGCTTCTATGTATCTTGTTATGTCCCTCTGAGGACCTAGTCCCTTTCCAGGTGTAGATGTTCATGAGTATTCATAGGAACGCAGATCCGGACTGGTTACCTATATTTCGAGGAGGTCTTCCCTTCTAGCCTTGTGATTATTAGTGATGTACTTTTATTGTTGTGTTTGCTTTTATATTCTAGTTCGGCAGTGGATTTGTTTCCGTCCGAATATCCTCTTTAGATACTTTATATTGAGATCTAGTTTCATAGATATTGGTTATTTATTTATATTCGATTTTCTGTGGATGAAATTTAGATTATGCTTGTGACTTGTGATAGTTTATACCACTTGTGGATTTGATATTCATAATACAGCGTACGCATGTGTTATGGTTTCCATATATTGGAGTTGTCATATACATGCGGCTGACATGCTTATGTGTACCTAGTCCTACGTATTTTGGGACTGGAGCGTGACAATGTAGCACCTAGTGGACTATTCTTTTCTACTACAAGACGATCATCAAATGCAAGCAAGCATGCAAGTCTAAGTGCAATATAAGACAATAAGCCAAAAATAACATATCACTTATGTATTGATTCTTATCCATCGTCGAACGGTTATCCCTGCAATAGACATACAAGTTAGCAATATATGCATATATGAATAATGTTCTATTTTCTGTCCATCTCTGTATCAAACAGTTAGGTATGCAAGAAGGCTAGCCTGGCATGCGCCCTGACTATATGATGATCCCCGAGTATGGATCCTCGGGATTAGCAATTGGGACGTACAAGCCCTTCTCACTAATGGCGGATCGACTAATAGATGTTGAGACACATGGTTGCTATGCACTAAAATACGCTCAAAATAGCAACCGAGACTCATGGTTCAGCACTACACTAAAAGCCACACCCCCTAATCGCGGGGATTCCAAGCCTCAGGGTGTTCGATTAGTCTCTCCCAGAACGAACAGTTCCCAGTGCCCCAGGACACCGCTCGAGAGACCCGATACCTTGTGCACAAGTTGTCAGACTAATGCATAAATACAATTTTATCAGATAAAGACTATATGATGCACATAGCCATGAACAAGCAAACATTCAATCAAGCGATAGAGCCAGAACTCTTAATTCTCTTTTTTTTCAATCAATTCGATAGGTTCAATCATTTCGATAGTTTCAATCTTCTTTCTTTCAATCAATCGATAGGTTCAATAGCATACAATATAAGTTATTGAAAGAGTTATATCTTTAGCAGTTCGATATAAGAAAACATGTAAGCGAAACATATTATAAGCGAGTACGATAATGATTCTATGAATCTAGCATGCAATTTCTATCTCTTTTAGTACGATAGAGAACATGCAGAATCTCTATTTAAGCAAACGTGGCAGTAGTTCGTTTATCTCTTTTTACTAAGCATTCATTTCTGTTCAAGCAATCGATTACTCTTCTTATTAGCATGGCAATGGTTCATTCGATAGCGGTATTGGTGTAACTAGCATGCAATATTCATTTCTATACTTAGCATGACAATGGTTCCATCTCTTTTAGGCAAACATATAAGTTATCTTATTAAGAATGCATATTCTCGTTCTATCATTCTCATGCAAACGTTATCTTATTAAGTAAACAAGCATTTCAAAAACTCAGATTCATTATTAAGGCGTGCAAGAATCAGAGAATGAAGTTCTTTCTACTCACCTATATCAGTCATCTTCTGGTTCAATAATGAGCTCTTCAAGAAGGTTTCCTTTTTGAGTCGACAAACCAATATCTCTTGTACATAGTACCAACGCGGAGCGGGGCACTACATGGATCGTGTATAGTTAGAGAGTCCATAGAAATGAGATACGTTGAATAGAAGAATGTCCAAGGGAGGAAGGTGATCGGGATTAAGAAAGATGACATCATGGAGATGGAAGAGTATTGGAAGAACACTATAGTACTTTATGTCATGGGAGCTCGACCGTATTTTGGTCATCTTAAAAGATTCGCGTTGCGACTGTGGAGGCCGAAAGGAAGTATAAAGATTTTCTCTAGGAAAAATGGCTTCTACTTCATTAAATTTGGCCTTGTAGAGGACCTAGAACGGGTTATCCAAAATGGCCTATGGACGTTCGATGGTAGGTTGGTTGTTTTAAGACGCTGAGACCCATCATCCAACTTTGAGAGAGACCGATTGGCCACCGTGCCAATTTGGATTCGGTTCCCATGGCTCTCTCCCCAACATTGGACCACTAAGGCTATTATGAAGATAACTAGTGGCATCGAAAAGCTGTTACGCCCGGACAACTCTTCCAACAAGAGGGAACGACTGTCATTCGTGAGAGTCTTCATGGAAATTAATGCAGCAGATTCGTTATCGGACAAGATAGAAATTGAACTACCATCAGGTGAATTTATATTCCAGAAAGTAAAATACGAATGGGTCTCGCCATGATGTCGTACATGTAAGAGTTTTGGACACTTTTTTTCTCAATGTTCGACGGGGAACCCCATAAAAAATATAATCAGCAAGGAACTGGCATTCTACTCCGTAGTACTACTAATCAACATGGTCCTGTCATCCGACAGGTAGATAAAGCCCCCAATATGGCGGAGGCAATCAAGTTGGATATCCAGACTAATATCAAAAATTCGAGTAGCAAAAGTGCGGATGTATCCAACATGAAAACTGATGTGCAGGAGCCCATGGGGGTTCCCAAACCTACTATCTTGGGAAAAAGGAATGAAGCAGGCGCTGACCAACCTATCTAGGAGACAGATTATTTAAATGGAGAAGGAACCTTGGAGAACCAAGGGGCAATGGTAGTGTTTAGAGAGGACGCCCAATAGAGTTAGAAGGGACAAGGAGGAGGCGAGGCGGTAGGATCTCACCTGGTTATTTTTCAGGCCAAGGCAATTATGCATGATGGAAACAGTGTCAGAGTCAGAAGAAAGTTGGCGACATGTCATTTTTCTATGGTTTTATAGAGAGTCAAGGATAAGACAGAGACATGCTCTCTTCATGAACCGTTAGTCGTGGCCAATCCTATTTGGCAAGCCAAAGTTGAACATAAGAAGGGAGGTGGTAAAACGACAACTGATGGTTAGGATGGACTCTCCCCCCTCCCCCTTAGGGAGAGTTCACAAGTTAACAAGGGTGTCAACACTCGTTTTTTATGACAATTTTTATCTAAAATATGGGTGGGGGGGGGGGTTAACTCTATAGGTAAGTGGAGAGAAGTTATGGACTATACCAAGAAGTCTAAGTATTCTATCATTAATATTTTGGAATCTAAAATCAAATCGACATCGAAGATCAAGAGGAGAACTCCGGTGCACTGGGAATCTGTCCACAATTTAGAGTATGGGGATATCGCCCGTGTATGGGTTATGTGGAAAACCAGAGTTTGGAAAGGGGAGCTTGTCTACCACTCGGATCAATTGATCACCATTAAATTTATCAACATGGGTGGTCTTGAAATTGTGTCTGGAGCGGTTTATGGGCATAACGATCGGACTCAGCAGAGAAGATTGTGGAGAGAAATTATCGTCAATAGCAACATGGTAGGGGACAGACTACCTCTACTCATGATAGGAGACTTCAATACTATCATGCATGCCAATAAAAAAAAAGGGGGATGCCCTGCTCAGGAAGCTATTCTGGCATAATTTCAAAGCTGCATCTTATCCTCTGGACTTACTTGCATGGCGAAATCGAAACACATCTGGATATAGAATAATCGAGATATCCACAATCTTATCTTCATTTAATTAGACCGTGCTCTTTGCAATGGTCGTTGGCTTGAGGTATTCCAATTTTATGGTGCGGATTGCGTGCTTCCTGGCACCAGTGACCACTCCCCTATTGTTATCAGATTGGCGGAACTATCGATCTTCAAAGGGAGATCTTTTAGATTTAATAATGCATGGAGTCATAAGGAGGGATACGGGGAAGTGGTTTAAATAGGCTAGAACTCCATAATTCATGGTACTACTTAATTCCAGGTTGTGTCCAAGCTTAAATGAACCAAACAACGACTTAAGACTTGGTATAGAGAGCATCCAACATCGACTCTTCAGGAGCTTGAAGAGAACCTTGCCTCCATCCAAATGAGAGTCCATTCTGATCCCTTCAACGATGATCTCAATGGAGAGGAAGTTGCTCTCCAGGAACTACTGTGCATGGAGAGATTCCTAGATGAAGTCCATGTTAGACAATTGGCCAAATGCAATTGGCTTAGAGATGGTGATAGATCTTCAAAAAAATTCTATGCCACGGTGAAAGCTAGACAGCACCGAAATGCCATATACGACTTGCTTGACGCTAACGGGACCACTATCGAGGAGGCGAATATGATTAATGATGAAGTGACCACTTTCTTCCAGGAGCTTTATTAACAGACCCACTATCCGACTATCTTCTCCCATTATGTGTTTAAGAAACTAGTTATCGGTCATGGTAATCAAGTATTGTGATAGCCTGTTACTATTGATGAGATTGAACTAATTGTCCAAAAGGTGAACCAGAATAAATCTTCGGGACTGGACGGTTTTGGTGCTGCTTTCTTCAAGAACCACTAGAGTTTGCTCAAATTTGATATACTGTAAGCTATCAGAGAATTCTTTGAATCGGATAAACTACTTAAGGAGCTAAACCACACTTTTGTAGTAATGATTCCTAAGGTAGAGGAAGATTCCTCTATAGGTGAGTTCAAGCCTATTGCATGCTGCAATTTCCTGTATAAGATCATCACTCATCTGATGTGCGACCGAATGCGACCAATTATGCAAGAGCTGATCTCTCCTAACCAAGCTGCTTTTATCAAAGGCAGGTCGATCTCAGATAACTGCTTGCTAGCCCATGAACTGGTAAGAGATTTCAACAAGCAAGGGGGAAACAAAGCTTGTCTCAAATTGGATCTTAGGAAGTCTAATGACTTGGTTAACCGGGACTTCCTATGCCATATTATGTTGTGCATAGAATTTGACACTTGGTGGGTGGACAGGGTGAGAGAATATGTCTGCAGCCCCTCTTTCTCAATTCTGATCCGGTGTCAGCCGGAAGGCTTCTTCAAGAGTTACAGGGGTATTAGACAGGGAGATCCGCTTTAACCCTACCTCTTTGCCATTGTGATGGAGTTCCTCTCGTGCTTGATATACGAGGCGATCATAGAGGGAGATATTACTTCGCTGTTTAAGAAGACGAATCTGGTTGTTTCTTATTTGATTTATGCGGATAATCTATTAGTATTTATGGAGCCTTCCGATAGGTTAATTGAGGCTATTAGGAGAATTTTGGATAAACTAGAAAGGTGGTCTGACTTACAGCTGAACAAAAATAAGAGCCATATGTTCCTTAACAGGACTTGCAGAATAATGAGACTTGGTTGGGAAAGATGAAGATTTCTGAGGAGGCACTTCCGGTTAAATATTTAGGGCTGCCTCTATCTATCAAACATGCCACTTATGTAGATTGTGAGGGCATCCTAAACTACACTCAAGCTAGGTTGGCGGGATGGCAGGCTCATATTATGTCGTTTGGAGGCCAGATAGAATTCATCAGGGCAGTCATTTTGACTATTACTTAATTTGTAATGGCTTCAAGCTATCATGATCCCTTTAGCTACTATTCATAAGATAGAATATATGTGTGCTAATTTCCTTTAGAAATAAGGAATTCATGCGATCAGTTGGGAGCAATTATGCCGGTCCAAGAAAGAGGGGAGTGTAGGGTTGAGGTCGCTTACTATGCTTAGGATTACAACATCCTACAAACTGTTCTTGAGATTCCTCTCTGTCAAATCTATCTAGGCGGATTGGATCATGGCGAGGTACTTCCCTAAGGGAGATTTTTGGTCTGCCATGATCAATAACAACTTCTCAATGACGGTTAAAATGCTCCTGGGGTTGGGGAGCTTGGTTAAACCTAGAATTACGATGCTTAGGAAAATAGCATCCTATAAACCGACTACTCACTAGTGACCGTCTGAGCAGGTTTGGTGTGGACTGTCCGGATAAGAAATGCTGCTTATGTGGGTATATGGATGAGACTAGGGACCACCTTTTCTTTTGCTGTGACTTTATTTGGGAGATCTGGAATAAACTTTGTAGATGCTCTGGACTTTCGGCTACGCAGAATAGGATCTTTTGTCAGTCTTGAATAAGGTCAGAACTCAAAAAGATAAAAGACCAGGAGCATATATGCGACTACAGATGATTCTAGGTACGGTGGTGTGTCATGTGTGGAGGAAACGAAACCTACGTATCTTTGAAGGACTGACTACCAGTATTATTATTGTACAAAAACAAATACAAGCTGATATAGATATCCTAGACCCAAGATGAATTCATTTTGTGTCTTGGTTGGGATGATAGTGTTGTAATATCTTGTTTTAATTTTCAATAATATTTACCTTCTTCAATATATATATATATATATATATATATATATATATATATATATATGTATATATATCCGATGACCCCAAGGCTAAGAAAATTTTAGTCCAATGTCACCATCCACTCCCACTTTTTGGAATATAAGTACATCCAGCATATGTCACATCATCGAGAGTAGTACGTTTTCTATATCCATTAATTATAATTTATCTACAATGTCACATCCACAATACTCGAAAGACATATTATGAACAGTAGGCCAAAAGTCTCACATGCATATATCATCAACTATCTTCCAAAACAATATATTACAAGAAGTATTAATTACTACGAATAGTCTGAAAGCATATAAACTTTATGCTATGGATCTTCGAAAGACAAAAATGAGTCACGAACATTGGTCTTGCCAAAGACCAAGGAAAAAATTCACCTAAGATACCATGTTACTACATCAAGTCATGATATAAGCAAGTACATAATATGAAACAATGATTAGAACATGTAATCTATATACGCATGTAACAATATGAAGATCAAAGTGCCATGATGTGACTATCGGGTATAACAAGGATCTTGTTCAGTATGTATGTGTAACTAGTCGATAACATGATGTAACAAAATGATATTAGAGTCATAAGACTAGTATAAAGTAAATAGACAACATGAATAGAGTGGTTCTATATGATATCAGAATAATAGTACAACAATATAACAAGACAGACTATACTAACTAAGTGCTCGATAGCATGTGTTTAGGAAATCAACACTCGGTATGTAGACGACACGTGATGATTCATGCACGATGATGATATATGCAACTCATACTCATGTGATCATGAGTACGCAAATAGATCGTAGTCCACGTGTATAGTGATTGCTTTCTCCCATAACCCACACTCACAACCAGATCACGAAATAGGGTAGCAATACAACAATCTCTCACTCACATGTGTTAAACATGCATCAAGGATGTATATTAACAATGATAGGGTAAACTTGAATCACATGTCAATATACAAAAGACTTTAGCTAGCATCCAAACACCAATAAACACATACAAGGCACAAATTCCCTATAAAAAAAAATTTAGAGCTAATAAGTAGTTAATCGACTACGTTACATTCCTAGGCCTTAGGGTACATAATAAAAAAAAGTTACTAGTTATCCATGCGTTAATTAAATTTAATTGATCTAAATTACTAAGTTCCCTATTAGACAACCTAAATAAATACCTAAAACCCTAAAATATCAATTTTGAAATTTATGAGTGTGTGATACGCAAATCGAAGTGAACAATTGACCAAAAAGTCAATTGTCAATAAATTTGGATTTGATCGAACTATCTTGTATATTTCAACTATGTGAAATTATTGGAATCAATAGGTCGCCAATGGGTCCACATATTCCCAGCTATACCTATTTTAAGTCGGTTATCAAAATCTAGATTTCACCTAACAAGTTGTACAATTCAAATTTTAATAATATTAAATCGCATAAATAATTAATAAAAATTTACATTAAGTAGAGGACTTTCTTTGGTCTAGAAAAAAATTATGAAATTGGATTTGGGTTTCAGGGTTTCTAGATATCGCAAGAACAAAATGAACGATTTAAAAATAGAACACATGTTACAAAATAGATGTCACGAGTACTACATAAGCTATTTTGTTTAATAAAATAGGTTTTAAGAAAGCATACTCGAAGATGTAACTTTCACAAATAATACGCCAAAATGAGGTCACGAGAGAAAGTGGCATTTGAAGGTGGTGGTGCTGAAAAACATGATATTTTCTGATGCTTTGGAGTATGTGTTTTAGGCTATTTTTGCACGGGAAAGAGGGCTGGTTGGCTGCATGGAAGAGGAAGAGAAGAAGGTAATTGTGTTACAGACTCCTGGCCCGAAGGCCTACAAGCTCCGCCCAAAGGCCCATCACATCCCGGTCCGAAGGTCCCCACACATCTCGGCCCGTAGACCCGCACTATATATATATATATATATATATATATATATATATATATATATATATATATATATATATATATATGGGTGTCATTCTTAATGGGGCTTTGGCAACCGATGCCAAATGGGGGATTCGAACCGGGTTCTACCAGCTAACCAACATGCTACAGCCTCGTGGACATATATATATATATATATATATATATATATATGTATCTATATATATGTATCTATATATATATATATATATATATATATATATATATGTCCACGAGGTATATTTGGGTGTCATTCTTAATAGGGCTTTGGCAACCGATGCCAAATAGGGGATTCGAACCGGGTTCTACCAGCCCGGGGACCCCCGCCGTAACCAACATGATACAACCTCGTGGACATATATATATTTGTATGACTTTTTATATCATCCATTAATAAAATCAACATTGTTAACTTATTTCAGTTATATAAGGTTTAACTATTATAATTTTATTAGTTATATATAAGATGAATAGGGATTGGTTAATAATGATATGATTATGATTGTTGTTTAAATTTCAGTAATAGATAAATATGATAGATTTGTAAAAAGACTTGATTTAGATTTAGGTAATAGGTTAAATATGATTATTGTTAGGTTAATTAGAAAATTGATTAGATTTAAATATATTTGATTTGAATAAAGTCTACTTAGAATATTTGATTGTATTAATTTTTATATGTGGTAGGTTTCCAAATAACGAAAAGTTTAAATGTCTATACTTAATTAACTAATAAATTGATAATTAGAACTGAGCCCGGATCCGAGGAAAATATTTGTAGTAATTAGAAAGTAATTTATTTAATCATATTTATGAAGTTTAGGCTATTAGAACCATATTTATGAAGTTTTAAGTCATTCTAATGTGTAAGTTACTCACAGTAATCCCAACGGTTTGTTGATAAATTATTTTCTAGGAATTTTCATGGTTTTTATTATGAAATAAAGCCTATAAATTCTTTAAAAATCCTAAACTATCATATTAGTCTAGGTGATAAAAATCACATTACTTCTCTCTCTCTTTCTCTAAAAAGAGTAAAAAGAAACAAATCACATTACTTTGTAACTAGTTCATCTCTATTATTATAAAGAGCCTTGAAAAAAGATTCAAAATGAGCCATATATATAAGTTGTATATATAGTCTCACATAATTAAAAATTAAAATAAATAAATATATATACTCGCGTAATTAAAAATAATAAAAAAATTATAATTAATAGTTTAACTATCTGATATTATCTAACTACATGCACATATATCTACAACAAATCTTAACTAAAATATAAACATGTCTATAACAAATTATAATTAAAATATATTTAAATCATATCTATAATAAAATTAAAATTATTTTTCAAAATATCATATGGCACATGACTATGTAACGATAATCGATATCACACAATTCAAAAGTAGGAAACTTATATTAAAACACAAGGAAACTAGCAAGTAATACAAATATATCTATCTAAACTTAATATATAATTTGAATTAATGCAGTAGACAAATTTTCCTTATCCATCTCCAATCTCCTCAAGTATCAAAGGTGTAGGTCAAGGTCAAGATCAAGATCCTCTTTTTTCCCCTCCTCCTCCTCGGGGCTACCTCCAACTCGGCCAAACGAAGTTCCTTGTTCAGTGTCGTTATCAGATGTCTGTCGTCTGTGCAAATCTTGTTGTAATTCCATGTTAAAACTAATTCCTCGAGGATTAGGAGATCCGAAGCTAATTTGCATTGAAGTAGTACTTCCATAATTGGGAGAAGATGCGAAGATCAACTTGTTGCTCGGCATAGCCCTTTGGAGGAGTGGTGCATTATTGGCACCCAAGTATCTACTCGTCCATAGGTTGTATGGTTGGTACCTCTTGTAATAAGGATTAGGCACATTGCTTGCACATGCGTAAGGCTGAGGATGATGACCGGGAGCACCTGCAGTGACGCTAGATCGATAATGGTGATTTTGTGTGGGAAGGAAGAGAGAGAGAGAGGGAGAGGGAATTGAAGGTGGAGCTGGTAGCGACGGACGGATAGAGAGTACTGGATCATTATATGTATATGTTCGTTGATGCAATACTGCCATTTTGGAGGCTAGACGCTCCCTGCGATGAGAATTCTGGTGCCCGCCGAATGCTTGGGAAGTGGAGAATACTTTGTCACAGTATTTGCATGGATAAACTTTTCCCTTGCCCTCTTCTCCATTCTCTACTACCTCTTCCGAGGGCTCATTGTCATTCACTTGATCAACCATTCTAGCACAATTCAGATAAAATAAAAACATAATCATTGTCATAAGATCATTTCAGAAGTAATTAAAGAAAGGACATTCAACATGACATCCATCTTTTAAGTGTTTCGAGGTTTCAATGTTACATAATTTGATTTGTGATTTTCTTTAATTATTTACTTTTATGTAGTAACATTTACGTACAATAATGCTATCAACATGGCTTTCTATTGTCATCAATTTTCAATTTCGAATCCTATAGATGCATGCTCTAGGTCCTTTCTCTTATTAATGCATGTGGCATTGCTCCAAATAAGAAAAATTACAATGAAAAATTCTTATGCTCTAGGTCCTTTCTCTGTACATACATTTGAAAAGCTCGAGAGTTTAATTTCCTAAGAGTAAAAAATGTGGGTTTTAAAACAAAAAATACTTCATTTAATCCTCAAACATCATCCAATGTTCCACAATACGACCAAACTTTCTTGTCTACACATGCATGGACTAACTTTCGGTCAATTTTTTATATTAGAATCTGAGTGTTGGCTATCGTAGATCGATTAAGACACTAAAGTATTACGTATATGCTCGGAATTTTGTATAACTCATACACTCATTACATCACAACTTCCCCATCTCCTCTACCACTTAAGCGTGTTTGGCATATATATAAATTTTCTAGGAACATATATATATATATATATATATATATATATATATATATATATATATATATATATATAAATAATGATAAATTAAATTCTATTACATATATAGAATCTTGTAGGACTAAATAAAAAATTGTATAGGGAAAGAATGTTGGACTTACTATATATATGTAGCTGAAGAGTAGGAGAGAGAGAGAGAGAGAGAGAGAGAGAGAGAGAGAGAGAAGTAGTGGTTAAAGTGATTTTCGTCTAGTGTGATGGAAGGAAGTTGGAGAAAGGCACCCTTTTTATAGTGTGATGAACAAGGGTTTGATCAGCTATATGTGGAAATACTTCAACCCAATATTTATGAGTTCATTGTACTTGAAGAATTAAAGGTTCGAGATTAGGTGGAAAGATTGATACATGATTTGCTCTATGGAGAAATCTAATAGTATGTATTAATGGGAATCCATTCCTAAATTAAACAAGGTTGGTTCTCCGATCGACATGTTTTGTAATCAAGTGTTGTTCTTTTAAATTTTATCATCTTCCTCATTAAGAAAAAACTACATCTTAGGTAGGTAACGTGCAATGAACTTACGTCATATGTAGGTGTATGCACTTACATAGAGCCGTATCAAGACATACATTTGGTGATCATAGACGATCCTTTATTAAGAAGACGATTGATGTTTCCAAGGTTATGCCACATAGATTGAACGAATTGTACGGTTTTTATATTTTATTTTTGCTCCATATACGTTTGACACATGCACGTATATTTAGATATATATATATATATATACACTACATAGTATAAAAGTATGGTGGTCCCTTAAAATAATGGAGCCCTAGACACGAGCGTAAATAAGTATGCAGATAGAGTCGGCTCTGCACTCACATATATAAGAATATAAAAGTGTTAATTTGGCCCTTTTATATTGCTGACACACACACACACACACACACACACACACACACATATATATATATATATATATATATATATATATATATATATATATATATATATATATATATATCAGCAAAAATGTCTAGTTTGCTCGCTCTAAAAGATTTTCTTCGAGATGAGTTGGATCGATAAGTACTGGAATGTAATAGGAGATAGGAGAATACATCATTAATGAATGAATATTAGTAAAATTAATGTTAGTTTCATGATCTCAAGAGGTTGCTAGCAATTGGGTCCAAATGACACGCAATGTAGCATGTATAAAGTTTCGTGCGTATCATCGGACTTCTCAAAAAAAAAAAATAATAATAATAAGAGAAGAAGAAGAAGAAGGGGTTGCTTGCTGCCAATTGTGCTGGAAGTCGGTCATATCCTTGTTAATTAATAAGAGAGTTCATAGTGGATGAATCTAGCAATATTGTGCTGCTAAGTAATACAGGTATTAAGGCAATGTAGTATGTATCTGTGCTCTCCCCTCCCCTCCCCATGCTTCCTTCGCCATGTCTGCCTGCATTGGCCATGTCGACAGGGACGTGCATATACAGTCATGAATATTCATAGTTTGTATGCAAACACACTACACTTGGTCGTCTTCACGTGAATGCAAGTAAATTATTTTCTCCTGATATTAATGACAAATAATTTGAATATTTGAATATATATAAAGGCAATGTAAAGAGAATGTTGTTTTGGGAGGGGATTATCACCGTCGGTACCGTATTCAAAAAATTGGTGCACCAATCAAGGCATGACAAGGACATTCATTTGGAAATCAAAAATCAAAATATATTCGAGTTGGAAATGAGAGATATTTTGTTACATCATAAAGCATTTTTTTTCTTACTTCCCAAATAATTTCAACGAGACATCAGAAAAATCATTTACGCGATTTTATAATTCCCAAAGTAAGGGTGGATTCATTCTTTCTTTTGACTTTCCATTTATTGATTTGGTAATAAATAAAATGAAATATTAATAATAAAAATGAATGGTTGGAGTTGTGTATCAACGGTCAATCCCTATTGAAGGTTCTGTCGTAACAATTTTTTATTTGTTCAAAAAAAGAAGAAGAGAAAGTGTGGGAAAAATGACAAGAAGATATTGGAACATCAATTTGGAAGAGATGATGAAGCATGGGTTCATTTTGGTCATGGTTCTAAGATATGGAATCCAAGAATGGCCCCTTACATCTCTTCAAAGCGTAAATGTATTCATTCATATTACAAATCTTACTAGAATTGCTCGTTTTTTATCAGAAGTCTGTCATTTAGTTTTTGATGCAGCAAGTAGGGGAATTTTTTTTCTTAATAGTTGTTACCAAAATTAAAATAGGGGATTCAGTAGCATCAGCTGCAATAAGGGCTCAATGTCATTATGTTAAGAGAAATTTTGAGTTGCACTCTACCTTATTTAACCATATTCAAGGTGCACCACACTGCTTTAGCATAATGTAAAATATCCAACTTCTGTCAAAAATAAACGGTCAACTCAGTTAACCATTAATTTTTGACCGGAATACCCCTAGCAGATCATCAGTCCCCCCTCCTCAGCTTGGGAAGAGGGAATGGGTATTTCGGTCAAAAATTAACTTGACCGTTAGTTTTTGACGAAAGTGGGGGGTATTGTACATTATGGTAAAGCAGTGAGGTGCACCTTGAATATGGTTAAATAAGGTGGGGTGCAACTCAAATTTTCTCTTATGTTAATAAAAGATGGCTTCGTGGTATGTCAACGAATTGGTCTACTACATATACGAGACTGCATAAGTTTAGAGATTTAAGAGCATAACAAAAGATGGGGAAACACAATGGTCTCCCCAAAGAGATGCTACAATGTTGAAGAGAAAGTTATCTACTTTGCAAATATATCTGGGTGGGATCAAATATATGACGGGGTTGTCCGATATTGTAATCATCGTCGACCAGCAAGAAGAATATACGACCCTTCGAGAATGTGTCATTTTGGGGATTCCAACGATTTGTTTAATTGATACAAATTGTGACCCAGATCTCGTAGATATTTCGATTCCAGCCAACGATGACGCTATGGCTTGAATTCGATTGATTCTTAATAAATTAGTATCCGCAATTTGTAAGGGACATTCTAGATATATAAAAAGCTGTTGATTATGATTATGTTATGATTAAGAATAATGAGATTAGTTAATTAGTGGACACTTCATAGATTTATTGAATTGGTTACTATTTTGTCTTGGATTAAAAAAAAGAGAAAATTGGGATATTTATATTTTTTATGTGATTTCTTGATATCCTAAATATATGATTAATGATTAAAGTAGAGATGAGTTGAGAAAGAGATGGTTGAATCAAAATAATTCCTTTTTTTAAGTTGATTACTGTCTGAGGACAATATGAATGTTATACCACGTTCCATTAAAACGTTCAAAGGATTATATGATATATCAGGTGTAGAAGTAGGCCACCATTTATATTGGAAAATAGGAGGTTTACAAATCCATGCCCAAAGTACTAATCACTTCTTGGATCGTAATTACTATGTTATTGGGTTCAGTCATCATAGCCGTTCGAAATCCACAAACCATTTCAACCGCCGATCAAAATTTCTTCGAATATGTCCTTGAATTTATTCGAAACTTGAGCAAGACTCGGATTGGAGAAGAATATGTTCTCTGGGTTCCCTTTATTGGAACTATGTTCCTATTTATTTTTACTTTTAACTGGTCAGGTGCTCTTTTACTTTGGAAAGTCATACAGTTACCTCATGGGGAGTTAGTCGCCCCCACGAATGATATAAATACTACTGTTGCTTTAACTTTGACCGATGTCAGTGACATATTTTTATGCGGGTGTTACCAAAAAAAGATTAGGTTATTTCGAGAAATACATTCAAACCCAATACTTTTACCAATTAATATCCTAGAAGATTTCACAAAACCCCCTATCTCTTAGTTTTTGACTTTTCAGGAATATATTGGCTGATGAATTATTAGTTGTTGTTCTTGTTTCTTTAGTACCTTTAGTAGTTTCTATACCTGTTATATTTCTTGGATTATTTACAAGTTGTATTCAAGCTCTTATTTTTGCAACTTTAGCCGCGACTTATATAGGGGAATCCATGGAAGATCATCATTGATTAGCTTCGAAATAGTCTTTTTTTTTTTAGATTATCGCAATTCTGGAAATGCATGGTTCAAGATAATCTACTTGGTTCTTGGTTGGGGAATATCATAGATACAAATACGTATGTATATACGATTAGATTTGTAGGAGGAAAGATGGACTTACAAAATTGTGAAAAAAAAGATAGATCAGAGGGTCATGGTAGATATATGGTAATGTCAATAAGTCTGCCCAGACCCTGTACGTATGTCTTTCGAAGAAAGATTCTAGAATCCAAGTCAATATAGAATTTGGATGGTTTACGTTATGAAAGAAACTAATGTATATGTGATATTAGATATATACTAGTTGTATAAGGGTTATTCCTATCTAATTTATTATTTTTATTCGAAGTTTTTAGTTACGATAGATTTGAATGATCAAATATGTAATAATTCATTGGTTACTTATATCATTAACCATTTTTTTAGTATGAGGAACTTATCATAAATCCACTGATTTATGTCGCTTCCGTTATTGCTGCTGGATTGGTCGTAGGGCTTGCTTCTATTGGGCCTAGATTTGGTCAAGGTACTGCAGCGGGCCAAACCATAGAAGGTATTCCAAGACAATGGGAAGCAGAAGGTAAAATATGAGGTACTTTATTGCTGACTCTAGATTTTATGGAAGCTTTGACAATTTATGGGCTGGTCGTGGCATTAGCATTATTATTTGCGAATCCTTTTGTTTAATTGAATCATATAATTCAAAAAAAAATACGTTACATATTTTTTCTATTAACTCATTTCCGTTGACTTCTGTGAGTTATATCAACACTTTACTCCTAAATCATGTATTTGTTGATACAATATCATACCCCAGGAAGGCCTGATTTGAGGATGAGGAATTAGTGGATTTGCTCGCTTCCTTCCTTCCCGTCTACTATAGAAAAAAATGTTTAATTTTATTTTAGGAATTCAACAAAGGAGATATTTTGCAATTGACATGAGACCTAGGACCTAACCCAATAAGATACTTAATGAAAAATTCAAACAAAAGGGCGAGAGAAGTGATACAAAAAGAACTTTGTTCTTTGTTAGTCCTATCTATAAGAGAACATATTGTAAAACCCCTAATCCAAAAAAAATCGTATTAAGCTATTTTATTATTAATTATTAATTTAACTGTAGTAATTAGTGGCTAATTAGGAGAAATAGATTTTTATTAATTTTTATTTTAGGTGTTGGTGCACTTAGGGGATTTATAGGACCATTAGGAATTTTTCGGAATTTATTTCATGTAGGAGACCCCTTGAGCAGTTGCTAGCTTAATAGTGTGCATTAATATAATCTAGAATTTTTTTTATGAGTATATATATATATATATATATATATATATATATATATATATATATATATATATATATATATTTAATAAGAAAGGAAAAGATTAAGAAAAAAAAGAAAATAATATAAACTAATAATAATTAATAACTAACCAAAGCAAATCTTAAGCAAACCATTCCCATGCAACTTAGCAACACAGCCACCCATCCCTTTGCTGCATGCAGCAGCCGCCCATAGAGAAGCAGCCCCCTTTTGTTATTAATTCCATCAGACCCCTTAGCCGCGGCTTTTAACTCAACCCCCCTCTCTCTCATATATATATACATATATATATATATATTTTAATTCATCTAACCCTAAACCTAATCATCCAGACTCTCCCTCTTCCCATCTAGACCTAGAGAGCGCCGCCACCACAGCCGGAGAACCCCGTCAGGCCGTCCAAACCAATCCCGATGACCGCGATCCCGCGCACTGAAGATTCCCACAGCGAGGTACCTGTGTTCCGGAGTTGTTTTCCGTCGACTCGCTCAACCAAACGCTGCCCCGTCTTTACCGGTATGCTCATCCCTTAACCTTCTTCCATATCTGTGTGTTAGTAGACCTCGAACAATGCGAAACCATAGGTGAAAATAGCGCCAAAGTTGGCAGAAATAGACCGAATTCTGGGATCGCAGAAAACTGCGGTGACCACCCATGTCTCTGAGTTCGTATCTCCCACCACAGAGATCTGAATTCGATGATTCTTTTTGGTATGCGTAGACCACTTGACCTAGTTTAATTTTTGTTAAATAACCCTAGATTATTAACTGCTGTAGACAAAATTAAATTTGTTGGAAAATCCCGCGAACCCACTTTTTCCAGATTTTCAAAAGTTGTGAAACGGAGTGCGCCCCGCCAAACGGGACCGACCTGCCGTGTACCAAACGGTGTGCACAGCATAACCGATCACGTAAAAATTTGCGGAGACTAATTCGGACTCGTGTGCGCTCCGGAATCAGCCCGTATTCGCGAACACACCCCGTGTCGCAACTTTTGTGGAAGTCGGGCGTATTTTGTGCACGCTCGTCAGATTGCGACGAAACTTGCGCCAATGGACTCTTGGTAACACGCTGGTCCTGTGACCCAACTTTTACGCAATTCTGAGACAGTTGACCAAGTCGCCAATTGGCGGGTCCCACAGTTGACTTTTTGGGCGAAATTGTGTTCGGCCCATCGGAATCCACATTCGGACATACCGTTGGGTTCGTATTGACATTTAGAGTTGTTTGACCTATAATTTGTCCCATTTAGAGACTGTTATCCTTGGCACATTTTTCGGTGCAAAGTGGGCCACAAGTGGACTCCACTTTTACCCGAAATTACCGTTTTGCCCCTATGTCCAAATTGGACGAAAGGGAAGTGTTTTTTAGCTATTTTGCTTATTCTGGGAACGTTGGTGATATCTATTTCAGTATCCAAAGATATTTGTTCTGAGGCCATAGCTTCTGATCCTGTGTGCTTGACTTCTGGACAGTACACCTTGCAGCTTTCTTACCAGGCAAGATACCTTGCCAAATTGCTTACAGTATTTTGCATGCTTAGTATATATTTTTTATATTTATTGTATTTATGCTTATTTATTGCATGTGTACTTTCTTTCAGTTATTATTATATATTATATATGTTGACACATACTGGACACTTAGTATCATAGAGGACAATCAGTAGGCGTATGGGCTTTAACCACTCTGGTAACACCGTAGTCACTAGCACGCACTATGGTGGTCGTGTCTGATGGTCGCTACCCCCGAGGTATGTTGATTGATGGAGTCCGAGGGTCGCTACCCCCGAGGTATGTCGGCTGATGATGTCCACTGACGAGTGTATGAGTTGTGAGGATTAGATCGAGTAGCCTACCCTTGCCATACGTCAAAAAGTTGTCCTCATTTGCATTCATATAGATTGTCTTGTACAGCGTACTTACATATTTTCTACCTATTATGCATGTTTACTGTATTCAAATTGGCTTGCTATTATGTATCTTGTTATGTCCCTCTGAGGACCTGGTCCCCTGTCAGGTGTATCTGTTCTTGAGTATTTGCAGGAGCGCAGATTTGGATGGTTATATATGTTTCGTGGATGTCTTCTCTCCGAGCCCCATGATTGTTAGCTGGTATTCCTATATTTTGTTTATTGTGTTGTACTTTTCCATTCTAGTTGGTAGTGGATTTGTTTCCATCCAACTATCATCCTTAGATACTTATGTTGAGATCTAGTTATATAGATGCTGGTTATTCATTTATATTGATTTTCTGTGGATGAGATTTAGATTGTACCCATGTGACTTGTTATACATTTTATACCAGTGTGGATTTGATATTCATATTACAGCGTACGTATGGGTTATGGTTTCCATATATTGGAGTTGCCATATCCATGCGGCTGGCATGCTTACGTGTCCTAGTCCTATGTATTTTGGGACTGGGGCGTGACACATATAAAAAATGTAACCAATTCTTTCCTTTCCTTCAGCCATTAGCCGTCCGCCGGGAGTTCAAGGTTTAATACCGATATTTAAGCAACAACTCCAATAAATCTAAGTGTTGTGCTTGGTGTATTGATTTTTTTGGAAAGGGAGTGCGTGTGATTTGTATATCTTTAGAATAGGTTGGATCCAACCGGTTGCACTTTATTTATAATTTATATTCTTTTTTATATGATAAATAGTGCACGATCTCGATGAATTACTTCTGAATAAATTAATAAATCATATGTAAGAACCATAACATTTTGTGATTCATTGGTAAATTAACTTTGATTCTCTATCGACCAATAATGTGAGACTATTAACATGGTTAAAGCTAAACTGTTTGAAGTCCAGGTAAAACATGGTACTCTTTCTACCACTACGTTAGTACGAAAATATTTGAACAATGAATAGTTGGTAATTTATCCGATATAGAACACTCATATCGATAAAATAATTTGAACCATTTACTAGAAAATGGGCACCGTGCCCTTTATTATCCAATGCCGAACCGGCGACCTATGTATAAAAAAGAGATTTTTTTTGGATTTCAAGTAAAAAAAAGAAATATATATATAAAAATTAAAAATAGAAATTTGAATTATATAAAATACAAAAGAAAGAAACAACTTTGTTGACAATTATAGATTTTTTTTTCCTTTGGTCGGAAGAGTCCTCCTAATGTTCTGGTTTTTTAGTTTTGATATCTTTGAATATGAACAGAAAAGAGAGGATGGGCTCATTACATTAAAAGATATGGGAATCTCCATAAAATAAATAATTGAGCGTGAGAGCCAAATGAATTGAAAGATTCATGTTTTGTTCGGGAAGAGATTATGGAAGTTGAGAAATTAATGGTAAGATAATCAAATTTCATTAAATGATTTATTAGATAATCGAAAACAGAGGATTTTGAGTACTATTCAAAATTCAGAAGAATTATGTAGGGGAGGCATTGAGCGACTCGAAAGAGCTCGGGGACGCTTACAGAAAGGGGAAATAGAAGCATATGAGTACCGAAGGAATGTATATTCTGAGATAGAACAAGAAAAAATTAATTTGATTAATGTTACTTCTTATAGTTTGGAACAATTAGAAAATTACAAAAATGAAACGCTTCATTTTGAACAAAAAAGAGCGATTAATCAGGTTCGACAACGAGTTTTCCAACAAGTCTTACAAGGAGCTCTAGGAACTCTGAATAGTTGTTTGAATAACGAATTACTTTTCGTACCATCAGTGCTAATATTGGCATCCTCGGGACCATAGAAAAAATAACTGATTTGCCCTTCTACTTTTACTTGAGTTTAGAGTTTAGGCATTATTTTTTCCCTTTATTTTCGAAAAAGAAAACATGAGATACTAATGGTAACCCTTCGAGCTGATGAAATTAGTAATATTATTCGTGAACATATTGAACAATATAATAGAGAAGTAAAGATTGTGAATACTGATACGGTACTTCAAGTTGGCGATGGTATTGCTCGTATTCTTGATGAAGTAATGACAAATGAATTAGTAGAATTTGAAGAGGGTACAATATGCATTGCTCTAAATTTGGAATCAAATAATGTTGGTGATGTATTAACGGTGGATGGTTTGATGATACAAGAGGGAAACTCTGTAAAGCGATAGGAAGAATTGCTTAGATACTTGTGAGTGACAATTATTTAGGATGTGTTATAAATGTTCTGACTAAACCTATTGATGGAAGAATTAAAATTTTCGCTTCTGAATCTAGGTTAATCGAGCTCCCGACCCAGGATTTATTTTGAGACGTTCCGTATATGAGCCTCTTCAAATGGGGTTTATTGCTATTGATTTGATGATCCCTATAGGACGCGTTCAACGAGAATTAATTATTGGGAACAGGAAGACTGGAAAAACAACAATAGCCACAGATACGATTCTCAACGCAAATAGAAAAAATGTAATCTGCGTTTATGTAGCTATCAGTTAAAAAATATCCTATGTGGCTCAGGTAGTGACTACTTTCCAGGAGCGAGGGCAATGGAATACAATATTGTGGTAGCCGAAACGGCGGACTCGCCTGCTACATTACAATATCTCGCTCCTTATACAGGAGCGGCTTGGGCAAAATATTTTATGTATCGTGAACGACATATATACTTCAATAATTTATGATGATCTCTCTAAACAGGCCCAAGCTTATCGCCAAATGTCTCTTCTATTAAGAAGACCTCTTGGTCATGAAGCTTATCCAGGAGATGCTTTTTATTTGCATTCACGTCTTTTGAAAAGAGCTTCTAAATCAAGTTCTAGTTTAGGTGAAGGAAGTATGACTGCTTTACCAATAGTTGAGACTCAATCTGGAGACATTTTGGCTTATATTCCTACTAATGTAACATTACAGATGGACAAATATTCTTATCCGTTGATCTATTCAATGCTGGAATTTGACCCACCATTAATGTAGGTATTTCTGTTTCCAGAGTAGATCCGCAGCTCAAATTAAAGCCATGAAACAAGTAGCAGGCAAATCAAAATTGGAACTAGCTCAATTCGTAGAGTTAGAAGCATTTGCTTAATTCGCTTTTGATCTCGATATAGCTACTTCGAATCAATTGGCAAGGGGTCAACAATTACATGAGTTGCTCAAACAATCCCAATCAACCCTCTTACGGTAGAAGAACATATAGTTACTATTTATACTGGAGCGAATGGATATCTTAATTCGTTAGGAATTGGACACGTAAAAATATTTCTCATTCAATTACGTAACTACTTAAAAAATAATAAATCTCAATTCCAAGAAATTATGTCTTTTACCAAGACATTTACCAAGCAAGTAGAAATCTTTTTGAAGGAAGCTATTCAAGAACAGATCGAACTGTTTCTACTTGAAGAACAAGCATAAAGTATATATATATATATATATATATATATATATATATATATATATATATATATATATATATATATATATATATATATATATATAATTTTAGATAATTAAACTATTAGTCAGGATTTTTTTTCTTCATTTTTAATTGTGACAGTTTTCTTAGAGTACTAATTTATAATTAAAACTATAAATTAATTTTAGGATTTTTTTTACTTTCTTTAATTAATTGAGGATATAATACAACTTAGACAACTCTTTTTTTTTGGCTTTGTATTTGTAAGGATGTAACTCTTTGGTTACACGTGAGAAATTTTTCCTCCCAATGGCTATTATTTCAAAAAATAAAATCCAACTTATATGATGGGAGGGATCAAGTAGGGTGAGCATTTGATTTATTCGGTTTCAACCGAACCAAAATATTCAAAACCGAATAATCCAAAATTCTAAAAACTAAAACAAAATCAAAATTAGCCAAAATTAAAATTGAAACGAATTATTCTGTTTATTCGGTTTCACTATTACTATCGTTTAATAGATCGAACTCAAAATTGAGATTGTGGTTAAATTATATTAAAAATTATAATTATATAAAATGCTTATTTCAACGTTGTGCTTCAAAACATATACAATTATTTTTTCAAAATATACACATTTTTAATCACAAAATATGCATAAAATTAGGCTGTATTTACATAATTACATAAATCTAATCCAGTTTTCGATTTTGGTCCAAAACCGAAAATCAAAACCAACCCCGAACCAAATCTCTAATTTGCTTAGGTTTTCGGTCCAAAACCGAATAATACTCAACCCTAGGAGCAAGGACTGAGGTCATAAAAGGCTGTGGACAAGGAATGCCAAATGTGTATTTAAAAAAGGCTAATTCTAAAGGTACTCCAACAATTAATTAGGACAACCCATTACTTCAGGAAGTCTAGATTTTTAAAAGTTTTACTCAGGACAGTCACAAATTTACTCAGGATAGCTCAATTCCTCTACTTCCCAAACCCAAAACCTAATCCTAGTCGTCGTTGGAGGAGGAGGGAGGAGGAGGAGGAGAGGGTGGAGGAGGGAGGACTAGGTGGAGAAATGAGGATGAGGCGGAGGAAGGAGGACGAGGAGAGGGTGGAGGAGGGAGGACTAGGTGGAGAAAGGAGGATGAGGCGGAGGAAGGAGGACGAGGAGAAGGCGGAGAGGGTGGAGGAGGGAGGACGAGGTGGAGAGGGTGGAGGTGCCGTTGCAGCTGCTACTGCTTATGCCGCTGCTGCTGCCGCCGCCGTCGTCCACAGCCGCCCATCCCCGCAACCCGCCACACCCGCCCGTCCCTGCACCCCGCCGTCTGCCCCTTCTTCTTCTTCTTCTTCTTCTTCTATCCTCCTCCTTCTATAGGAATATCACATTGTTGACAGTCCTGGAAAAAAAATTGGACAGCCAGGAACAATTTTTCCAATGGCAAACTTATAAATAACAAAAAAACTTTTTTTGGGCTATCCTAAATAAGTTTTGTGGTGCCTTTAGAAATATCCTTAAAAAGGGCTTGTGATAAAGGCACTACAAAGAACACTCATGATAGCCCATATTTTAACCCCTGAAAATTACAAGTTTACCACTCCTAAAACTTGCTTAGGGCTGTCCATACCAACCTATATAAGTTAAAACCATTTCTCTTCTTTCTTTTTCACCTTCAAATGAAAAATCTATCATTCTCTCCAAGTCCTAAAACCTAAACCTAACTTTGGAATTGGATTATTGTGGTCCCAAGTGGAAGAAAATTCTGATTTGGTGATTCTCCAACGAATATTCTTTGTTAAATTCGGTATGTCTTCGATAACATACGATGAATAAGTTTCTCAAGCATTCGATTGTCACAAAATTATTGAGCTTTATTCGACTATTGTAGGAGCCATAAACGAAATTCTCTTCGATGAAGAAGACGAATCATGCAATCCATTAAATGTGCACTCCGCTCCTTCCGAAGAACATGTTGGTTGTTCCGAAGCACCTACGGTACGCAAAGTGACAACCCTATTTCGACAGTCAACCGTCATCGTGTAAGGACTGTATAAATTAAGACATAATTTTGACAGTCCTATATACTATGTGGACTGTCAAATACTGATAGTCCTGAAGATAAAATGCTGAACAACATATTTTTTCAAGACTGTCAAATTTTTGACAGTCTACTCAATACATTAGTCTGTACAAATTATGACAATCCTAATTTGGACTCCCAATTATTTACAAGTTATTAATATTTAGATTATTTTATATTGCTTATATGACCTACCTTGTAAGATGTTGTGGTACATTCTGCTATTGGGGTTGATATGGAGAATGTATTCTCAACAGATATTCAATTTGCATCCCATGAAGAAGCATTAGATTGGTGCAAAGAAGTTGGAAGACGACATAACATAGTCATTATCATTGCAAGATCGATTAGATCTCGGTCGGGCCAAAAATATTTAGAGCTGGGTTGTGAAAGAGGAGGTGTGTTCAAGCAACATCGAAAAAAAAATTGTCGTTGAAAAAAAGTTCATAAGAAAAATATTGGGACAAGAAAATGTGTATCAGTTTGATACATAATAGGATTATGTATCAAACTGTCTCGGATTTGATGCGGCAAGTTTTACAACCCTTCAAGACTTCAAGAAGTCCTACGGACTTCCTTTGAAATATTTGGAGAAGACATTCGATGATCCGAAGCCCGAAGCGGATAATAGCGATAAGGTGGCCCGTGGATATATGCAGTTCATCTTAGGGGTTATCGGCATTCCGGATAATAGAAAATTTTGTCAACTTACATACATACATACATACATACATACATACATATACGAGAGCGGCTTTGGCAAAATATTTTATGTATCGTGAACGACATATATACTTCAATAATTTATGATGATATCTCTAAACAGGCGTAAGCTTATCACCAAATGTCTCTTCTATTAAGAAGACCTCTTGGTCATGAAGCTTATCCAGGAGATGCTTTTTATTTGCATTCATGTCTTTTGAAAAGAGCTGCTAAATCAAGTTCTAGTTTAGGTGAAGGAAGTATGACTGCTTTACCAATAGTTGAGACTCAATCTGGAGACATTTTGGCTTATATTCCTACTAATGTAACATTACGGATGGACGAATATTCTTATCCGTTGATCTATTCAATGCTGGAATTTGACCCGCCATTAATATAGGTATTTCTGTTTCCAGAGTAGATCCGCAGCTCAAATTAAAGCCATGAAACAAGTAGCAGGCAAATCAAAATTGGAACTAGCTCAATTCGTAGAGTTAGAAGCATTTGCTTAATTCGCTTCTGATCTCGATATAGCTACTCGGAATCAATTGGCAAGGGGTCAACAATTACATGAGTTTCTCAAACAATCCCAATCAACCCTCTTACGGTGGAAGAACATATAACTACTATTTATACTTGAGCGAATGGATATCTTAATTCGTTAGGAATTGTACAGGTAAAAATATTTCTTATTCAATTACGTAACTAATTAAAAAATAATAAATCTCAATTCCAAGAAATTATGTCTTTTACCAAGACATTTACCAAGCAAGCAGAAATCTTTTTGAAGGAAGCTATTCAAGAACAGATCGAACTGTTTCTACTTGAAGAACAAGCATAAAGTATATATATATATATATATATATATATATATATATATATATATATATATATATATATATATATATATATATATATATATATATATATATAATTTTAGATAATTAAACTATTAGTCAGGATATTTTTTCTCCATTTTTAATTGTGACAGTTTGCTTAGAGTACTAATTTATAATTACAACTATAAATTAATTTTAGAATTTTTTTTCTTTAATTAATTGAGGATATAATACAACTTAGACAACTCTTTTTTTTTGCTTTGTAGTTGTAAGGATGTAAATCTTTGGTTACACGTGAGAAATTTTCCCTCACAATGGCTATTATTTCAAAAAATAAACTCCAACTTACATGATGGGAGGGATCAAGTAGGGTGAGCATTCGATTTATTCGGTTTCAACCGAACCAAAATATTCAAAACCGAATAAACCAAAATTCTAAAAACTAAAACAAAATCAAAATTAACCAAAATTAAAATTGAAACGAATTATTCTGTTTATTCGGTTTGACTATTACCATCGTTTAATAGATCGAACTCAAAATTGAGATTGTGGTTAAATTATATTAAAATTATAATTATATAAAATGTTTATTTCAAAGTTGTGCTTCAAAACATATATAATTATTGTTTTCAAAATATACACATTTTTAATCACAAAATATGCATAGAATTAGGGTGTATTTACATAATTACATAAAACTAATCCAATTTTAGATTTGGGACCGAAATCGAAACTCAAAACCAAACCCGAACCAAATATCTAATTTGCTTAGGTTTTCGGTTCAAAACCGAATAATACTCAACCCTAGGAGCAAGGACTGAGGTCATAAAAGGCTGTGGACAATGAATGCCAAATGTATATAAAAAAGGCTAATTCTAAAGGCACTCCAACAATTAATTAGGACAACCCATTACTTCAGGAAGTCTAGATTTTTAAAAGTTTTACTCAGGACAATCCCAATTTTACTCAGGACAGCTCAATCCCTCTACTTCCCAAACCCAAAACCTAATCCTAGCCGTCGTTGGAGGAGGAGGAGGGAGGAGGAGGAGGAGGAGAGGGTGGAGGAGGGAGGACTAGGTGGAGAAAGGAGGATGAGGCAGAGAAAGGAGGACGAGGAGAAGGCGGAGAGGGTGGAGGAGGGAGGACGAGGTGGAGAGGGTAGAGGAGCCGTTGCTGCTGCTACTGCTTATGCCGCTGCTGCTGCTACCGCCGTCGTCCACAGCCGCCCACCCCCGCAACCGGCCACACCCGCCCGTCCCTGCACCCCGTCGTCCGCCCCTTCTTCTTCTTCTTCTTCTATCCTCCTCCTTCTATAGGAATATCACAATATTGACAGTCCTGGAAAAAAATTGGACAGCCAAGAACAATTTTTCTAATGGCAAACTTATAAATAACTAAAAAACTTTTTTTGGGCTATCCTAAATAAGTTTTGTGGTGCCTTTAGAAATATCCTTAAAAAAGGGCTTGTGATAAAGGCACTACAAAGAACACTCATGATAGCCATGATAGCCCATATTTTAACCCTTGAAAATTATAAGTTTGTCACTCCTAAAACTTGCTTAAGGCTGTCCATACCAACCTATATAAGTTAAAACCATTTCTCTTCTTTCTTTTTCACCTTCAAATGAAAAATCTATCATTCTCTCCAAGTCATAAAACCTAAACCTAACTTTGGAATTGGATTGTTGTGGTCCCAAGTGGAAGAAAATTCTGATTTGGTGATTCTCCAACGAATATGCTTTGTTAAATTCGGCGTGTCTTCGATAACATACGATGAATAAGTTTCTCAAGCATTCGATTGTCACCAAACTATTGAGCTTTATTCAACTATTGTAGGAGCCATAGATGAAATTCTCTTCGATGAAGAAGACAGATCATGCAATCCATTAAATGTGCACTCTGCTCCTTCCGAAAAACATGTCGGTTGTTCTGAAGCACCTACGGTACGCAAAGTGACAATCCTATTTCGACAGTCAACAGTCATCGTGTAGGGACTGTATAAATTATGACATAATTTTGACAGTCCTATATACCATGTGGACTGTCAAATACTGAGAGTCCTGAAGATAAAATGCTGAACAACATATTTTTTTCAAGACTGTCAATTTTTTGACAGTCTACTCAATACATTAGTCTGTACAAATTGTGACAATCCTAATTTGGACTCCCAATTATTTGCAAGTTATTAATATTTAGATTATTTTATATTGGTTATATGACCTACCTTGTAAGATGCTGTGGTACATTCTGCTATTGGGGTTGATGTGGAGAATGTATTCTCAACGGATATTCAATTTACATCCCATGAAGAAGCATTAGATTGGTGCAGATAAGTTGGAAGATGACATGACATAGTCATTATCACTGCAAGATCGATTAGATCTTGGTCGGGCCAAAAATATTTAGAGTTGGGTTGTGAAAGAGGAGGTGTGTTCAGGCAACATCAAAAAAAAGTCCCTAAGAAAAACGTTGGGACGAGAAAATGTGGTTGTCCATTTAAGATGTTGATTTTAAAAGTAGAAGATGTGAAGTAGATAGTCGAATTTTATAATGGAATACACAATCATTCTATTATAGAGACACTTACGGGTCATGCCTACGTGGCACGGTTGAACAAGAATAAGAGAAAGTTGGTTGAAGAATTGTTCCTTTTCGGAGTTGCATCCAAACAAATTTATTCTGCCGTACGACAAAAAGAAGATGAGAACAAGTCAACCATGAGGATTATCTATAATACTTTAACAAGAGCAAAATGTAATAGTATGAAAGGAAGAATAACGGTGCAGCAAGTATTAAAGTTGCTTGGCGAGCATCACTATGTGGAGTACCATATGAGACATCCACAAAATGATGAACTCCTTTTATTATTTTGGGCTCATCCTGATTGCACATACTTGGCCAGGTCCTTCGCAGACGTATTGTGTCACCCTCACATTTCCATCTAAGGGTAGTTTGGTAATTATCATGGGTATTAATTATTTCAGGATTATTATAATTAATAATTATGCATGACTGATTTATTTATTTTATTGTATTAATAAATTATTGCTAGTGTAGACTTATTTTGGACTTATGTAGTAGACCTAACCATTTAATTATAGAGCATGAATAAACTTTTGGACTAGTCTAAGTTGAGCCCATGAATTAGGCCCATGGATTAAGAAACATGTTTAATTAGTGGAACCTTTAGACTAGAACCTTCCCCCCTAATTATTTCTTCATGAGAGGCCCCAAGGGGTATTTGTGACTTTGTACATTGCTTGGGGAGGGGTTTATGACCAGCCATAATTGAGAGGAGAGAGAGTGCTCTCATTTTAGTTCTTCCCCAAAATTCTAGATCTAGTTTTTCCCCTTCCATTTTCCCTCCATTCCCCTATTAATTCTTCATCAATTCTCTTCAAATATCTTCCTAAATTCATCATTGAAGCCTCTACATCAAGGATCTACAAGCAAGGAGCTAGGAACAAGGAGGAGGAGGCCAAGATCTACAAGGAGAGGAACAATTTATCATTTGGGACCTTTTCATTGGGAATCCATCTCCCAATAGGTACAAATCAGTTTTCCCCCTTCCTATAGGCTATAGATCTGAGATTTTTACCATGAGAAATCACCCCACATGCATAGGTTACCCATAGGATTTGATTTGGAATCATTTGGAGACCTACGGTGGTAGTTATGACCATTTTTAGTGCCAATTTTGGGGGAATTCCGAGATTGGCACATGTAGTGCTTATCAATGGATCTAATAGATCTAATTGACCATTGATTGTTTGTTTGTAGCTTGTGTCGTATCCATAATTGGATACGTGTGGGCCGAATCTCGTCAATTTGACGAAACGGTCAATTTTGGGGGTTTTCCTCCGACACGGGGCCATGTGCATATCATATGATGACACGGACACGTAGACACTCTAATTTCTATATTTATTGATCATAAATTATGTATTGGGATTGTACGTGTCCTCTGGGATATGTTTGGTTGTGAGTTGGGGGCCGTGTCGCAAGCGTATCATAGAAAAGTGTGATACGGGTACGATGCACTCCATGTGTTTGTGTTTTGGCTCATTCACTATACATGCATATGTAATTATTTATGTATATGCTATCTATACATTATATAGATTATGAAATAGTATAGTTTGAGTTTATGTATATGTGTGTGCCTATATGTATACTTAATAGAGTATGTAGTTGTATATATATATATATATATATATATATATATATATATATATATATATATATATATATATATATATATATATATGTTGATACTTTATATATGTGAGAATATGTATATACATTTATAGCTAGTGATTTGTTTGTATTGGTATATATATATATATATATATATATATATATATATATATATATATATATATATATATATATATATATATATATATTAGAGTTATGCTTATAGATTGATAGGTATGAGGGGTGTACATGTATCTATGTACATAGATATTTTGTAAGCCCCCTGATTTTTCAAGAATTTTTAATTTAGATTTTTCACAATTTTTTTGGAATTTTCAAGAATTTTCTGTAATTAAAACCTAGGCATTTGATAATTAAATAATTTTTAATTACTGTTAATTAATATTAAAATATTATGAAAATAATATTTTATGGTATAAAAATGGAAAACTGGACATAGGGTAATTTTTTGGGAATTTATTGGACTCCGGAAGCATTTTTAAAGCCCTAAAAACTAATTAAAATTTAAACCAAAATAAACCCTGAATTGAACCCGGTTTATTTTAAATAAACCCGGTTTATTTCCTGAACCAAACCAAGGAAAACTGGTTTAACCGAACCAAACTTAAATCCTTATTGGGTCGGATCCGGGCCCAAAACCCAGACCCGACCTGCTAGCCCGACCCGCATTTAATTATTAGCGGATCGGGTCGGATCCCTAACACCCGACCCGACCCGGACCCAAACCCGTTACCCAAATTCTATTCGAAACCCTAATCCTAATTTAGCTCCGATTCTGACCGGCGACTGCCCTATTTAACTCCCCTCGCCGCCGGCCGGAACCCTAAATCCCTCTTCTTCCTCCTCCCCTCGCCGACGACCCGCCCCACCGTCGCAGCTCCTTCGTCCCCGGCCGAACAGCCCGACCTAGCCTCCTCTCTCCTCCACAGCCGACCGCATCTCCTTCCCTCCTCAGCCCGCGACGCCACCACCCGACCCGCTGCCCAGCTCCGCCTAGCCGCACCGCCCCGGCCTCCCTCTCCTCCTCCTTCCTCCTCCCCCCAACAAGCCCTCCAGCTCCTCCGACCCAGCACAGCCGCAGCAGCAGCTGCTCCGGCCCGCTCCGCTCCGCCCGGCCGCCTGCGCCGCCTCCCAGCGCACCCTCGCCTCCCCCTCGACCGCCTCCGCCGTCCCCTGCCTCCCTCCGGCCCACCTCCAGCCGCCGCAGCTCCGGCCAACAAAAACCCTAGCCCTAACCCTAACCCTAGATCCGACTCGGACACGACCCGGACACGAGAATTCTTACTTTCTGGAGCCCTGTTCAAGTACCCATTTCTCTCTCCTTGCTGCCCCATTTTCGAATCCGTCTGTTGCATCGCAAACCCTGCATGACCCTCTCGATGCCCGTACAACCCGCTCGGTGCATCGCGTCCTATGGTGATCGCAAACCGCGATCCAAAAACAGGAAAAACAATATCCTGTTTCACCCCGGAACTGAGTGCGCCCCGCCAAACGGGATGACTTGGTCGCACGCGGTCTTTACCGAAACGTGCGCGACGTTGATACGGACGTGTGGGATTTCGCAGAAGCTGATTTGGATGTGCGTGCACACAGAAATCAACGCGTATCCGCCGACAACGCCCCGTATTCGTCCATTCTGGAACACGCTATAACTTTGTGTACACACGTCAGATCGAGATGAAACTTGCGTCATCGGACTCGTAGCAATACGCTAGTCCTGTGAATCAAGTTTGGTTCGATTCTGAGAACATTGACAAAATCGCGTATCGTGGGCCCCACCGGCTCTACTTGACGGGCGATTTTGTGATCTGCTCATCGAAATCCAATTCTGAAAGTTCCGTTGGGTTCGTATCATCATTCCTGACTTGTTGACACTAAGTTTGGTGAATTTGGAGACCTTTGACCCTGACACATTTTTTGATGCAAAGTGGCCCACATGTGGACCCCGCTTTGGCCAGAAACTGTCATTTTTGCCCCTGTGTCCAAATTGGACTTAAGGACAGGCGTTTCTAGCTATTTGATATTTTCTGAATCTAATGGTGATGTTTATTTAAGCAACCGGAGTAGTACCTGTAAATCACACTGAGACCAGATCTACAGTTGGAGCCAGAATCCCAAGCAAGTGTACCTTGCCAAACTTGCAGTTCTTGTTATGTATTCCTTTGACTATATATATATATAATTGTACATGTTTGACCTAGGACCGTTTGACTTACTTAGCGTCCGATTAATAGTCGGGTGCCAACACCGTACGCGGAGTTGTGTAACGTCACTTAGAGATGGACATTCGTGACCCTTTACATTCTCGTACTTGTCTTATCAAGTACACTATAACCCAGGATACTTGACACTATTCATGAGACAGAGTCTTCCTGAGATATTCATGGTAATTCTGTGTAGGATACAGGTTTTATGATGTAGACATTATATTCATAGATATTAGATGACTTGCTGCATTAGATATGATCGTCCGTGACATAGACATGAGGCATCGTGGACATGAGACGTGTGATTACATTGGGTGGGGAGAGACACACAGGCTACAGGTTAAGTTTATATATATATATAAAACATAGTAAACATATAGTAAACATATAGTAAAACACATAGTAAACACTGCTACCGGCTCCCAGGCACAGAGCTTGTAGTGGTCTCAGCCTGAGTTTAGTGATGCTCTCAAATTGCATTTTCACATAGATGGTTATATAGTTTACCCTATTTATCTCATTTACTATTATACTGCATTTTGGCATGTTGATTTCTGTACCTTGTTATGTCCCCTGAGGACCTGGATACCGGACTTTGTCCCCAGGACTAGCAGACGAGATCGACCCCGAGTTACACGGGACAGGAGCATTAGCAGGAGCAGGCACTGGAGCAGTACCAGATCCAGTAGACGAGTGATCACCGAGGGTATCTTCTGGGTGTAGGCTTTACCTATACTCAGTATTTGTTGTGGTTATCTTTACTCTTGTATCTTGACAGATGTATCAGACTCATTATCGGGTTATTTCCCCGAGTTTATATCATATTGAGATTGATCTTGCTTTATGATTCTGATATTGTTGTATTCATTTCTGTGGATGAGATTAGTACATTTAGACCATTATTGTTGTATTACAGCTTAAGTACGCCCCGATGGATCCATTAAATTGGGTTTGTCCATCGGTGTGTGCTGCTGGCCATTGCCACGTGACCAGTCCCTCGGTATTTTGGGATTGGGGCGTGACATATTTAGATATCTATGTGTGTGTACATATATATAGATATGTACTTAGAGTTTGTTAGTGTATTGTGTATATGTTTTATGTGGAGAGTGTGTGAGCTAGAAAGTGGGAGTGATCGAGCAAGGTATCTGCAGCACAGCAACCTGAACACACAGCTACCTGCAGAGGAACACAACAGCTTTGAACACAGATTGCACAGCTATGCACTGAAGATTCCATTGCTCAGCAATGTGCAGTTTCCATTGCACAGCAATGTGCAGGCTCCATTGCACAGCTATGTGCACAGAATGGAATGAAGATTACCTGTGCACCTACCTGAAGAACTGAGAAGATACTCAGAACTTCACTGAACCTCACTGCACTGCAATGAAGACTGCACAGCAACTTGAAGACTGAAGGCTTACCTGTACTGAACTGCACATAGGCTGGAGACACACTGAAATGAAGACTAAAGACTCGCTGTACAGAACTACCTGAATACCTGAAGCAGAAGGAGCTCAACTGAAGCAGCAACATCAGATTTTTCAAGTGTTGTGTAACACAACAACTGAAGCAGCAACATCAGATTTTCCAAGTGCTGTGTAACACAACAACTGAAGCAGCAACATCATATTTTCCAAGTGCTGTGTAACACAGCAACTGAAGCAGCAACATCAAATTTTCTAAGTGCTGTGTAACACAGCAACATCAGAATTCAAGTAACACAGCAGCATCTGCACTATATACATTGGAGAAGTAAGGGGAGATAGCAGTCCACTGTACAGTTCCTATGAACAGCAGAGTTCACTGCACGGAGTTCAGTCCACTGTGCAGCTCTCACTGCACAGTATCGGACAGTTTTTCAGTCACTATGTTCAGCTTGTAGGTGGCACTTTCAGTGTATCAGTCAGTGGGTTTTGGGTACCTAGCTAGTCTATTTTCAGTGTAGTGTTCGTTAATTATTAGTTGGGGTTAGTTAGTTAAGTGATCAAGGTATTATAAACAGTTATATGTATGTAGCTAGTCTACTATTAGTGATTATTAAGTTAGATATTGGTAGCTAGTACTATATACAGATATTTATGTTAGTGTAGGTGCATACCTTAATATTCTAATAGTTAGCTAAATATGTATGCTTATATTATTTGTTATAGTTGGTAATTGGGGGTAACTTATTTTACATATATACTAGTTATGAGTTAGTGTTAAGTTACCTTGAGATATCAGGGTATTCCCAAGGTATCGGGCCGATACCCAAGGTATTGAGATTGGGTATCGAGTTGAGTACGATACGCATGGTGCAAGGCCAAGGTATCCCATTTATATTGTTTTGAGATATTGTTGCTATATATGACTTATGTATATATATAAAAACCTAATTTTATATTAGAAAACTTGCGTATCGTAAGATACGGCTCTTTGAATGCATTTTTGTGTATTAGTTTAGCTAGCATAGCATAGCTTCATAGTATATTGACTTAGTGACTAGCATTAGACTCTTACAACCTAGAAATGCATTGGTTTGACTTAGAAACGGCATATTGACCTAGAACTTCTTCAACTTCATTTATTTCCATCTTTGAACCTTGTTTTGATGCAACATACCGTATATAGGTTGTGAGACACCAGCTTGGGCATCGAGAGACACACTTTGCTCAGGACTTCAGGCGAGTACATTTCTCTGATTGTTTTCAATTCATAATGTTGTATAAATATGCATGTTCTAGATTAGTATACATTGATTTCCGACACAGTGATTATACGGACTAGTGCTATATGGATCCCGTCAGGAGGTGTTATCCCCTACCGTGTGCAACGGGTACCTAATGACATGTATTTCATCGTGTGCATCGGGTATTGACTTTCATGTGCTTCTTGTGCATCCACTATTTCGTGTGCTAGTGCGACTATCGTGATCATTTACGTAACGTGTCGTGATTGGATCCATGAGTATTGGTTGGGGAGAGGGAGTATGAGTTGGTTATGTGATCAAAGCCCTCATGATCTCATGTGCGTGTCGATTATACACCTCACGTATAATGGAGTTACCTATATACCTCATGTGCAACCTAAACCGATCACATAACGAACTCTCACTCTAAAACACATAGTTAGTATTTCTTGTTCTCTACTTGCAGTTATTCTTGTATTTACTTTCAGCTTTATTGTGCCTATTGCCTGTTCACTTGTACAGTATATTCTTTCTACTTGTGCATCTTGTATCATTTTTCTATTGCTTGTTATATATGCTCGATTATGTTATTGGAACTGCTTTCAGAGGTATGTACTTCGCTCCAATCATGACTGGATATATTTTTCCAGATGATTGGCTAGAGGAGCTGTGTCCCACACATTACGGACCTTAGGAGGGTGAGAATTTATAGGACACTTCCCTAGAGCCAGAGGACATAGTACCAGTGACCGAGGAGGTCTAGTTTTGTTTAGATTTTGTATTAGACTATTATTTTTGTGGAGTTTCACAGATGTACTATTATTTCATATTGTGGATTGTATCTATCTTTCCTTCGCTATTTCCATTCGTGCATTATTTTCTTCTTAGTTGTTTGTGATTGAGATTGATATATTTGTGAGATACCATATTGCTTCTCCGATTGGAGTTGAGATGATTGACATGTACCATATTATATTGTTGAGATGTTAGATAGTTAGAAATGACCCAGACAGCGTTCTACCGCCGATTCTGCGGCGTAGGCTGGGCGTAACCACGTACTCGTGCCCGAATATCAGGATACGGGTCGTGACATATTGGCCCTTGATTGTACATATAAGACTAACAAGTTTAAGATGTCTTTTTTTACATTGTTGGGTTTATGTCTAAGGGAAAAATATTTTCAGTCGCTTTTTTTTTATGGAGACAGTTGAGGATTGCACCTGGGCGTTGAGGAAACTATAATCCCTTTACACGGATACAAAGAGTCCTCTGTTTTTGTTATCGACAGAGAATATGCCCTGATAAATGCTATAGATATTATATTTTCTCATGTGCATAGACTACTATGCACTTGGCATATACATCAAAATATCCAAGCTCAATGCAAGAGCAAATTTAAAAATATGGATGGTAAAATCGACATGCTTCGCTTTGAAGAATTCTACAGAGATTGGAGTCTTGTATGGCAAGGAAGTTCTAAAGACAACTACGACCAGTATGGTATATGTTCAAACAAAAGTGGGAGACGAGTAACCCGACATGCATTTCTTATATCAAAGATATTTGGCAAGAACCACATAAAGAACAATTTATCTTAGCATGGATGAACATGGTGAAGCATTATGGCACAATCACTATGAACCGGGTCGAAGGATCACACTCAAGTTTAAAAATATATCTACGGTCATCGGTCGGTAATTTTGTTTCCGTTTGGCAATCGATTCATTTGATGATTATTTTTACAGTGAACGAGATTGAAGCATCATTTGAGACGAGCCTCAATATTGCAAAGCATGAATACAAGCATGAACATCTCTTGGATGCTTTAATCCATGTAATATCTTACAAGGCATTGGGCATATTGTTTGAGGAGATTGGTAGGTCGAAGTTCGTTGGTTTTAATCCCGAGATTTACGGTTGTTCATATCGATATTCACTCGGCCTTCCTTGTGCACATAAGATTAACGAATATCGCCGTCAATCTATACATATTCCAATAGATGTTGTTGATCAACGTTGGAGACAGTTATCGATCATGTCGATAGTGAAAGTTCATGATGATTTCTTTTTTTGCCACAAGTAAAAATCCTTCACGCAAGGTGGTGTGTCGCATCAGAATCAGAGAAAAAAATCCATTGAGGTTAAATCCAAGAAATTTTAGTCCCGATAATAACTTGATTGTAAGAGCCATCTGTTGTTCGAGCTTCTAAGGGAAGACCATACTCAAGAATCAATAGAGCACAAAAAAGGAGATAAAGTCAACTAAAATAGATTCATCCTCGTTTGAATATATTGAACGCAATTTAGAGCAAGTTGAGTCAAAATCGGTTGTCAAAAGTGTGATAATTTTGAAGAGAAAGAGTAAGCTGACAATTCGAAGGGGGAAAGAAACATAAAACGAACGATGCAGTCACGACCGAGGGTTTAGATAACTTCTCTGATTCATACAGTCTATACATTCAAAATTTCCTACCCGAGATACGGAATTTTATTTGGTCTATTGTTGATATTCCTAAGGATGGCCATTGTGGATTTCATGTACTCGCAAGACATCTTGGCTATTCAATTGAAGCAGGATGGAGACAGGTTAGGAAAGAGTTGTACGAGGAATTGGAGTCTCGTCTTCCCTTCAATAAGTAGATACTCGACGAAAAAATTGTTAGAGATTTGTTGGCAAGCATACCTTGTACTGACACAGTTACCGGACCAGACCATTACATGGATGTCCCGCCTGCTGCATACGTATTCTCTAATAGGTATAAGATACCTATTATAATTATCTCAGAAGGCATTAACAATATTTTATTTCCAATGTGCGCTCCCCGGGCCAAACACAGACTATCCAATATATGTTCAATAGGGCTTGTCGGACAACACTTTTGTCACGACCCGCACCCGGTGTAGGGATGCAAGTCGGGAACAACGCCCAGCCTACGCCACAGAATCAGCGGTAGAACGTTGTTTGGGTAATCTATCTAGCAATATAATGAGCCACCAACAATATCAATATACTCAACACAGATCTAAGATGGAAAATGAGCACGAATATGATAAAAGAATAGAATAGTCACATACAACTCATGAGTCAAATAATAACATCAATGAGTCTGAAGAAATACTAAATAAAACGCTGAAGACAAATCCAGTACAAAAGAATACTAAGAAGCTACAAGTCCCGGGTCATTTGTCTCAGTCGGGATGAGTCCCTCCTGAGCCAGAGTCTCTGAATCTAAGCCCACAACATCCTGAGGCCCGTAATGTGTAGGGTACCACTCCTCAGTGTCATCTGGAAAAAAAATATCCAGTCAGGAAAGGAGCAGAGTACATCTCTAACAACAGTTCTGATCAATGATATAAACTATGTAATAGTAAATAGATGTGAATATACAAGATGCAACAATATATATAAGAGATATACAATAAGGAAATACTAGAAATAAATACAAGAATGAACAATATGACAATGAATAAGAACACTAATGACTAAGTGTGTGAGTACTAGCTTTAACATGTGATCAGCTTGGGAACTTGATACAAGATTTATGGCCTGGCTAATCATACGTGCGGTGTATGATTAACACTATTCAAGAACAAGACTTGATACAAGGAGGGTATGATCACATATCTACACTACATACTCCCTAACCCCGATTGGTATAGTGGATCCAACCATGGTACGCTATGGCACAAGATTCTCTAAAAAGATAGCTACTCTCCCCGAGAATCAGTATCTGTACATGTACAAGAAGAACAATGAAATAAGGCTTGTACAAGATACACCATATATACCAAGGAATAACATCTCAGGACGAGATCCGGATATACCAATCCGTGTAACCATCGTATCAAGAAATCATGGATATCTACACTAGATACAGTGAACATAGAGGATATCATAAATAAGAAACTATCAGAGAATGTACTCGCCTAAAGTCCGATAAATAGTCTCACAGATGTCTGGTATGGTGCCTCGAAGACCTAGATATGGAATATAATATCAATACAAGGTTTCAGAAAGAAAATAAGTTAAAATAGTCAACATCTAGGTCAAAGAGCCATTTCTAAGTCAAAATAGTCAAACTAGGTAAACTCTAAGTCAAATCGGTTAAACTACCTATTTCTAGGTTGCATGAGTCTATCTCAATGATCTTGGGTTCATGCACTATGAACTAGGCCATACAAGCTAATTCTAGGATACTAAGATACTGTATTCATGATACGCAATAAGAGATATGAAATACCATATATGCATATTCAAACAATATTATATATATACTAATTCTAACTATAATGCTAAATGAATACCTTGGCTTTGAACCAATGCGGTATCGCATTGCTAAACCTCCATCTCGATACCCAAATCCAATACCTTGAATATCCTCAATACCTTGACATTTACCTTGGTATCTCAAGGTAAATGTTAATTCTAGTATATTTTAACTACCCTCTAGCTATACATGTATGTATCAATCCAATATAACTACTAGTATGTACTAATAGGAATATAAATACTAACTACCAACTAAACACTAACTACTAATACATACATGCATACATACATACATACATACATACATACATACATAGAGATACACATAACAATAGATAACTAGCTAACTAAATATACTAACTTGATAACTAATTAACTAGTTAACTGACAATAACTATTACTAGCTAAACTAACTATTTAACTAAAATACTAAAGAATCTTACTTATCAAATTACTAACTCACCTAGCTAGTCCCCCCCCTTCAAACCCGCTGCTACTGCTCCTACTTCTGCAAGCTGCTGCTGCTACTGCAGCTTCTGCAAGCTGCGGCTGCTGCTGCTTCTGCCATAAGCTGCTGCTTCTGCTTCTGTTGTAAGCTGCTGCTACTGCTTCTGCTTCTGCTGTGAGCTGTTGTTGTTGCTTCTATAAGCTGCTGAACCCCTCCCCATCTAATGCACACACACACACAGCAACACACATATATATACACCAATATATATGTATCAACTATATATATATGTATACCCTATCTCATCTATATATATATATACACAACCATAATTATATACATATAGATAGATATAAACATACACACATAGATATAAATAGTATCTCATATATATATATATATATATATATATATATATATATATATGTATATATATATATATATACATAGCATCACATACACGTATACATATATATAACATACAAGTATTTATATAACATAACTTATTCAAATAGCTATTACATATTTAGAAGTATAACTACATATATTTATATACAACACATATGTATATAGATACTTGATACACTAGCACATATAATACATATGTATACATAACAATACATAACAATACATATATATATATATATATATATATATATATATATATATATATATATATATATATATATATATATATACATCTACTACAATAGTTAAGAACAATAGAATTTGATCTAGAAATGAAATACAACAAACACGTGGAGTGCATCGCACCCGTATCACACTAGATCTATGATACCCTTGCGACACGAGTCCACCACAAAACCAAACGTACCCGAAGGACACAAGCAAGTCTAATATATTATTTATGAACAATACGAAAAGTCAAACAAACATCTACCTGTCCGTGTCAAAATGTGACATGCACAAAGTCCTGTGTCAGAGGAAAACCTTCCAAATCAAAATGTATCACCAAATTATTGGGATACGACATACACGTACCCAATTGTGGATACGACACTAGCCACAAACACATGCCAAGTTGATCTATAGGACCAATTGACAACCACAACAAGTGTCAATCTCGGAATTCCACCAAAAATTGACACAAAAGTACCATAACTTCCTCAATAGACCTCCTATGAACTCAATTCCAAATCATATGGGTAGCCTATGCATATAGATTGATTTCTCATGGTTAATTCTTAGATTTAGAACCTAAATGAAGGAAAAAACTAAATTGTACCTATTAGGAGATGGATTCCCAATGCAACCTCCAAATGTGATAAAATTGGCCTCCAACTTGTAGATCCTTGCTCCTCCTTCTAGATCCTTGCTTCCTCTTTCTAGATCCTTGCTCCACTAGCCTCCAATAGTGATTTGGGAAAGAATTGGGATAAAATTTGGTAGGGAGCTGATGTAGGAATGAAGGAATTTGGTTGAGAAAAATTCTAGATCTAGATTTGAAATGAAAAGAGGAGAGATAAACTCCCCCCCTCCTCTTTAAGTAGGTCGGCCCCCCCTGCCCCTTCCTCAAGCTACTATATAATTTCCATTATACCCCTTGGGGCCTCTCATGAAAAAATAATTAAGGAGGGAAGGTTCTAGTCTAATGGTTTAATTAAACTAATCCTCCTCCTAATCAATGGGCTTTCTAGTTTGGCTCAATTCTAACAATTAATACATGTTGGTTCATGAGTCTAAACTAAACTAGTTGGGTCCACTAACACAAGTCAAAATCACTAAACTAACATCTAACAATAATTAACTAATACAATAAATAATTATTCACAGCATAATATTTAATTAAATATAAAATTACCAAAATATCCTTTCCTAGAAAATGTGGTAGTGACAATTTTGTCATCCCGAGGTTGATCGGTCAATCTCCTATTCCTCCAGCTGCTACGCTTTGGTATAAACATGCACCGGAGGAAGCGATCGCATGGACAACACCCTACATGGATACAATTGCCGGCTATAAGAAGATGATGAAGATGGAGGATCCCAAAATGCCTAAGGACTACTTTGATATTATAATCGATTGATACATCTTATACTTTTGTATCATTTTGTACTTTTATATGCAATAGAAATGGAATATAACATTTTGTACTTTTGTATTGTGATATTGAAATAGATAGTGACTATCAAAGAAATGAAATGAAATCGAAAATTTTAAACTTTTGCCTGTATGTTGTGCAATGAGTCATGTATGTTGAGCTGTGATATTTTTCAACATATATATATATATATATATATATATATATATATATATATATATATATATATATATATATATGTTGACAGTCCTATTTTTATTAGAAAAAGCTAGGACTGTCAAAAACTTGACAGTCCTAGTTTTAATTCCCTGTCTTTACACACACACACACACACACACACATATATATATATATATATATATATATATATATATATATATATATATATATATATATAAGTGCCAGAACATACCAACTAAAAACTAGGACTGTCAAAATCTTGACAGTCCTAGTTTTAATTCCCTGTCCTTCCTCATATATACATAAAATTTACAAAACGTAACCACTAAAAACTAAGACTGTCAAGATTTTGACAGTCCCAATAGATATTAGGTCTGTCAAAATCTTGACAGTCCTAGTTTTAATTTTCTGTCTTTACACACACACACACACACACACACATACATACATATATATATATATATATATATATATATATATATATATATATATATATAAGTGCCAGAACATACCAACTAAAACTAGGACTGTCAAGATTTTGACAGTCCCAATAGCTATTAGGACTGTCAAAATTTTGACAGTCCTAGTTTTAATTCTCTATCCTTCCTCATATATATATATATATATATATATATATATATATATATATATATATATATATATATATATATATATATATATATATACAAACTAAAATAATAGGACTGTCAAAATCTTAACAGTCCTAATATATAATTGGTATGTTTTGTAACTTTTATATATATGTTGAAGGACCGAAAATTAAAACTAGGACTGTCAAGATTTTGACAGTCCTAATATCTATTAGGACTGTCAAAATCTTGACAATCATTTTTTTTTCCTATTTTTTCCTATCTGTAATTTTAAAGGAAATGATTTTTTTCTTAAGATGCCCCAAAGAATATAGGATGCCCCAGAGATCCGTTGCTCAAAATATAATATGCTCGAAATGTAAGCTGCTCAAAATGTAGCTAAATACTCAAAACACAAAGTTACATCCAACTTCAAAGTTTTACATGTTAAAATTACAACCCAGAATACTCGAAACATAAAATGTAGCAAAATACTCGACAACACCCACATCAATTGAAACATAGCCTAAACTTTATGCTGCCTCTTTGTACGTACGTTGCTCCCTATTATCCAAGAAAGAAAAATCTTCAGTGTTGTCGATGTGATGTAGCTCCTCATTGATTTTCATATAATTCTGACCCTGGTAACTGATGAGACTTTTTTTCCAACTTTTTCGCTTTCCTAGCCTATTGATGACAATACATAAAATTTATTAGGTTATAAACATTTACAAATCTTCAAACTGAAAGTTGGTTGCCTCACCATCTTGACCAATGTAGTATACAAGACAGATTTGGCGGGGAGATCTGATGGTACACGCACAATATCGCCTCCGCGTTTGAACGACGTAGGTAGTCCGACACCAGCATAGTAGGAGATGTAGTAGTCACTACAGTCCGTCATATTAACTACTGTTTGTCGTTCAGATACTCTAATAACGTGATGTTTCCACTCAGTGAAGAAGTCCGAGACCCAGATGAACATCGCAGGAATATAGTTTAGGGGTTTTGTACCTCTCGGAACACTTATCATTTTCAATGTGCGCTTCGGTACTGTTTGTACGTAGTCAAACTGACGGAGCACTCTATCAGGCATATAAGGCTCCTCAATTGACAAAATTTTCTATTATGTATACAAATTGACAAAATTTTCTATTATCCGGAATGCCGATAACCCCTAAGATGAACTGCATATATCCACGAGCCACCTTATCGCTATTATCCGCTTCGGGGTTCGGATCATCGAATGTCTTCTCCAAATATTTCAAAGGAAGTCCGTACGACTTCTTGAAGTCTTGAAGGGTTGTAAAACTCGCCGCATCAACTCCGAGACAGTTTGATACATAATCCACGATATGATCGTAAAAGGTAATGCTCGATTCATCAAAAGTGTGATTCATCATGACTCGACCATCAACCCTAAGTCCCAATATATGATGGACGTCATCTAGGGTAATTGTTAACTCCCCTTTTGGGAGATGGAAAGTGTTGGTTTCTGGATGTCATCGTTCTACAAATGCTGATATGAGTGCATTGTCCACCGTCGTATATGAGTAGTTACCCAAATTTTGTAAACCAGTGGGATTGATTTTAGCCTTGACATCGTCTCCGAAAAATTCAAACCCCCATGTATTGCACTTTTTGTTGTGGTTGATCACCGTTAACATACGAGAACTCTTCTGAAAAGTAAACAATTGAATGAACTTAGAACTATATATAAAATATAGTTATCTATAAATAATTGGATGAACTTAGAACTATATATAAAATTATCATAACGTAATGTACTTACCAGATTGTTCCATATTTGGTATGCAATATGGTTCTCGATCGACAACAACATAGAGCAACCGTTTAGACGAGTCTCGACTAGACTATCCGACTGCTGAGAATGTCCTGAACCAACAGTAGGCCGATCTTTGAGGGTTGGTGGATGAGTCTTGACTTGACTATCTGCATGCTGAGAAGGTCCTAAACCATCAGTTGGCCGATTTTGGATGGTTGGTATGTCTTCATCAGAGGAGGAAGAAGAACCAAAAGTACTAGGAGCACATCTCTTCGAACGAGTTACAGTCTTCTTCGGTCGACGTTTCCTAACTTGAGGGGGTACCTCGGGGTCGACGATAGTGAGGGATGTCTTAAACATCACGCTCAACATTGCGTTCCTTACGCATCGACGCAGTAGGCGTCTTCTTATGATACCTTCATCCTCAAGGCCCTTCCGAGGCTCGTGGTTATAAGACAAAAAAAATATAAATTTTAACAGTCCAAAAGTAATTGAACAATAAGGACTGTAAAAATTTCTACAGTCCTATATACATATAGGACTGTTAAAATTTCTACACTCCTCTATACATAAAGGACTGTAGATATTTCAACAGTCCACAATGTATATAGGACTGTAGAAATGTCTACAGTCCGACATGTTTCCGTCCCGAAGGTTCGAGGATATTCGAACTTGCATACCCTAAAATAGGGTTCGAGACTCCAGAAATACGTCAAAACTACATCCAAAACCTACTTTAGTTTATTTCACTATAATTTTAAGCCTCAAACGAAGATTGGAACGAAATTTTTTGAATTTTTTTCGAAATGCAATGAAAAATAAAAAAAAATAGAGAAGGAGAATGAAGAATTGTACCTTAATTTTTTCGAGAGTTTGGGATTGAACAATGGTTGGAATTTGAGGAGATGGAGAAGGAGGACAATGGACTTTGAGGATATGTAAATTGCAAAATTTTAGGTCTTTGGAAGGAGTGGAGGAGGGCTCTGGCCAAGTGCCGGCTGTGGTGGAGGTTTGGAGGGTTTGCGGGTGAGGTTGGGCTAGTATGAATAAACTTTATTCATTAATGGGCTAGCCCCAAGTATTTTTTGTAGTGCCTTTATCATAAGCCCAAAAAAGGGTCGATCAATCTCTGCATGACAAGTCGACTAGAAGAACAATCAGCTTCTTCCTGATTACTAAGAAACCTTACATGTTGAGGCAGCTTGTGTTGCATTCAAACATCCACATCACTTCCAAAAGTGAATTGATTACAAATATCAATTATGCAGTGAATGATTTTTGTGCAAGCTTGATATAATCAGAGTACAGAGAGCGCAAAATTCAAAAGCAACCAATTTAAATAACACAATTGGAGTATCATTAGAGTTTGAGACCACAAATCAGAAGCATTCATTCCTAGATTTATGTATACTAGTTATACAGCTGCTAAAACTGCCACAGAGAAGAGCATGATACAAAATGAAGAGCTGCTAGCTTTCTACTATGCAACACAACAATTGAGAGGATGCGTAGACAAGATAATACAACAAAAATCAATAAATGCTAATTAATTCAAGATTTGACAGGTATCAAAGCAAAAAAAAAGGAGAAGGGCACAGAATGATCAGGAAGAGCCAAAACATCTTTTTACAGGGCCAAATAGTTGGTTCATGAAGCCTGAAGATGATGCTTCTTGTGGGACCTCGTCGACTGGTAAACAAGGGGGAAGATGCTTTAAAAATGCTTTTACTGCTCCAGTCACGCCATCCTCAGATTCCATAGCCTTGGCAAGCTCAACAGCTCGTTCCTTCACCTGAGTTGCGAACACATATGCTCAAGTCTCTTCAGTTCTACTTCCAGATAAACCAAGCCTACTTATGCATTAGTTGTACTGAACCACAAACCTACACAGCAGCCCTTGAGCTTAAAACCTAAGTAGCAGCTACCTCAGACAAATTGAAGGGTGTTAACTTGATGAGTCTAGTGACGCAAGAGTCTAGTGACGCAAGAGTCTAGTAAATTAAGTAGCAGCTACCTCAAAAAGTTCATATTATCCTTCAGAATGCTCATAATATCATTTATTGAATGTATCCAACATGTTGGGAATGTCCTCGATTGCTCTTTCCCACTGACTTCATCTATCATTGGCCTGATTCTCTCTTAGCATTTGGAATGAGTCGTACATGATATTAGAGAATCACACCATTCATATTTTATGACTTCCATTCTCTTTTTCTACACCATTCATATTTTAGGACTAGAGAGAGGCATAGATGAACATGGTTTGAAGTGTTAAAGAAGGATATTGATTTTGTTAGTGTTATAGAGGACATGGCCCTTAACAAAGCCAAATGGTAGAAGAGGATCAAACAACCGACACCAAAATTTTGGGATAAAGGTTTTGTTATTGTTGTATTAGGCCTTGTCAAAATAAATCCTAAGGTGTAGAGAAGGATATTGGCAGATGTATGAGAGAGAAATGAGAGCAGAAGGAAAAAAAAAAACTATAAAGAATTACCTTCGGGTCCATCATATATTTTATTGCATCCACTAATTTTGGCAGTGTAAACTGATCCACGGGTATGGGAGGGGGTCCTACTCCTCTAACATGTACTCGATCTCCCCAAAAAGGTTGATCACCAAAAAATGGTACAACTGCTGTTGGACACTGTACACCAAAAACCAATTAGTCATGATGTTAATGGATAGTCAGCTTCAATAACACAATGTGGACAAAAGGAAAGCAATTAGAGACCGCAGCTCTAAGTCCAGCAGCTGTTGTTCCGGCACCACCATGATGCACCTGGAAAAAAATTAACTACAGAATCAAACAACGCCGATCTTCAGCGAACACTTTAAGGTAGGCAGCCTAAAGAAATAAATGGTCTAGTTGATAATTAGCATAACAAAGTGTGACAAAAACTACTTGAGAAGTTTCAATATCAAAATTCTATTTGCTGGTAGCTATATCTTGCACCTGATAGATGTTCACCATATTATCTTTCAGACTACCACCTTCACAATCATCTCTTTCAATAAGAGCGCTTGTTCCGGTGAACTCAATTTAAAATTAAATGCAAGTGAAGCTTACCATCAAGAACATTTTTTAGACAAACACCTAAATGGCAGCACACAAAATCTCATAGTACATTATGAGCAAGAAAATTAACAGTAGAAGATAAGTAGCACAAAGGGTGGAAAGCATGTATAGACCCAGAAAACTGCACATAATGTTAGGAATATTGTACCAATAATGAAGAAGAAACAATTGCAAACACACCAGATCTATTGTGGTTCGGATATTTTCTTCTACGTCCACGGCCGCACACAAGTTATTTTTATTATTTCGAGAGAGTTACGATTACAAAGGATGAGGGGCCCTATTTATAGACAGAGATTAATGCAACGACCGAATCCAGTATAATCACCGAAATACCCCTACTATAGTAGGGACACGTAAAAGACGAATAATAAAAGGGATTAGCAGTAGGGAATTTGATCAAAGGTCCACAATCTCTACCACATCAATGGCTCAAACATTTGAAAGCAACAGGTAAGGGTGCATAAATCCATTTGGCTATAACTACTATTTTATGGGGATACAAGATAATATAAACCTTTAGATAAAAAAACTACTTTTAGAATTAAAAGACTTTAGAAAACATTTAAAAATGAAAAAGAAGAAGAAAAGTCCACATTTAGTATCGGTTGGTAATTCTACATTGGAGGAATGCCGGTTGGGCTCAAGAAACAGAGGTTGAGAAGCCGGTCAACAAGCCTCTTTCCTTGTCCCTATCATCTACCTCTCGATCTCCCACCCCATCTATTCTTGGTGATCTGTTGGGGGTGGTCCCTCTTATGTGGAGTACACTCCGGAGTCGGACGTCATATGTATGTCATAGAAGCTCTAGAGAAAGTCGAGGATTGACAGGACACAAAATGGAGCATTCATTAGCCATAATTGGAGAAGAATAGTTCAATTGGTATGCTGGCAGCATACCGGTGAACAATAGTAGTATATCGATTTGCAAGCTATTATTGTAAATTAGGTTTTTTTTCCCCGAGCGCAGGCAGAACTGAATCGAAAGACAAACCGATATGTCAGTAGTATCCGATCAGGAATCCGATATTCCGATCCTGTGCAAAAGACACGTTTGAATCGGTTTTGATAGGGTTTCAACTTTCAACAACTTAGATTGTTTTGGAGTTTGAAAATTTTGAGGGGCTACTTAAATAGGGTTTTCACCACTAATTTGAAGGCTAAGCAATTGAGAAAGAGAGTGCAACTTTCGATAAGAGGGAGAAGAACATTCGGAGAAGTTTGGTTGACTCGGAGGACATCGTTCGAGGAGATTCACATTGGGTCCTCTTCGAGATTCTCATTCTCCAGTAAATTATATTTTCTCCATTGCAAGCATGCCCACTGTTGAGTAGTTGTGGTTGATCCGATTACCGAATCTGTGGGAGAAGCTGGAAGGTAGTCGGTGTATTCCTTTATTCCAGTAGTGGAACTTTTTTGGGTTGGACTCCGATTGTCCCGTAATTTTCTCCCGCATTAGATTTCTACGTAAAAATCTAGCGTGTTTGCGATTGTGTAGATTGTGATTGTGCATTTGCAGTATACTTCGATTTAGTTCGGTCCTCACAAAGAACTTTCAGTTGAGAAAGGTAGTATTAAGCTGCGTTCGGCATTCCGTTCCCAACACGATCTCCCTCAGTTCAAGCGAACGGGCCACAACAACGTTGGTTGGCTCTTCTTGCTTATCATCTTGCTCACCACCCCTCTTTCGTACTCCTTCCCTCCTCATGTCCACCAACTAGAACATTTGCGAGCATGTCGTAGGCCAGTTCAAGCATTGGAATTGTCAACAAGGGCATTGGTAGGATACGGTAGGTGATGGGAAAGGGTTGAGTCAGAGACGTCCTTGAGTAGGAGGAGATACCATAAAGGGAGCAGAGGGCTTCAGGTCATTCAAGTTAGGGGGACCTCGGAGGATATGCATTGGGGGGTTGAAGAAAGAGAGGGAGGGGGAGGTAAAGAGGTTTTTTCTAAAATATTTTAAGATGTTTTCATTGTTTTAAATTTACAACTTATAACAGGTAATATTGTCTTTTTATACCCAAAACAAACTTATGATGGAAAAAATTGGACGACATCTCTTTATGAGTAATTATAAAGTTGGGGGTAACATGTAAGAAGTTTATAAGTTAGGGGCATTACTGTAGTTTACCCTTGAGCACATCCAACGAGTTGTTTGGAGAAGGTGCTTATTTTGCTGTAACCAAGGCTGACCTGTGGACTCAACAGCATGGATAAATATTGGCCTACATGATGGTTTCCGCTATATACCAGAATGTTTTTATGAGGATGTAGCTTAAGAATTAATTTATTTCAGCTGCTCAATAGAATCTAGGGAGAATCACAGCTAGTTGTTATACTCATGTGTACCATACTACCATGTGCCTGACACCAACCAGCCTCAAATACATCAAATGAATAAAAGCATTTACTTTGTCCACAGATTACCTAGTCAATTAGTACATCAATGATAATTCCAATGAGGTCAAAACGTTAAACTTTAAGCAATATATCTGAACACAATGAATAACCATAGCCATTACAAGCATGAATAAATATTGGCCTACATGATGGTTTCTGCTATATACCATAATGTTTTTATGAGGATGTAGCTTTAGAGTTAATTATTATTCAGCTGCTCAATAGAATCTACGGAGAATCACACAGCTAGTTGTTATACTCATGTCTACCATCTGCCCGACACCAACCAGCCTCAAATACATCAAACGAATAAAAGCATTCACTTCGTCCAAAGATTAACTAGTCAATTAGTACATCAATGATAATTCCAATGAGGTCAAAACGTTAAACTTTAAGCAATATATCTGAACACAATGAATAACCATAGCCATTATGTATAAACATACAAAAGCACTAGTTTTTATGGCATAAAATAACACTAAAAGCAAGGAACATAGGAGTATTACCACTGCCTTGCACTGCAAGAATAACCAATCATGCGGGACATTGTCCAGCAGATATACTGATTCTTTGGGTTCTGCCACTGGCAAAATAATTATGGAAATAAAATTTGGAACGGATTAAACAATCATTTGGAAAATCAACAAAAGCATCACAATTCATTGGTAATCAGGAGCCACATACTTACAATTTCCAAGTCCACCCCAGCCTTTGTTAATGATGCCTCTCTGACCTGTGATGTCCAGAGCCTCCACAATAATTTGAGTCATTTTTTCAGGTTCTTGAACAGGCTTGTAATTTCACACAAGTATAAAAGTACAGGTATCAGACTACAATAAAAAGAAAGCATATATAAGATATTTCTACATCAGAACTATGAAGAGAGATGTTTTGGGTCATTATAGACTTCATACTCTGGTTTGGCACTACATCTGATAGCAGCAAGTGATAGTATGAGACAAACAATCAGTTGATCAAGATCCACATTCGCTTAGTAGAATGGTAATGCATGTTTGTTGGTGACTTTCGTTAGTTGATGGTTGACAATAAACAAACTTGTGTAGCTTTATGTTGTAGAGCAGTCAGAGACTGCAAAGAGATACATAAAAGTTCCTTACTCATATAAAGGAAGTTACTAGGCATATTTAGCACAAATTGCTAGGCATATCCAAGATAAAGTTCCAATAAATTGAGATAACGTCTTTTTGTTATTGTTGTATCCATGATGAAGTTCCATTGTATATGTTGTTTGTTTATGATATTGTACAAGTGGATGAGAGTAGAGAAGGTTGGAATCAAAAATAGAAATTTGGAGAGAATTTGGAATCTAAAGGTCGTAAAATTAAAAAATTAGTAGGACAAAATCAGAGCACATATAAAATGTAACTTCAACCAAAGCTCAAAAAGACATATAAGGGTTTGTTGTGGAATACATATTAATGGACAAGAGAGATAAGAACGATACTTTTCTTAAATTAGGATCAATCATGATGGAGAATTGAGAAGGATGTAGATGTTGAAATGGAAGAGTGATTCTAGAGTATTTTGTGGTGGCAAATTATTGTTGAAGTTGAAAGAAAAATTATGTAGACCAACCATGTGTATGGATTCGAATGTTGGGCAATTAAAAACATGTCCAGAAAACAAACGTAACTGAAATGAGAATGTTAAGATAGATTAATGACAATACAATGAGAGATAAGATTTGAAATGAGTGTATAAAGGGATGTTGGAAGTGACACCAATTAAGGAAGAGAGAGATTGTCTCAAGTGGTTTGGACGTGTGTATGATAGACCAATAGATGTCCCATTTGCGATAAACAATGAGATATTAGTCAAAGGAGCTTCTAGAACAAGGGGTATGCCTAAACAAACTTGGATTGGGGTTGTAACAAAGGATATTGTTTTTGTTAATGTTACGTAATATATCGCCCTTAGCTGAAGAAAATGATTAAAATCGAGCCAAAAAAAATGGTATTTTTTTTATTGTTGTCATAAATTTTTTGAAGTTGTTATCAAGAATACTCACTGAATGTAAATGTCAATGGTATGATGATTTTAATTTTCTCAATCACCTCCCTAGATATTTACTTGTTTGTTCCTCTATTTATATCTCGTGTCCTAATTGATTATTGATCCATCATTTTTCCAAGAGCACTGTCACTTGAATGTCTCTTATTATAGTTATACCATCTTCTGTTTATCTCTAAATCTTTCTTTAATGTTTTGCTAATTTATTTGACAACATAAATTAAATTCCTACAGTTCACTACTGATCACGTCTGAAATAAGTTAGTAGGATACATATCTCGCTTAGTGCAGATCGCCCATTAATTGTCTTACTATTACCTCTGCACCATAAAGTTGGTTCTTAGTTAAGTCTGCAATATGCTCTTGAAATATTTACTCCATGAATTAAACCCTTTCAATGAAACTTCTGTCCTTTGAGGGTAGCAATGGCTTTAATCTGAGGGGGAAGAGGTGGAGTACTAGTGCTAAGAGTGGTCGAGTAGACGTTGAATCAAGAAGATAACAGACCGACATACTAGAAGCATTACCCAGTTTGGTGGTAAGAGTCAACTGCATATGCATAGACAATCGACCGGTACTGCATATGCTATTAGTCATATTTAGGGATTCTAGAATGTCTTTTGCTAATATGAGTGGAAAAAATTAGGATCTCTCCGCAGCTGCTCTCTTCTCCCTAATCCCAATTCTTTTGGTTGGTAGATTCGACCTGTTCGCATCCGCTCGAGGTGATGATTCCAACAAATTTTTTCCATTCAAAATCATATATATATTTTTTTATCAACTGCATCTCTCGGGCTGTGCAGATACCATAGACAATCGACCAGTACTGCATATGCTATTAGTCATATTTAGGGATTCTAGAATGTCTTTTGCTAATTTGAGTGGAAAAAAGAAGGAGCTCTCCGCAGCTGCTCTCTTCTCCCTAATCACACACTCACACACACACACACACACACACACACACACACACACACATATATATATATATATATATATATATATATATATGGTGGATTTATGTCCCCTAGGGTGTAGCTTAGTGGTAAAGCTACGGGACATTTACCGAGTAGGTCCGGGCATCGAGTCCCGGCATCGGCTAAGGGGTGGGAGGGGGTTTCGGGTAGGAAAAAAAAAAAAAAAAAATATATATATATATATATATATATATATATATATATATATGGTGGATTTATCATCATACTGTTTGTATTTTTATCATTTGTTTGCTCGATTATATGCACTCAATCCGTGTCCGCTCGTCACTTTGGCGAGTCAGACCCGGATTTTGTACCCCTATCTGTGTCTGATCGTGTCGATCCTGGTAACTCGGCCTAAAGTGCCGAGTCTGGGTAACAAGGTTTACATGATTGGGGTAAATCGGAACTCCAGCTTATTTGAAGTTCCTAACCTGATCACTTCCTTCTGATTTTCCATAGAGCACGTCATTCAAACAATTATGATAAGCACTTAAAAAGAATTGCCTTTTAGGTATCAAAAAGCTGGAAGAAAAAAAAAACCTCAATACCACTCCAGGAATTTGTAAAGAGAACGAACCAAATAGTGCAAGACTGTTGCCATCCACTAGAACAGTTATCAATTTATCCATATTTCAATGAATCAGATTTGGTCTTTTCCTCAAAGTGCATGTTGGACTATATACCATGGAGTGACTGAGGTGTGACTATTCCTTTTTGGAAATGTCAGGATATTATTACCATATGATGGATTTAATGACATTCAGCTGATAGAATTCCCAAAAGAATGTTACACTGGTCACAGGAATTTTGTGGTTCAAATATAATTACACTTTGGGAAGAAGATGAATACAAATTTGCATCGAAAAAAAAAAAATTAAGACTACATATGAATAGGGCATAAAATGACGAATATAGTAAAAAGACTTTTCTACTGATTCAAGAAAAACTAGTACCCTGCAAATTTTATAAATAAAAAAGTATCTCCAATAATATTAGTAAACACCATTGAGAATAATGACAGGGCACTCTTCACATAGGATAAACAATAAAACTAAAACTTTCAGAAACAAAGTAGACCAAGAAGTATCACTTATTAACTATTAATCCAGAATATAAATGGGAAATCAAACTCACAAGGCTACCAAATCCAATATAAACTGGCCTTTCACCAGCTTCAATCCATTTCACAAGCTCCTCCGGAGGCTGATAGTTTGATGCAAGGTCAAGGAAGCAAAATCCAACCACATCAATTTTAGGTCCCCAGTCTGCAAACAGAAATGTTAGAATTGCACAAGGAATTGAATAATCAGAAAAGGTGAAAAGACTAATAATTATAGACCACTGTTCATAGATATTTAACGTTGACACACCAAAATTAAACAGTAACTCATATAACGTTCTCAAGCTAAACAACAAGTAAACATTGAGTTCAACAAATTTTGTAAAAGAAATGCAACTGACCGTCCATTTAATTGGGCATGAATTCGATAAAGGAGAAACATAAGAAGATAATAGTGTCTTCTACTTATCCGATAAAACACAAGATGAAGAAACTATTCAGACTTCTCTTAGATTTCTTTTACTGCGTGCTCATGTTACTTGCTGATATCTATAGTTCAATTTCGATGATAGTAAACACACTCTTTTAGTACATGAATAACTTCCAACCTTTAGGTTTGGGAACTAGATGAGGGCTCCAAATGTATCCATGAGGAACATCCGCTGCAGACCCCTGGGAACCACTTAGATAGGTGACTGGTCGCAACTTCAGCTTTTTCTTCCTGTATTCATTTATCATGTCCCTTATTCCAAGCCAAATCATAGAATCAACTATTTGATATGAAAGCTGCAAAAAGAATACAAGGGAAAATCAGATGGGAATCAAACTAGTTTTATATGAGGAAGGGGTCATGAAATAGATACAGTTCTGTAAGAAGATAGACGAACTCAAAATTACTAGACAAAGAAATTAATTGAAGCCCAAAAAAGATATATTGAAGCTAAAGTGCATGCAGTTTAAAAGGCTCCTAATGTATCTAAAAATTTAGAAACAAATGAATGTATATGTATGCACTTATCCTCTTAACATGTAGCTTTTAGGATGAGTTATTCCAAGGTTCGTACCAATTGGTATCACAACCTACACTATTCTCCCGGTTGCAATTGTGTGGCACAGGTAGTGGCGCCGGTGTAGAAATGTTCGTCCGGGCCTATAAGACTAGTGCAAAGCTAGCCCACGTGGGTGCCGGGACTGCGGAGCATGGTGGAATGTTACGACCCTTTAGTCCCACATCGGTAATATAGGAAACTTGATATGGGTTGATATAATCTTGGAGACTCTACTCTTAACGGCTAGCTTTTAGGATGAGTTCTACCAGGGTTCGTATCATTGTGTTCATTTAAATAGGCATGTGCAAAATATTCCCAATAACAAATTTATACATATATAGGATAAGGCTACGGTATGACTTCAAATCCTAGGCCTACCTCCAACGCGCGGGCGGGCGGGCGGGCGTGTGTGTGTAAACGGTAATTGTATTACAAATTAAACAATATATATAGAAAGATACACACAGAGTTATGTACATATGTACATACATGCAAACATGTATGCGTAGTTGCAATTTGCATATATTTACGCATCCATGTACATGTACACATTATAATATGTTTTAGTGGATACTCTCTACTAGTTGTTTCTCAGTGTCATTGCAAACAAGCATAATACTAATAGTTAGTATCATTTAGCAAGATTCTCAGTATCATCTTGACTAGCTACTACGCAATCATTTCATAAAACGATTATTAATCAGGTTTTTTGCATATAAGTCCCTTATATCTATCATATTTTGACCTAAGCCCCCTAAATCTTATTATTTGCATAAAATTCCCTCAAATGAGACGAAACATAGCATCCATCATGTCTTCGAATGCAACTGAGAACTAAATATTGTTAGCATGAACCAGTCCTACCAACTAACCGTTATTGAAAAAGCTATTCAAACCATCTAATTTTAAGTTCTCTTTTACTAATTAAATAGTGATTAAGAGGGAATTCTCACACGATATCCAGCAGTTTGCTTGACGCGGGAAAGAGGATGGGGAAATTGACTGGTTGGCCTGCCAAAACATATTGACACATGATGAATAATGGAATCACAATTTAAATATCTAGATCAATTATTAGCAAAAATCTTTAGTATTTCTAGATGATAGTTAATATTTTACATGAGTCAACATAGCAAACTTTAGTAAGAATAATACTCACGTCCAAGGCATTGTGAAAAATATGTGGATTGGTACTTTCAGCGCCTCTGCCACATGCGTATGTCCTGAAGCATTCATCCAGGTCAGGACTTGGGAGTTTAGACTTCCAATGTGCATAGTACATATCTACTACTAATCCAATGACTTCAATAAAAGTGATAATATCAAAACCAACAAAGCTTCCCTTGATCGATCAAGAAACCAAACTGCAAGTCGTATTAGTGCTGGATCCAATTATTTTACTGTGTCATGTAAATGACTGCACAGTTAATTAGAAATCTGCATGATCCCCACTCAGAGGAGAAGTGAATGCTATGAAAACCATGGGAGTGAGTAAAAACTAGGAGAATGGCATATAATAAAACCATAAAATCACAAAATGTTAATGATTACTGCATGTAAAAAGTAAAAACTGAATAAGATCAGAAGAATCTATGATCATAAACCAATCAGTGCAATAAGTCAAAGACGTAAAATTATATGTCCTGCTTAAATCAGCTACTGTCATCTAAAGATATGGTCTTATACAGAGCTTCTTGAAAGAAGCATCTTGAATCTGCAGTATACATGAAGAGAAGATTACACAGCATAACCAAGCTGGAGGTTTGTTTATTCAGTGAAACAATATATGGCATCTACCGGCAGCAATAACCCAAATGAACAATAAAATGGATCAAACTACACGTAGGTGTGTATGACATCATGACTTGATTCCCAAGACACATATTTTTTCCTCTTTTTTTCTAGTTCTATGGCTCAAGGCCTACACACGATACAAGGCAGAAGACTGCTGGGCAGAGGGAACAGATGATGGAAGGGGATATTTGGGTTACTCAAAAGAGTACCAATTTTTTGACAATAAGAGCTGGGGGGAAAACTCGTGTCGTATATACATTTATATGAAAAAGTAAGATACATAAAACCCATATAATGTCTCTCTTGAAACCATACAAAAGCAAACGAAAAAAGAAGAAGAGTTAATTCACTCAAAATGCATAATGTGGAATAATAAAGATAGCCCAATCTTAGATCATCTCATCCTCCTCATTTTCTGAATCAAGTTGCTTGACTTTGACACTTGTAGAAATTACTCCAGCGCCAACTGAATAATATTTGACCCACTTAACGTGCATATCGAAGTACATGAGCTCCCACAAGCTATAATTGACTTCCACAATTTTCTAATATGGCATAAATGATGTGGCCTGTATTTGATTTTGAAATCCCCTCGTCACATAAAAAGAGGCTCAAACCCATTACTCTCTGGGCTGTATGCCTCGATGTTTAGCCAGTTAGCTATTTCTCAGATTCCCATATACCTACTTAGAAACAAATGAAGGTCGATTCTCATATCAGACGTGGACCTCTTAGAAGGGTGTTGTAACTTATGTACAAGTTTCAATTAAGGATTTGCAGTCAATGAGTATCCGACAATAGGTGCCTGTCATGGATTTGTTTGAAGTAGCTATTTCTGTAAAATATTGGGCATGACGCAAGGAATTTACTGAAAGTACGGCAATGTAGATAAGAAGAAAATTTGTGGCGTATAAGGATTCAAATGAATAAAAGGATGATGCAATGCCAAAATATGACATTACAGTCACCAGTACCAGATAATGAGATTGTGATGCAAAGTACAGTCAAATTCTGAAGGCTACACGTGAGCAACTAATTAGTAAGAATTTACAGGGCATGAAATATTTGGAGTACAAACAGAACTTCTGCAATTCAAACTGCAGCATTCTATCAATCTGTTCTTTGGTTGGAAAAAGCAGGAACCCAAGATGCAGTTCAGTTTGCTTTCCTTTTATGTTACAAAGAAAGAAGCTCAACCAAATTGAACATTGTGCAAACTACAGTCCACATTATACACTTCTAACTATTTCAATCAAATTAGCAAAAGCAGGAAGGTAGGAAGTTGAGGGGCTTCCTTAGGGATAGAATTGCAGGAAAATGGAACAGCAACATGTATCCTGTTTCTTTAGGTAAAGAAACTTGTCACCATTCACCTCTATTCAGAGCCATACTATAAATTGGCAACTGCTGTCATATTTGACAACTTACAGGAGTACAAACTATTTTCACGTCAATCACAGTATAAATGTTTTTCCGGTCTGAAAAGGAAAAATATGTACTAAGCAAACATTGTGTGAGAGTGTGGCAGTTTTAGGTCGCTAGTTGTCGAGGAAATAAAATCCAATGAGATGATAGAACACTTCTTCGATGAATCCAGTATAAATACATTACATATATGAACCTGAGAAAGAAAACCATATTTGGGAGTGTTCTAATTGGAGGTAACAAACTATTAAGCAAAGCAATCATTTTTGCTGACAACGTTACAATAAGGGAGCACCTTCAAAGTGCATATTGAATAAATTATAAACACAAGGGATGAAGGTACAATAGTCCTTAACAATTTTGAAGAACAAAAGAACTGATCAAATATTAATGTTGGTGTCCAATCATGGTCATGACTGTTGTATAGATAATATTATAAATGGATAACCCTCATCACTCACCAAAATTGGTCTGTTATATGACACTAGCCATATTGACTGGACTGATAAGATCACTGATCAGTTGAAACCCCTATAAGACTGACTGGCCCTTTGGAGACATCCACTGAGAATTACTGAATCTAATGGAGACGTCCTTAGAGGAAACTGCTCGTGGTACTAAACTGTATCGACCCCAATTTGTCCAATAAGGGTTACTGAAGCGACTTCATGTAGTTTTACCACTGTAGTTACTGAACCGACTTCATGTGGTTTTACAACTAGAGTTACTGAACTGGTGGCTAGATGTGCATATATTTGTTTATGTTCTTTTCTCACAGTATTGTTGATACTAACTGTTGATTTCTGAGAATAATTGAAACCTTATTGATTCATATCATTCCTATTCTGGATTGATACTTAAAGTTGGTTATCGAGAGTAAATTAACTCTTGCCGACTCATATCTCTGTTTATTCTCTTCTCACAATGTTGTTGATATTGACTGTTGATTTCTAAGAGTATTGAACTCTTACTGATTCATATCAATCTGCTTCTGGTTTACATATCACTCTGAATATATTTAAACTACTGAAACTACTATCATTGTCCGGATATTGAATTGTTTCATAACTGAAACCACATCACTGCCATAGACCGTTTTCATTGTTTCATGGGATTATCTTCCAGCCTTACATAGTCCTGGTTAATTACTCGTTGAGCTGTGGCTGCTCACCCTTTATAGGAATATATTTTTCAGGTTAGCTTGAATCGTTGGAATCTAGTGGACTCAAGAGTTTGGCTAGTGCTATCTTTGAGCAGTAATATGAAATGTTTTGCTTTTGTTTTATAATCTTACATTTAAACATGACAGGCTCTAGATACTGTATATGATGTATATAAAATTTTGAATATATGAAGATGATGTATATGCCTGACTACACTGTGAATAGAGAATTTTTGGATGTGGCTACATTGGAGTAAAGAGATTGGGTAGTATTGACAAATTTAATATCTTGCTGAGGATGTGAACTTATTTGGATCAGTAACATTAACAGGTTACTGTTTGGTAATAATTGTCAATATATCTGACAACTCTGTCAATTATAATTTTTTTAGACAGGTTTGTTTGAGAGAAAATGATTAGCTACCGAAGTTGCGACATGGATCCATTGTACTTAGGGTTTCGGCTCGTGATACCGCATGTACACAATGTCATAGAGAATGTGGATCCTCGCCAAGAAACAAGATTTTGTAATGGTACATAGGTAAAGTCATGAATGCATCGATTGGCTAACCAACAAGGACATGTCAAAGATGACTTGCACATTCTAAGAGTAATGCAATTTTTCACATATGATGTGATGCGATCTCCTCACCTAAAGGTCTACCTTCGCCCAATTGGCATTCGTCTAGATACTTTGAAACTGCCACTATAGATTTTCATCCTCGGAGTCTATGCATTCCCTAAAGATAAATGATAACCATTTCACAATGTTCACGTTTTAACAAGCAAGATTTTCATCCTCGGAGTCTATGCATTCCCTAAAGATAAATAATAACCATTTCACAATGTTCAATACAAGTTTTAACAAGCAAAAGGATCATCAAAGTTATGTTATCAAGTTTACGTGGACTTCGACTAACCTGATACAATGTATTGGGCTAGCACAACGCAACGAGTTGTGGGAGTTAAAAATGTTCTATTAAAGTAACGAATATACATTAAGTTATCGTTATTGTATCAAATCTAATGACAAAAAGAGAATTATTTAATTTAATGCTTAAAGGAATTATCTAAACTAAAACAGAAGATCTATAAATAGGAAAAGATTCTAGTGAGATTAGAGCTGCCAACTGGTTGGGTTTATGTAAGATTCAAACCCGAATGCTAGAAGCTTTTCAGGTTCGGATTCGGATACAGGCCAAATTCCTTTCCTTTGGGTCTGTTTCGGATTTTACGTAATATGTTTAAAATATCATTTACTTCAAATTATTGTTGACTTTTGCTTCTTTGACAACAATTTAGATGGTTTTCACATGATATTGTTGGGTATTGTTTCTCTAAATTTTGGTAAAAGATTCAAAACGTTTTCTTCAATCAAATCTATCTGGATTGGCTTTGGGTTTCTTATCGGGTTCCAGATTCAATTGAGGTTGTATCCAATTTTGTTGTATTGCATAAATTTTCAATTTGCATTATCAATCAATATTCTGCTGCATTAGTCTAATCATCCAAACATTGATTTTTAAGGTAACTTATTTGTCAAAAGTAAGAAAAACAAATACCAAGAAATGAGGTGAAAAGAGATGTATCAAACTAGACAACTTACCATATGCTGGTGGATTCGCGATTATGGCATCTGCCTTGAAGGGAATACCCGAATCCATATCTGGGTCCTTGCAGGCTGGAAGCAAGGAAAATATGATTTCCTTAATTTGTTTTCTTTGAAGAGGTATTTCCGAAGGGGCAGAAGGTAAAAAACCCTTATTCTTGACCATATCTGTTAAAAGGGAGATTTATGACCAAGTCAAAGTTTTGAACAATTGAACTGCATGAATACACAATTCAAAAAGGATACAGAAGAAAACAGGAGATATAATTGGCATACACTCGGCAAGAATTTTCGGGTCTCCTCCTAAAGGATAAAACTCTAGACCAGCGGTCAATACAAATTCTTTGAAATTTGCATGAGTTGCAAGCCTAACACGATGGCCATAGTCCTGCAAGAAAAATTCAACATTGGTTTATGCAATTTTAATAATTTCTTTAATATAATCAATTATATATAAGAAGTTATTTTAGTTCCTTATTACCTTAAGTCCTTACCCCTGATCCGTCCCCATGTTCCCATCTTTTAATTATACTAGGCTATCAAGTGTATGTAATTCATGAATAATGTTACGATCTAGGGTTTTTGGATAAAGTCCAATAAATCTTATTTAGAGTTAAATCGCCAAATCTTCATATTTGCTTAGAAGCCCCCAAGTCTCAAACAATTGGCGTTAAGAGTCCCATGTTCCCATCTTTTTATTATATTAGACTATCAATTGTACGTAATTCATGAATAATGTTATAATCTAGGGTTTTTGGATAAAATCCAGTAAATCTTATTTAGAGTCAAATCCCCTAATCTTGATATTTGCTTAGAAGCCCCCAAGTCTCAAACAATTGGCATTAAGAGTCCCTAATTAACTTAACTCACTGAAAAGGGAATAGTCCAATCTTAGCAGAACGTTTTTGACCATTTCGCCCTCATTATCCTCCTTGCTCTTTCACCCAAAGCCGCAACTGGCCCCACCCCCTCCTCCTCCTCTGTCGATGTCACCCATTCCTACTCCCTTCACTGTCTCCCTCCTCCTCCCCACGCGTCTCCTCCCTATCTAATAAAGCTTTTCCATTCTGCCAAGGATTCAATCATCTAAGAATAATGAGATTACAAGCAAGTTTACATCTTGAAACCAAGTCACAGGTGTTCAAATTTAGCAAGCCAAGACATTCTTCTTAGGTCAGCATACTTCTTTTAATGAGAATGACATGCCAACCCATAAAATTATAGAAAAGCTTTCAAAAACATTCATCACTAGCTTCACAAGATTGAATTCTTGAACCACTAAATATGAGGAAGGCAGTCAGGGGCGGATCCAGGAGCTTTAGTTACATGGGGATTCTCTAGATATGGCAATGTAAAAGAACAAAATACGAAGAACATAATTTCAACACTAGAAGTAGCCTACTGGTTGAAAATTTTGATTTCTATGCAATGATACATAGTTCAAATTCTTACACAACTAAATTTTTTACCAAATTTTTTAGCCCCTATACTAATATTCTTTCTTCCAAAATTCAAGGGTGCTTGTGCCCTCTGGGTTGTACATAGATCCGCCCCTAAAGGCAGTGTTGATAGTAGAAACTCCATTCTATCAGCCACTGATGGAATCTTAAGTTTCAACTCCAACAATGTAGATTGGACCTAGCACAGTCAAAAAGGTTGAAAAACTGTAGAATTGAATGTTTTGGAGCAAGGGGCAAGCCAAGGTAAGAGAGAAGTAATGTGTTTTGCTCCTAATAACTGAAAGGATTTCTTTTTCCTCTGCCAAGCTAGAGCTTACAAAGTCAGCAAAATATATGGTTCTAGTCTGTCTATTGGATGGTAAGCCAGACATGTTTAGGAAGATGAATACATCATTAGCAGCAATTGCTAAAAACAGTGTGGTCTTCCCTTCATGAGAACTATCGAATCAAGAAATGATAGAAGTGGGACTTTAGGGTAGCTTCATTCCGATACAGTAATACTTCAAAGTCTACAATTTTCATCTCTTGTAGAATCTGCGAGAAGGCTTTCTACTAGCTTGGTGAATGATACAAAGATCACTGATCACCGTGTTGCAAGCCAAAGGATGAAACAGTGGAGGGCCACAAGATAGGAGGGGAAGGGAGAAAAAGGAAGCGTAGGGGTGTGAGGCTCGCCTCATAGTATCGGTATTCGTATGCGGTTATGCGAGTATTTATCTTATATTGTCTTTTCTCGGTTTTTGTGATTTCGATATCGTAATCAAGGATAATGGATTTTCGCGAGGCAAATCCTTGATTATGTATATTGTGCCATGATGGCTTTACTGGATTTGGTTATTGATGGCTTTACTGGTTTTCGAGATTTTCTCGTTTCACGTGCATTGAGGATCGTACAGGAAGCCTAGTGCAATACTCTAGTTTTTAAGAAAATTTATTGTAGATTTATGCAACTTAAGTATTTTTGGGATTTATTGAAAACCGTGTCAAATCACAAACTTTCTGAGACTTGTAGAGACCCATTGGGCCCGCACGTAGAACCGGAACCCTTAATTTTAGATTTATTTTCTTTTTTTTTCTACCTGACAATACAATGGACACTATACTGTTCAGTATGCTTGACATTATAATGCCCAATATACTGTTTTCTTGGTGTGAGTGGAAATAAAGGTTGTGCATGTTGATTTCAACCTTTGGATTTTCATCCAACGGTTGTGATCGATCATGGGGTTGTGATAACTCCCCTTCATTTCTTCATTTATTTCTCTCTTAGTTTTCTCTTGAGAGCAAAGGAAGATAACTTCCATTCTCCTCTCTCACACACTCTTCTCTACTTTTCGCGAGCTCACGAGTATCGAGAGAGCAAGACTTGTACTTTTGAGCCGGCATGGTAGAGGACAATGACACGAGCATCCATCCTAAGCATCGTATCGGTCGCATCGCCCTCCCGTACACGAGTACACATTGCTCTCGATATTGAACTTTGATTTCTGGTGAATTTTGATATGGTTTTCATATGAACTCTTGGAATTTATCCTCGATTTTGATTGTCATTGCTCGTAGTCGGGAGTATTCGACATACCAAACCCGCTGCCCTTGACAAGACTAGAATCGATCGAGTTTCGATTGTTTTATCGAATTTATTGGTTTTGTCGACAACCAGTTTATCGCAACGGTTAGTCATGGATCTTTCTCCATGGCATCTACACTTGATAACGACCATGACGCACTTTTTGGATTTGAATTTGGTTGTGAATCGTTCGACTAACGAACAATTCCGTACGTTACGATACAGGTTCAGGCCCAATACTACTCGCACAGTACAAATAGTATATTGCTCTCGGTCCCGAATAGTATACTATCAGTGCATGATTTTATATAAAATGCTCTATGTCCAAAACAGTATATTGGTATAATGTCCACTATACTATCAGTACAATAAAGGTTGTTTTTTCCTATTTTCTTATTTTTGTTGATTCGTTTTCATGCCAATTCGAATGTCGATGGTCCTGAAAATTGATACACAATATCCTAACCTATATAAGAGGGTGTGGATGAATTTTCAAGGGAATCAAACGGTCGGATCTTTCGTATCATATTGTTTTCAATTCCGTAGGAAATACGAAAAAATTCTACATACGAATTCATTATTAATTTTCATGAATAATTATTGTTTAAGCATGATTCTTTTTAAGTTAATAAATGTCGAATGTGTCAGTATTCCATGCACGAGGGTATCCCTATTATACTACAATTTATCTTTCCACGTGCTAGAGCACGCTCGTACTTCTCGTATTTTTACGAACTGTCTGAATACGTATTTTTACGAACTGTCTGAATACGTAGGTATCCTCTGTGCTACGTCGCTACTACATGGAATTAGTCTTATTATGGCAACGTAATGTTATGATTGGCCGCTTATGGAAGGGCATCATTATCATGTCTGATGACGTTCAACATGCACCGTGTTGTACCGTCTTGCAATGTATTGTACCGTATTGTTACCACGTCGATTCTCTCAGTGGCTTATCGCATTTATTATGAATGTTAAATATTGTTGCGTCTTGCATTTCCTTGAGGGGAACCTCAAGTAGGATGGATTCCACGGATGCTAATGGCCGAGAATTCAAATGAAAATGTTCAGGAATTAATAACTAGAACGATCACCTAGATTCATTAGGATGAAAGGATTCCAGGTTGCATGCAATTCCGTTATCCCGGCCACATATAAATTTGGAGCTCTCCATCGTGAGGGACACTTCCAACTCGCCGTTGCGTGATGCAATATTGTACTGATTATTATTAGTTTACCGACGAGCGTAGCATATACTATTGATTATTGTTTCATCTGGATAGACTGTATCGCATGATTTCTTTGGAACCTCAAATGCAATGGATAGTAATAAGGAATGTGAAAATCTTAGTTAACGCTATAAAGCTATAGATCATGATTGGCCAAGGTTGATGGATGATTTCTATTACTGTTCTAGTTTATTGTTCCAGCTTACAGTATCTGTTTACAGTTCCAAAGTTTCTATTACTTACTTTACTTCTTTATTGTTAATTTTTTACCGCTTTCATTTATATGCTAGTATTCTGGTTTTAGTACACCATAGAGCTTTTTTGTGATACTTGCTATCTGGGGTTGACCCTACTGGTTTTGTATGACCAAATCTTATAGCAGCGCCTGAGGATCTATATTACCTTCCACTCGATGGTCAGCACCCGGAGGACCACCACCCAAACGCCTGAGTGGGTTTCTATGTTATCTTCCACTGTACATTTTATACATTTTCTTGAGACATTTAGCCACCGAGCATGTGTTAGCTCGTGTTCTGGGATTTTGTTCCCGCCTACGGACAACGTAATTGCATATATTCTAGACTGCAACTAGACATGCTCATATATGATTGTATAGTCTTCCTAGTATATTATTTTGTATTACTAGATTCATATATATATATATATATATATATATATAGTTTGGGTCGGTTTTCTATTATACTTATGATGATCATATATTTTGTGCTTTACTTGTTTGCCAGTGATTGAAACATTTTAGATTGTTTGACCTAGCATTGACCGATAAATTATAGAGTAACCCCCATATCATTATACAGTCATGATCGTACTCTCAAGTACCGATGTACTCAGTAGTGCGTAGCTGACCTAGTATCGCCCCCGCTCTCAAGTATTCTAGTTCTAGCACGTGACAAGGAGTGAGGGAGGGGTTGGCGCCTACAAAGAAAGATGTGTGAGACATGAGGAATATGAGGGCATAATAGTTTTTTTTTTTTACATAGTTTACCACGGGTTGGGTTGGTTGTTGGCTAATAGAGGTGGAGGGGGACTCTTAAATCCAATTTTGAGATTAGGGGACTTCTAGGCAAATTTCAAATTTTGGAGGACTTAACTCTAAATATGGTAGATTTAAGGGACTAATATAAAAAAGCCCTACAATCTAAGTGATGAATGAAGACATGTCACATGCAAACAATCATCTCTCTGTACTACAAGAACCTCAAAAATAAAAACAAGATTAAAAAAGGAATCAAGATGTATTGAGCAATACTAAAAAGGTGGAAACCATCTTCCATACATCATGTCAGAACTTTCTCGAATGGGTTCAAAATAAAATTCCTAGAATTACATTTTATGGGATGAATCTCATCATTTGTTTAATCGACGTCTACATGTGTGAAAATGATAGATGTACAAAGTACCAACCTGTGTTTAAATTTTGAAGTTAGATTCAGGATAGATTGAAAAAATTATCAGGTTACTTTGCGTACAAAATATAAAACTAAAAAGGGTGAAGAACACATAAAAGAGCCAAATCAAAAGAACATAAGGTTACAAGATAAACCAAGATATCAAATAAAACATATGGAAATGTCCCTTTCAATTCAGTTTTCAGAATGGTCCATAATCAAGCCAGTCAATTATGCCATGTCAAGTCATTTTCAGCTAAGTTTTGGATGCATTTGGACCCTAGACATAGGAAAGCCATATCTGAAATGAGTGTTGAAAAAGTGTCTAATATGATACAGACATGGGCACTTATACGGTCCTCTCTAGGAGTGTCCGTACAAAATAGCTAAGAATGCACAATTTATAACAGTAAAAATAGTTAATTGCTTATTGACTCTTTTGGGTGAGATATTTATATACAAATAAGAAATTTCTATTTTGTGCTTAAACAAGGGACATATGTTGGCAAAAATGAAAGATTTGTCAACAAAAATGAGTAATATGGTAGCAAGAGTTTCCAAATTAATTAGCAAGAATATATTATGTATAATAGCAAGAAAAATATAATTAATTAGCAATGATAACCTAACTTACTAGCCAGGAATGTTTTTTTCTCACATTAAAATGAAATTCCATATTCCACTCTTGCCAGCTCCCCATGTCACACCAGCCAAATGCAGCTGCTATTCCCACCCATAGGAGGACCAAGAATAGAACAAGGGTGGCCCATGGGCCACCCTCAAATTTTCCAAAAATTATATATATATATATATATATATATATATATATATATATATATATATATTAAGGGTGTGTGTGGTAATTTAACACTCTTATACCTTCACCCTAGATGGTTTGCTAATGTTTTCTACATCCAGATGTGGTCTCTGTTTATGATTATATATTTCGTTGGGATGAAGGCCTGTGAGTATATAATTTCAAACCTGGAAGGAACTATGTTTGATTCTTTTCCCATAATTAAATATTTATTATTTCCTTTCCTAGAGCACTATATGCTAAAGTCTTTATTGTTCTATGCTTAAGATTAGTAAATTCTTTACTATTTCATCTCCCATAATTTAACACTCTTGCACCCTCAAATTACAACTCGAATTAGAACTCAAATTTGGGCTCCAATTTAAACTAGAATTACTAATGAGAAAGGTTGGATTTAGGGCAGAGAAAGTTTGGATTTTAATTTATTTTTTGTCTTTGTTTGCTTGTATGAAAAGACTTCTAGAATTATGTTTGCATTAAAATATTGTATTATTAATTTTTTACATGTAAATTTTAATCCTTGTTTTTACATTAAAACTGTGTTAAAAAAAAGAGACAATTTAGACCACCCTCATTGCAAATCCTGGATCCACCACTGTTCCTGCCACCCCCAGTGTTAGGGCACGTGTCATCTGCTGCAAGTAAATGGCTTTCTACGACTCCTCTCTCTCATTATTTCCACACATTTGTCTTTTTCATTTTCCGCACAAATGCTTTCTGCCTCTCATCTCACATTTTCTTCCTATTTTCTTTTTTCTCCTGAATCCTTTTTCCCTTTCCCGACCTTTCATTTTGGCTGTTTTCTGAAAATATATGGCGAACAAGCAAGGAAAATGGAAGCTGATTTACATCGTTATCGTCCTATTCCAATATCTCAGGTTAGTTTCAGATATAATAATTTATAAATTGGACCCAGGATGACCGCTTCAGTATCGACTTATTGTTTTAAACTTGATACGAAAAGAATAATGAATATTTGTAGCTAGGCACTTAAACCTCTAACAGATAAAATGTTCCAAGTTCCAGAAAAAAATGTCATAATGGATCATCATCTGTTGGATACTTTGCTTTCGCTTGGAAATGAGTAAGCAGAAAGAAAAAAGAACTAAATATATGCTGAAGTTCCCTATAAATCTGAGTGATGAGAGCAGACAAAAATATAATATGAAAATGTGAGAAGATAACATAAATGAGTTACAACAACATGTTATAACAGTGGAAATAAAATAATACTGGCAATGATAACATATATGCTTAGTGGAAATGAACTACCTGTAACCGTTTACCAATAGCAACAAATGGCTGAACATCTCCTCGTGTACCCACAATAAGAATAACTATCTGTAAAGGAGGTACGTACTGAAGGTCAGTTGATTCCAGAGGTTCGTCGTCCACAGCTTCATAGTTGAGATCCTCAGACCCAACGTAAAATGGGGCCGGGTCGATATTGCTTGGAACTTGAACTTCCACAGTTCCATCGTATTTCACTGTAGCTATTCGATTTAACATTTTAAGCTGCAGTACCAAGAAAATAATAACCAACAACAGCAACGAACTGGACTGTAAGATTTGTCTGCTAGAAATCTGATTGAATTGCATTCACTCATAGAAATTTGACAAAGGAGACCATTATTTAACAAGTTTTCCTTGGGTAAAATGCATGACTAAGAAACTAGTCAAGCGATGACCAACATTATTGCTTGAGCAGAAAATGATCAATAAGCCTCGAGCTATGACAGATATAAGAGAGAAAGGCATATAACTTGATTCCAAATTGTTAGGAAAAGGTGACAAATTCTCACCACCCATACCTTCAAAATGAGAAGCTTTTGGCCCCAGATAGAGGGGTAAAACATATGATGATTGTGCTTAATAAGTGTTCCACCATCTGAATGAATTAATGTCCAAGCTTTAAGTGCAACATTATTCGTAATGCTAGGCGAGTGTTAACTTTCTATATTTGCAAACAAGTGGATTATCATATGGATCGTTAAGCCATAACTAAACATTGCCAGACACCACCAGCTTATTGAAGAAGAAGAAATACCAAGTCAGGTTAGAGACACAAAACAGAATGACAGGAAGGCTTAGTGCAGCTATTCAAGTCCAAAGCATCAGTCTATATTACAGCACAATATTGAATAAATTGCTGAAAAGGAAAAGTTGGAATAGATAGTATTATCAGGAACCAAAGTGTGCTTTGCAAACTGAATATAGAAAATGACTAGCTAACTTCGATGTAATCACACAGGTTACATATGGAAGCATGTGCTTCGCAAAGCATAAATCTACAATTTATAAATTGGGGAGACGGATACAAGTCCCGCTTACACATAGAGACAGGATATCTGACATGGAAACTCACCCAAGACTAGATATGAGGACACTGTTGTATATGGGTAGCTTACTATATCATTTGTGTCCGTTGATTGAAGAACAGAAAAAGAATAAAATAATGGGAACTTTAGTTGAAATATAATACTATCACTAAAACAGGGGTGTTATGTTCTTCAACTCATGCATATGCTTGTTCTATTAAGGTCCACAAGTTTGTGCATATCTAAATGAGTGTCAACACAAATGGACCTGTGTCTAGTGTTGCACACGGATATGCACAACAATTTTAAATAGGGAAAAGTGACCTGCATATCATAGTTTTAAGGAGAAGAATAAGCTCTGTCTTGTGAAGGAATCAAGCGCTTATCCTGTGGGATATATCAGGCACGATAAACATTACAATCTTTCAATAAACAAGGTGGAGGAAGAGAATTTAAGATGGCACTCTAATCTTGAAGGACTGCAGCACTAAGACTTGATAACAGTAGGATTAACAGAACATCTCAAATAACTGAGGAAGGGCATAGCCTAAGATAAGCTTGAGATCATCTTGACGTATACATTTACTTCCTCGACTCAGAAAAGGTAGCTCGGGAAGTCCAAGTCAAGAGATTCTATGGTTCCACTTATGTAACATAAATCTTAAAATCACACTAGATTGCTGAGTTAACTCATACTAAAATCTACAAAGTTCTCTCCCTTGGGAGTATCATTTTTTTAAGATAAAAAATGTCATAAAGAAATATGATAATTCACAAACTTTGTAGGTCCTAGTGATATGTACAATATCGGGGGTCAAAGGAAATCCTTCGCTAGGGCGAATTGAATAATGCAGATGCAAACTCATCTTGATTCCTTACTGATTACTCTGGATATGCCCAAGGTAGAGCTATACCAGGAGTTTGATTCTCGGGGCTAGTGATCGGTAGTTTCAGAATGAACGGTGGGATTCATAGGCAAAATGAGGGGGCTACCTGTATTATGCAAGAAGGCTAACTATGGATTGACATAAAGAGATTCTTTGATCACTCCAGACTCCACTAAACAACCCTTGAAGAGTCTATAATAAGGTCGAAGAGTCAGTTGAGAGACTAGAGACTTGAGGGCATTAGTGCAATATCATGTTGAAGTATGTTGTTGGCAGCAAAGAGTACCAAGCTAATTAAAGGGGACGCCTAGGGCTTTTGGGAACCCTACTGCTTTTGGGGACCATACTGCCTAGGCCACAAAAATTTAAGTGGGTTGCTACTGCGGATCTGCCAAAAACACAAAGGGGCCAGTCTTGGCGTGCTTTGGGTCGTCTTTGTTAAAAGTGGAGACTACATTATGAATAGAATGACATCAAATTTTATTATACTTTTTTGGCCAATATTTATAGGAAATACAAAGCACATAAAATGACATCACTAACCAAAGAAAAATGCATAATAAAAGTGTTGAAAATAAAATAACTAATCTACTCTACAATACCCCCCTGCAAGCTGGAACTTGGTGAAATCAAGTCCAACTTGGAGTGGGAAACAAAGAAACTGGGGATTATCTGAAAATGTAAGTCTGGACTTTATCATTGAAGAAATACCGCAATAAATTATCGGAAGAATGATGGGAATCCAAGACAATAAAATCCCAAAAAGTATCATATAAAGACGAGGCCACGCAAAATGAATTTTTTCCGGAAGAAATCAAATGAGAGAAAAGGCTTTGTAGGCTTCCTAACGGAAGAAATCCTAGAAGAGATCAAAAAGGAGAGCAAGGCTTCACTACCGAAGAAATCTCAGAAGAAAAAATCTCATGTACTGTGGGGGGCTCTGAAACAAAAAATCTCGAAAGAAAACATATAAGTATGTCGGAGCTCCAAAACGAGAAATCTTGGAAGAAATATCTAAAGTAGCTCAAGACTCTATAATACAAAAAATCTTGGAAGCAATATCAAAAATTTGTCGAGGCTAAAATATGTTATAAATCTCGAAAGAAAATATCTAAATACGTCGGGACTCAAAAAAATTCCGAAAGAAAACCAAAGTACGTCGAAACTCCAAACGCTGAAGAAAACCTAGAAATATACCAACAGAAGAACGAAGCTTCGCATATCGGAGAAGTCCAGATACTACCAAAGAAATTCTGAAAAATTTGTGTCTGAAGTAGTCGTTGGAGATACAGCCGCGAGCATCTCCAAAGAACAAATAACAATCAAGTCTGAAAATTGCTACATACATATTTATAGGACATGAGAAAGAGTAGAAGGTAAGAGCCTACGAAGAGAACCTTTGGCTCTCATACCATGGTAAAAGTAGAGAGGGCAATGTTAATAGAATGGCATCAAATTTTATTATTGCTCTTGGCTATTATTTATACGAAATACAAAGCATATGAAAAGATATCCCTAATCCTAGAAAAATATATAATAAAAGTGTTGAAAATAAAATAACTAACCTACTCTTCAACAGTCTCAGAACGCCTTACCTATCACAATGTGTCTTTCTTTATTAAAAATCCGACCCATTTCATTTATTTTAAGTTTGAACCCTATCAATATTCCACCTCATATAAAAACATGAAAAGACTCGATTAAGTGCCCTCCTCTTCAATTTCCTATATACTCCAACTCCAACGCTAATAACATAGTTTACAGTATCGGCCGATACCGATCCGCTATGGCCGATATCAATATGGTTTGGCATGTCCAATCCGATACCGACCGATACCTGATACTGACCGATATCGACATTGAGGGTCTCTTTTTCGGTCAATCGGCAAAAAAAAAATTAAAACGAAAAAGACCAATTAACAAGGGTGTAAAAGCATAGTAAGGTTGTAAAAGCATGTAAAAGACAAAAAATTATCTATCGCATGTAAACCAATCAAGGGTGACTACTATTTCATTCAATTTCAAAACTACTAAGAAACAACACTGGAAATACTTAAAATTATGCCTAAATGTATAAAATATATTTTCTAAAATGCTAATAATTTATTAATAATTATTTTTTTCGATACCAAAAAATCCAATACTCCGATCTGAAACAACTGATATTGTCGATACTGTCGATCCCGATACTCATAGGAATGGTCCTATACTGATTCCGATATCGATACTTCGAACCTCAGTAATAAGTCACTACGACTTTAACTCTCTCGATTTCACTCACTCTTCTTTTATATCTTCTCTGTCCAATGTTGATACTAATGGGTGACCTCCAAAACTTCAGCAAGTATCTTTATTTCTCTCTATAACCCCCTTTCTATTTTTGCTTGTACGACAAAGAGATTCAATGTTATCCTATATAAAAACATAAAAAAACTAGATACAATGCCGTCCTCTCCAATTCCCTCTATGCTCCAACTTTAGCACCAATAATCGAGAAATCGGAAACATCGACCAATACATTGTTTTGAGGCCAAAACTATATATATCCATATACTGGTGACATTATTTTGGCATAACTCAACCAATATATCGGTCGAAATATGATATTGATCGATACCATATCAATCAATATCACCTAATATTTGCATAATGTTGTATTTGAGGGCTTGGGATGGATTTTCGAGACAGATTCTACCCGTTAAATAAACCCTATTAACTAAAAACCCTAAAGCTAATTCGAGAGAGAGAGAGAGAGCCACAGGAGACCTCTCCCCCACTCCCCTCCTTTTTGTTTGTCAAGTGTCGTAAGAATCCTTCCCCTCTTTTTATTCTGCCGACCATGTAAGTTCTCCACCCCACCCCCTATATTTGATTAGTTTTTTTATTTTATTTTGCAGAGGAGGGGAAGCATAAGCAGAAGAAAAAACAAGAAAAAGAAGCATAAGCACGTAAGCTCTCCTCTCTCTATCTCGTTTTTAATTCCGGATTTTGTTTGATTTTGTTGGCTTTTTTTGAAGTTTTTAATTTCCGGATTTTTTTTAAGATGATGTTGCTTTTTTTGCTGTTAAGTCTCCTTTTTGTTGTTGGCTGTAAATTTTCAAATTAATTGATGCATATTCTTCTTTTTATGTGTCGTCTTTGAGGTTAGATTGATATCAACCACTGATCTTATGTCTCATTTCATGATTTCTTCCTAATTTCCAGGCACTATGAATTGTGTGATGGGCTTATTTTGGTACATTTGTCTACTCTTTAGTGTATTTGTCTCTATTTTCTTTATGGATTTTTCCTCTAGTCTCTTGGTAGTTGTCCCATTTGTTTCTATTTTATGGATATTTTTATAACACATTTAGTATATATAATATATAATATATAATCTATAATCTATATAATAAAGCACAGTGGTGTTTTCGGCCAAAACATAAAATGATAAAGAAGGGTGATGATTAAAAGATAGGAGGTATATACCAAAAAACTACGAATATGAAACATGTATATGTCAACAAAAGCAAGGTTCAAAACATCGGTATCAGACATTTTGTATGAGTATCGGTATCGACAGTATCGGCGGTATCGGATCGGAGTATCATATTTTTTGGTACCGACAATATCGACAATAGTGTGTGTGTGCGTGCACGCGTGTGTATATATTTGTTTTTTGAAAAAAGGTAATTTTATTCATTCATTAATAAAGCATACAATCCATCATGCCACTACATCATATACTTTACACATGTCTCAATATTATGCAGGATCCCATCGAGAGTAGTGCTAAGCCCCTAAAAAATGTGGTGATTCCTCTCTCGCCAAATATGCCAGACACTGGCCGCCAACCTGATCCTGGCTGTCCGGAACCACTGTCCCCCTCTGCTACGCCTCGAAGAAATGCGCTCTATCTCCTCCTTAAATTCCTTGTTAGATGGACTATGATTCATAATTTGACATTGTCTTGCCCAAATGTACCACGTTACTTCACATTGGAAGAATAAATGTATGAAAGTTTCTGGGTGTCTCTGACATAACAGACATTGTCGTCCATGAACATTGATCCCAAGCCTGGCCAATCTCTCCAAAGTAAGCAACCGATTTTTGGTTGCTTTATACATATTAAGCTTCATTTTTATGGCCAGGTCCTTGACCCAAATAAACTCTGCGTACCTATTGGCTGGACTGTTCGGCCGGATCTGATTATATGCAGTTCTGTTGTGATAGTTGCTTGTCGTGGAACCATCCCACACACACTTGTCTACATTGCCAGCCAGTTGAATAGTCGCATGTCCGATGTCAGCAGCAAAGTGAAGACCGACATAATGCCCATCAAGAGCCCAACCTCCCTCACGGATGATGCTACTAACATTCTCCGCCCTCCCTACAATTGAGAAAGAATACCAACCGATTCTCTCTAAGATACTTAAGATACTATGATAATTTAACCAGGGATCCAACCATAGTGGTGTAACCTGGCCATTGCAAATTACTCTGGAAATGTGAGGTTGTATCTTATTTCTATACCGCAAGATGGCTTTAAACATTACCAAGTAATTATTATTTGATCGATGAACCCAAAAATTTGCTTGCTTTAAGTATCGATTACGCATTCAAACCACCCACAGTGACCTGCCTTGAAGAAAATTCCAGGACATTCTCATTCCCGCCAGATCTTTGAGTGTGTTTAGGGAGCGCAATCCAACTCCCCCTTCACTTTTGGGCCGACATAGATCCCTCCATGCGATAGTATGTATACCCCCTCGCCAAATAAAGTCAGCACACAATTTCTCCACCTTACAGATAGTTGCAACATGCAGTAAAATAGTTTGCAATCAGAATGATGAGATAGCGGAAACAACTGAACGTACCAGCTCAATACGTCCTCCAAATGATAGTACTTGCGCTTGCCATCCCTCAATACGACGCTGCACATATTCCACCAGACTCTGACACTCCTGAGCACGGGAATAATCGACGGCCAGTGGCATTCCCAGGTACTTCACAGGTAAAGTGCTTTCTCGATTTGAATGATCTCCTTCAACTCGTCCTGGTTTTGGCATTAAGCGCTGAAATATACTTTTGTCTCTATTTAATTTCAGCCCCGACAGTTGGCCAAATTCCTGCATAACCTGCATCATGGACGTCAACCCCTCGTTGGAGGGTACCAGAAAAACTAGTAGATCGCCGACATATATCAAATGTGATATTATAGGTTCCACATTTCTATATACAGGAATGATCCTTTTTTTATGCACCTCCCTGTCCATAGACACGTGAAGTACTCTATCACCAACGTGAACAAATACGGAGAAAGAGGATCCCTCTGTCGCAAGCCTCGATTGCTTTTAAAATGCCCATATGGTTTTCCTTTAATAAGAACTGAGAAGGAAGGAGTAGTGATGCACTCTTGTACCTGGTCCACCCAACAAGGCACGAATCCCATAGCTAACATCACTCGACACAAACTCCCGATTAATCGTGTCATAGGCCTTCCGCATGTCCAGCTTAATGCACACCTTATTACCTCCCACTTTGTAGAAATTTCTCACCATCTCATGTGCCAGCATGCTATTTTCCGCTATCGATCTGCCTTTGATGAAGGCTGCTTGATTTGTCGCAATGAAGCATGGCATTATAGTCTCCATACGTCTGCACATAATAAAGGTGGTAATTTTGTACAAATAATTGCAACATGCAATGGGTCGAAAGTCCGAAAGTATCGTAGCACCCTCCTTCTAGGGGATAAGAGTGAGAAAGGTGTGCTTAAGTTCCCGCAACAATCTGCCATAAGAGAAGTCCTGCAACACAGACAAGATAGTATCTTTTAGTTCCTCCCAATGGACTTTAAAAAACTTACTATTGAAGCCATCCGGCCCCGAGGCTTTGTCCGGGTCCGCCGCCTTGATTACCGCTTAAACCTCCTCCATCGACACACGTTCTAAGAAGCGGTGATTCCCCATCATGGTGACCATCCTTTTACATGTGGGAACTGGGAATTCGCTACGACAGTCACCATGGTTATACAGCTTCTTGTAGAAGTCGATCGCTGCTTCATGTATGTCCTGAGCAGCGGCAGCTTCTCGACCTTCCTCATTAATGAGTTTAGTGATTGAATTTCGATGTTGACATGTCCGTATGATGTTATAGAAAAATTTGGAACATCGATCTTCTTTAAGCCAAGCAAATTTCGCTCATTGGGTCAACTGGATTTCCTCCACCTGCAGCGCAAACCGCACTTGATCTAACATTGTGCATTCACTTTCAGCCAAGTTGACGTCCTGCGGTGCCATTCGAAGCTGATCCCGGACATCCTGCAGCGCCGCCCTGGCTTGATCCAGTCCGGAACGTAGGAGACCGGCTTGCCATCTATTTAAGGCTTGTTCTACCATCTTTAGTCTATATACCAATCTATTTTGCTTGTTCCCGGTCACCCTGGAGTTAAGTGCTCCCGCGACCACCACCCTATAACCCGGCAACATCGGCCATGCATTATTATACCGAAATGGCCTGCCCCGTGTGAAGGACTGTGCTGCCAATTGCACAAGTATTGACGAATGATCACTTGTAGCCGAAGCAAGCCCCTCCGCTACAACAGATGGATGTCTCAAACCACTTCCCATTCTCAAGCGCCTGGTCGAGTTGGCAAGCTATACGATTCCGGGTAGCACGATTGGACCACATCCACGAATGACCCCTCCTTTCCAGGCATTTCAAACTTGCTTGTAACAGACATTGTTGAAAATCAGCCAGTATACACTCCGGGACACGGCGACCACCTACTTTTTCCTGAGAAAACAACAGCGCATTGAAATCCCCACTAACATCAAAAGAAACCGGAGTTGAATGTCCGCTATAACGCTCAGGTGTATAATATCCTGCCAGAGAGAAGTGCGTTGCAATATGTCATTATGTTCGTATACTGCTCCATAAATGAAGGTGAAACCCCCAGCATTAGTGAACTGATAAGCAATTAGTTATTCAGTATTGAATAGAAGTCTTTTTGCCCATGTCTTTGTATCCCACATCAACCATATTCTCGTCGACCCACATAAAGCAAGGTTATTGGCCTGCTTGCAGTACAATGGAGTGCGTCTAGAATGCATCTTCTCTGACTTTATCTTAGTCACAAGGCATTAATAGTGCTCTGTCTTTGCTTTGTTAAATCTTTAATCTCTCCATCGTCCTAACGAACATGCCCCTCGCGTATTCCAAGTAATTATAGACATTAATGTATTTGATTGATTTGACCTATGTCCTCCAAACTCACTTCTAGGTCATCGGTGACTTCAGTCCTCATCCCATGTTCTGCTCCAACACTATCTTCCCCTTCCAGGTTTGTCCGTAGTAGTTAACTCCATCTCGGGTTATCAACACACAAGATATCCCCATCCTCCACGACGCTAGTCGACGGACGACTACCAGCCATAGGACGTTTCACTTCCGTCTGATGTTTCTTCCTTGCATAATTTATGATGTGGCGTTGCTCTGTACTTTGATCTCTAGCTTTGTTGAACTGTGTAGATTACGTGTGTGTGTGTGTATATATATCAAGGTTCAAAGTATCGGTATCGAAATCGGTATCGGACCATTCCTATGAGTATCGGGATCGGCGATATCGATAGTATCGACAGTTTCGGATCTGAGTATCGGATTTTTTGGTATTGGAAAGCAAACAACTATTAGTAAATTATTAACATTTTAGAGAATATATTTTATACATTTATGCATAATTTAAAGTATTTTCAGTATTGTTTCTTAGTATTTTTAATATTGAATGAAATATTAGTCATCATTATCGATTGATTTATATGCGATAGATAAGTTTTCATCTTTTATATGTTTTTACATCCTTACTATGCTTTTACATCCTTTCTAATTGGTCTTTAATTCAAATTTTTTTGCCGAATTGACCGAAAAAAAGACCTCTAATGTCGGTATCGGTCAGTATCGGGTATCGGATCGGTATCGGATCGGGACATGCCAAAATGTATCGGTATCGGCCGTATCGGATCGGTATCGGCCGATACTTTAAACTATGATATATATATATATATATATATATATATATATATATATATATATATAGTTCCGCTCTAATAGGCGTGCAAGCCTACAATATAAAACATTACGTTTAATTTAACGGAATCCTCCGTACTTCTCCGTAGGTTTCAAATTACGGTTTAAATGATATATTTAATTCTATCCTAATAAAATAGATTTCAATTATACACTGAGTAGATTTAATAAATGATAAAAGATATATCTAAACCTCTCCTTAGAGATAGATTTATTTTTTTAGATTTGTTTTTAAAGATAGATTAGTTTTAGAAAGTAGGTTATATTTTAAAATAAAGATTATTTTTAAAGATACATTATTTTTAAAAGATATATTATTTTCTAAACATTAAAATTTAAATTTAAATTAACATTAATATTGAAATTAATACTAACATTAACATTAAAAACCTTAAAATTAAAATTAAAATTAAAATTAAAATTAAAATTAAAATTAAATTAATATCAATATTAAAATTGACATTAATGTTAATGTTAATATTAAATTAATTTTAATGTTAATATTAATTTTAATATTAATGTTAAAGTTAACATTAATGTTAATATTAATTTTGGTGTTAATGTTAATTAATATTAATAATAATTTTTATATTAATGTTAGTAATAATGTTAATATTAATTTTAATATTAATGTTAGTGTGAAATTTAATTTTAATGTTAATATTAACTTTAATATTATTGTTAATATTAATTTAATGTTAATTTAAAATTAATGGTAAAAATAATCTATATTTTTTAAAACAATCTATTTTTTAAAATAATCTATCTTTTAAAAATAATTTATCTTTAAAAACAAATCTAAAAATAATCTATCTTTCAATAGAGATTTAGATTTTTTTAAAGAGAAATAACATGTATGTTTAAATCTATCATTTAAACTGTACTTTGAAAACAACGGAGAAAACCTACGGAGGAGTCCGTTAAATTAAACCGTAATGTTCCATACTCTAGGTGTGCACGCCTATTAGAGCAAAATTGTGTGTGTGTGTGTATATATATATATATATATATATATATATGTGTGTGTGTGTGTGTGTGTGTGTGTGTGTGTGTGTCACAACCCGTATAATCCTATTGAGTGCCCCCGTAAATGTTTGAAGTAAAAGGGCTGTTTTTCTTTTGCTTTTTGGGCAGAGTAAAAGGGCTCATTTTAAAGAGTGATGTGATTGATGGGTCCATTTTAAAGGATTTTGGGCAGAGTAAAAGGGCTCATTTTAAAGAGTGATGTGATTAATGAGTCCATTTTAAAGGGTAGGGTCCACAATTTGTCTTAAAAAAAAATTAAGCTCCAGATCAACCAAACAGCCCAAAGACTCCAAACCAACCTCTCCACCGTCCGATCACCAAAATCATACATCCAACAATCCATATCAACCCCAAATGATATTCTTTCTCGAAATCATCTCCTTCCCCTACGTGAAAAAAAGCACACATGTCCTCAACCTAAGGGCATTTTTGTCATTGCACTCCACCTCCCTCCTCGAATAAAACATGCTTCACTTCCCATCATCTCTCATGATTCTCCAGCTCACTTTTCCCGAATTTTTCTCAAATATTTGCCATGGCCTCTCCGGCCACCTCCTCCACCCGAATTCGATCCAATGGCCCCTCATCCCCGATGTCGACTTCCGTCTCAGAAGTCCTCACCGACTCTGTGGTCGACTTCCACCTGCACGAGCTGGCAGCAGCAGTAGACCCACCACCTCGAAGTCCACCTCAATGGACGCAGTCACCAACTTCTAGAACTCTCCAGCGACTTCTATGAGTTCTCCAGCTTGGAAATTTTTGGTCGATCTAGTTGAGGTAAATTTTTCTGATTTTTTTCCTCTTTTATAGAAATTTTAGTCTCTATTATTGAGAACCGGAAAATTTCAATTATTGATTTCACTTTTTTCCTGATTCGGCGCTAGATTTTACACCGATTTATGCTTTTGCTTTGTTTGGACGCTAGATTCGATTTTTTTTTGTAATTTTGGAATCGTTTTGTATCAACAGGTATCGATCTGTATCGGTTACTTATTGGCCGGTTACTTATCGGCCGTTACGGACCGATAGAATAAATTTGTATTGTGACCAGGCCGATACCGGTATTTTTTATGAGTATCGGATCGGACACCTCCAAATCCGATCTGATCCGGCCGATACCGATACGTATTGGCCGATACGTATCGGTCGATACTTTGAACCTTGCAATAAAGGACCTTAAAACTAATAAAAAAAATTATTAAATGATATAAATGAGAAGCAATTACAAAACCGAATTATCAACGAGTGTCTGAGGCACGAAAATAACTAATATATTATATATTTATTGATATTGGATATTTCAATGTATATCCGATATCCGACGTCTCAAAACCCAACTGATATGAACCTGATATCAAATACAACTTCGGTAAGTATCTCCCCTTTCTATTTTTGCCTGTATAACCGAGAGATTGGATGAATATTAAGGAAATGGATAATATAGGTTTCTTTATTGAACAAAATGAGCCACCAATCAACGAAGTCCAAATTATAACATCAAGTATTTGTGTATCTACTTCAAATAAAAGATTATAACCCTACATCGCAATACAGAAATACAAGTTTGTACAAGTTTGTTTAATTTAGCTACTACACAAGCCAAATTTTAGATTTGAGACCCCCGCATTGCGGCCTTTAGGCCTCGCCTAGGACTCTTGGGGCTTTGATGACTCGCCGCCCCGTGTCGCCTTAACAAGCTTGAAGGGTACTTCTATCCCGAGAAGGAAGCTGAGATAAGGATTCAGATGCCTACTTCCTTACGTATATCCCATTGGGAAAATATATTCTTCTTTTTCATGTTTATGTTATATGCTAACAAGGAACCAACCATATATGGTGGTCCTTGGCTTTTCAATGGCAGGCTAGTGGTAGTGAGGAAGTAGACATGAGATACAAGGTTCGCAAAAACCTCTCTATCCGCAGTCCTGTGGGTAAGATATCCTCGTCTCATTTTGGAGCTCCGACCTTAGAGAATCGTAAGGAAAACGGCTAGGTTTGTTGGGGAGTCTGCTATATATGAAAAAGACAACAGTTCATGGTCAACAATTGGCTTTTATCCAATGCTACATGGAGAACTCTGTTAAGTTTGAGGCATCCAAATCCAATTGCATCATAGTAGAAAGAAAGATGATAACAGTATGAAAGATTTATTCCGATGTATGGAAAGTTCTGCAACCAAGGAGGTGCAGTTGGGTAAGCAGAAGACTTCAGCAGCAAAGGAGGCTTATGTAGATAGTCTTGGGGATAACACTCAGAGCAAATTATCATGTGGAGGTTGAGGTTGAGGTTGAGGTTGAGGAAGAGGCTCATGAAAAGAAATTGGAACAGAAAAGCATTAGTAAGGATAAATCATGGCTGGTCTGAAAAATGATGATAAGGCCAGAAGGTGCACCTGATAGTCCCTCAGAGCATTGTGAACTCATCAATGATGGAATGAGGAAAATGGAAGGGAAGTATAGTGTGGCTTCTCAATCTATGAAAAGGTGATGGTTCGTAGTACATTCTTACCATGTAAAGAGACAAGACTTAAACAGATAGGCAGAGAAAATACTAATTTTGATGTAGGCTAACCATGGGTTCTTCCCAAAATGATAGTTTTCAACTACAATTTGGATGTAGGATAACTTTTAGCTTCTTCCAAAATGAACATAGAAAGAAAATAGGACTATAGTTCAAAGTGCTGCTAGGAAGAGGGGTAGACCAAAATAACATTAAAAAAAGTGAATATATGCAGACTGCTAATAAAACAGATAAGATGCCAACTAATAGATCAAATGGAGGAAATCCATTCATGTACCTGAAATCAAAACAATGTGAGAGAAGTTTTATTGTAATTTTTTGTTGGTTTCTAGTGAAAAGCAACAAATATATCATTCTTTAAGTGATAAATGTCAAATAGATATATTTTCAGGCGGAGAAGGCCTGAACTATTTCACAACAGATCTTTGAGAACTAACTGGCATATCCAATCAAAGCAACAGCGCTTAGAGCTTCTTCCCAGATAATACACAGTAGTTACAGAAGTCATCTCCAGCAACAACCTTCCGTGGTTAAATGTTTAGCAGGCCCAGTTTTTTAGTAGCCTTGGATAGCCAGCTAAATGTAACAGAAGTTACAAGCCTTTATTTATCTTAACTAACTTACAGATCACTTGAAGGATTTTATGATGAGGACACCAACCAAAAAGGCTCAAATATTATTCGCGTCGTTGCTACAAATATCGAACCAAAATCATGTCCATCGGATAGTACTAAATAGTTCATGTTTGCTATATTGTACTTATTCAAATAAAGAGCACATGTTGGCCCATTATTTTTTTTATCAAGTAGTTTAGTCCTACATTCAAATTTGGTGAGAATGAGAGATGTTGAGAAAGATATAAATAAAGGGCCTTGGATATTTAATTACTCATTGATTAAATAAATAAAAAATTGTCTTTGCTATTAAGTGAATGCTTCTCCTTCTTTTCTAAAAGTTTTGTTGTCTCTCTCCCTCCTCTCTTTCTATTAAGAAATCCCCCTTCCCCACTTCCAAACCCTAGCCGCCACCTTCTCCATTTTCAAATACTAGTCGCCACTACTCCAAGTCCTATCATTTAGAATCCCTTGAAGAAGAAGAAGAAGGCATCAAAGCGATCCCTTGAAAATAGCAATTATCCACGTCTAACAGAACGGTCCTTCATCAACTTTAGAATGTGTGGAATCATACACAACTCGGATAACCCTTCACTTATACTTTGTATCTTATGAATCTAAAATCTATCATTCTTTATGCAAGTACATATCCGTTAAGTGCTTCTACTAACAAATTAGATCTAATATTAATGGTTGAACTATCCAATCTAAAGAGAGAGAATTTACATTAATTTGATCTTGTCAACTAATATTAAAGGACAACATACTTTCTTGGATTGTTGCTAGTCTATTGCTGAAAATTTACCGTCTTTAACTAAAGAATCAAATGGAATCTTAACATTATTAACTTGGTTCTTGCGTTGTGCATCTAAAACTCATACATGTCCTGCATCATTTTAATTATAGCTTCTACTTAAACACTAACTCAAATAATGTTCGGTAAATGCTTGCTATTGCATTTGGTAATAGCAATAGCTTGTAACTGCAGCTAATAATCAAGGTTGATAGTATTGGTATCCGACCCTTCCTATGATTATCGGAATCGACACTATTAACAGTATCAATGGTTTCGGATTGAAGTATCGAATTTTTTGGTATCGAAAAACAAATAATTATTAATATTTTAGTAAAATTTTATATATTTAGGCACAGTTTTAAGTATTTCTAATTTTGGAATTAAATGAAATAGTTGTCACCCTTGCTGATTATCCGTGATAGTAGGTTTTCTTCTTTTACATGCTTCTACAACTATGCTTTTACACCCTTGTTGATTGATCTTTTTTTTATTCAATTTTTTTTTTGTCGAATTGACTGGAAAAAAGATCCCTTATGTCAGTATCGGTCGGTAACTATGCTAATAATCACAAACTATGCTAATAATCACAAGCAATATAGAAAGTATATAAGGAACTTGCTACTATGAAGTAACATTTGAGCAACCAAATAGTTTCAAACAAGTGTATGTCATCACAGTCAAAGGATAAGGACTTGGCCAAGGTGAAAAAGGCAAACCTTCTCTTTGTCAGAGATCTTTTCATTAAATAACTGTGTTCTGGTGCCAGTTTGTTTATTTTGCTTCCGCCTCTCTGTTTCCGACCTTTCCAGATTTTGTTGCCAGGTGGAGGATGCCTCTGATATTTCAACATTTTCTGTTCGCCCTGGCATAGTGTTTGCCCTAGGTAGATTCCTGTTGTTCATAACTGAAAAGAAAAATATAAGAACTCACTAGAATTAAGTAATGCCCTTTACTTATAACAAAGCTAGTGAAACCCACTAGGTAAAAAAAAACATTTTATGTACTGTGAGCCAAACACAGTGACGCATAGTAACCACAAGTTTTTATCATTATCGCTCCATTTACCAGTTAGCCAGCCCAAAAGCTCAATATAAGATGAAGACTTTGTTGTCCATGTTATTGCTATTGGCATACTTGTTTGTTGTACTCAAGGGTAACAAATAGCGATAAATGATCACTACAAGGAGTACAAGTTCTTAGAGAAAAACTAAATGTCATAGGATAAGAAGCAACAGAGGTTTCCAAGTGCCTAATATCTTAGTACTAAAAACAGTAAATGAACAATGGTTATAGAGTTTAGCATATTATAAAATAAAAATGAATAGCATATAAATTTACTGCATGAGTAAATCATTTATACTACTGGCAACTAAAATTCTGTCAGAGGTAGAAAGAAAGTAATCTAGAAAGATAACAAAACAAACTGTGTAACCACAGTAACTAGATCACACTAATCAATCCCAATAACTTTAGGATAAATAATATGACACAATAAACTACAACATCAAGAACATGGAAAGAAAACAGAAATAAATCTCCTTTGACCTGTCAGAAGACAATTAGAACCTCTCTTTGGACCCATTGAAAGTTTGAGACCTACTCTTTCTTCTCCTCCCCTCACTAGATCCCAAACCAATAGAGAAGATTATATTTTGTCTCCTTTTATTTTTATTTTTGAAGGGTATAGTCCTTTTTTGCAAAGATCTTCTCACCTCCATGAAGGAGTCTTTTGTTTTTATCTTCCTCTCCATGGAGTCTTTTGTTTTTATCTTCCTCTCCATCTCAACCCCCCCCCCCCCCCCCCCCCAACCCACCCACATGTCTACACATCAAAGTAGTGTACCTGATCACACAATAGAAAGATCCTACATTCGGAGGTGTTCTTCACACCAACTGTAGAACATGCTCTGATACCATGTTTTTTTTATCTGGTTGTATGCATGGAAGATGGAGAAGTAGGGATAGAAGCTAGCTCTAGAAGAAAGAAACTAAATTCTTTGGGAGAGAACACCACATCTCCAAACAGAAAGTTAATTCTAAATTTATTTTAATGGGGTATAAGTAAATTTACTAGAATACCCCAAAACAAAAGAGAATAATCCAAAGTGTACCTCCAAAATTTTCAACACAACTATACCAAAATTCGGTTATAGAGTTCCGGAACTCCCTATAGTCCAAATGTTGGTGTAAAAACGAATGGATAAGAAAAATGGTGGTACAACATAGGTGACTACTTACTATTATAAAGTGTTTGCAACCCGTATCCTTATCGTATCATAGGTTGTCAGCTCGCAAAATGTACCGTGCATTGATTTGCTTGTGTATCATATGGTACCGTAATTCTACGAGTTTAGGTCTATACTTCTAAACTCATAGAGGAAGATGATTTAATATAATTTTATCATACATTTTTTATATGTTCCATCTTTAGATGTATATCTATTTTCAGAATCCAGATTCTTAATTACACGACTCAAAATATAAAAATCTGATACTATCTATCAGCATATATGTATTGTATTGGATCATCTGATACATAACAAATGGTAGTATGTCGTATCTAAGATATGTATTGTGTATCATAAGATACAACATAGATCATATCCTTATAGGTGTGAAACATTCCCCTATTCCTCTTCCTTCTTTCTTCTCATTTGCTCAATAAATTGGTCTCCCTCGTGTATTTTTCTTGTAATTTATTGGAGCTTGACATGTTGCAATCAAACACTTAAAAGCATATATTACATACTCAATAGACATGTGTAACCCCACACATATCATTTCTATAGACTCAGCCTCCCCCTCGATACTAAACCCTTATATTAACGTACCCAACAACCCTTACAAAGTCCTTGCAGGATAATCTTGCTCGTGTATGTCTTAGTGGCTATTGTCACAACTAAATCCTTGCACTCAGAGTTAATATTAGTGATATGCCCAATAAGCCAAGTAGCCGACCCATTTGTGTGGAATCACTTTCTTAGCCATTGGTTCATAGTTTAAAGTATCGGCCGATACCGATCCGATACGGCCGATATCGATACAGTTTGGCATGTCCTGATCCGATACCGACCGATACCCGATACTGACCGATACCGACATTAGAGGTCTCTTTTTCAGTCAATTCGGCAAAAAAAATTGAATTAAAAGGACCAATTAGAAAGGATGTAAAAGCATAGTAAGGTTGTAAAAACATATAAAAGAGGAAAACTTATCTATCGCATATAAATCAATCGACAAGGATGACTACTATTCATTCAATACCAAAAATACTAAGAAACAATACTGAAAATACTTTAAATTATGCATAATTGTATAAAATATATTCTCTAAAATGTTAATAATTTACTAATAGTTGTTTGCTTTCCGATACCAAAAAATCCGATACTCCGATCCAAAACCGCCGATACTACCAATACCGCCGATCCCGATACTCATAGGAATGGTCCGATACCGATTCCGATACCGATACTTTGAACCTTACTTCAAAGTATTAATACAAAGGTTGTGAAAAGCGCTAAGCGCTATTCAGGTTGGTACCTGCCGTCTAGCGCCTAGGCGGCCGCCTAGATGTAGGTGGTTCATAAAATATTTTAAAAAAAAACAATAAAAATTGCATAAAAAGCAAGGTTCAAAGTATCAGAATCGGTATCGGACCATTCTTATGAGTATAGGGATCGGCGGTATCGGTAGTATCGGCGCTTTCGGATCGGAGTATCGAATTTTTTAGTATCAGGAAGCAAACAACTATTAGTAAATTATTAATATTTTAAAAAATATATTTTATACATTTATGTATAATTTAAAGTATTTTCAGTGTTGTTTCTTAGTATTTTTGAAATTGAATGAAATAGTAGTCACCCTTGTCGATTGATTTATATGCAATAAATAAGTTTTTCTCTTTTATATGCTTTTACAACCTTACTATGCTTTTACACCCTTTCTAATTGGTCTTTTTAATTCAATTTTCTTTGCCGAATTGACCGAAAAAGATACCTCTAATGTCGGTATTAGTCAGTATCGAATATCGGTCGATATCGAATCGGGACATGACAAACTGTATCGGTATCAACTGTATCGGATCGGTATCGGCCGATACTTCAAACTATGATAAAAAGTCCATAAAACCCAATAACATGCATAGTCGGGCGTCGCGGGGATTAGACGGGTGCCTAGGCGGGCATCGGGCGGACACCAGCCGCCTAACGCCTAGGCGGCTGCCTTTTAGAACGGTGATTAATACATTATCTATTTATCACTAATGGCATGTTACATTGATATTTGATTTCTTTGACATTAGTTCCAAGTAACTGAAACAAGTCCGTTTTGAAGTGTTCGTTCGAATGTAATGTTGATAATAATGTATGTTTTTGAAACCTCATGTTCAAAGCGATCAAATAAAAGGTTCTTTGTAAGAATATATATATTTGGACATTGAATATTCAAATAGAATATTAGCATTTTGACATGAGAGCGAGTATCATGCACAAAGTAACATGAGATGTGTCAACGACAAAAGATGCACTAGTAAGACATCTCTTGTCGTAACAAAAAAAAAGAATTGATACTCAAACCCAAAACATCATTTTTTTTTTATTACAATGTCTCATAATCCTCACCAAACACTAAAAAAATCCCAAAACCCTATATATTTTCTCTCTCATATTATTTTTTTCTCAAAAAAAGCACCTATATTTATAGCCTAAAACCAAATCATAACCAACAAACGTTTCTTAACCGTCAAGAAACTAATCCTAATCTATTAACGATTTAAATACATACACAAAAAATATTAGATAAACTTAGAGTCAAATATTAACAATCTCCATCTTCGCTCATGCTTATCGAACCCCCATTCACCAAAAAAAAAAAAAAATTAAAATACATAAACCACGGTATGTTGATTATATTGCGTCGTTGTATTACGATCTCGTCCTGGTAGACCAACAAAATAGACAATGAATGCGGACTCCTAATCTCAACAATTCATGCCCCTTACTTTGAATGTATTTCTTAGCAGATCGACATGGAAATCCATGCAACTATAGTCGTCTCTATCGCATGAAAAATCATCGATCATAGCCACCAAACACCAAAATCATAATAACCCAAAAATCATTCCATACAAAAAAGCATAATATTTGTCAGCATCAGCAACAAAATCTTCATCTTCAATATCAACAATAGAATCTCCATCATCACCATCATCAACAAATATTATTCAAACCAGAAACATCAATAAGCAGAAAGGAAAAAAAAAACCAATCAATTCTACCTTCGATGAAACTTGGACATCCTCTTCTTTTTCTTCATCCTTCAATTTGCACGAAACTGTAATTGTCAGGACCTCGGGACGATCATGGCCGCTAGTTCCACCATTGACTTTAAAATTCCTTCGCTCGACATTGTCACACAATTACCGCATCGAATCTCGAATACTCTTTGATACCAGTTTGTTACGAAAAAAGATATGGTAATAGAAACAAAGTCAAAAAAGAATCGACACCCCAACCCAACAAATCATTTATTATTACAATCTATTATAATCCTCACCAAACACTCAAAATTTCCAAAACCCTACATTTTTTCTTATATAATTTTTCTTAAAAGAAACACATATATTTATAGTCTAAAGCTAAACCCTAAAACAAATCCTAAACATCTAATTTTTCTTAACCATCAAAACACTAATTCTAATCTATTTATGATTGAAATACAAAAAAAAAAAAAATAGATAAACTTGAGCTAAATCTTATCTTGCTCATTGGAGAATAAGTTCACTACACAGGCTCGACGTAGAATCCTATATAGAGCTAAATAGAAATTCTAAAGTTGCAACAGTGAACAACTTCCTGAAACTCGAGGCACCACAGTTGCATTCTTGGCTCTATGTTTTGATGCCATCTAATTGGTGGAGTTAAAGTGATTATGTGTAGATAGATATTGAATATTATTGTCTGTATGTAGTGTCTATCTTGTAAAGGGAGTGGAATATTGTTGGAAAAACCAAGACATTTTCTGTCTTTGTGATGAGATAAAATAAAATGGAAGAGAAGAAAAGTTAAGAGAGAGAACACACACAAGATTTACCGAGATTCAGCTCAATTTGAGCCTACGTCCTCCGTCCGCCCCTTCTTCACCGTTTTCACTATACTCAAATGAAAGATGAAAAAAATGGATTTCCTCTTATCAATTAAAAGAATGAAATAGCATAGCTTACAAGGACATTCTCTCAAGTTGGTACAACTTAACTTGAGGATCACTTTCTCTCACAAACTCACTTGAGGTGGATTATAAATGTGAGGATTACAAGTTGTGTATTGTTCTTCTTGTTACTTGTTGTTTTTCAACCTTCACCATCTCCCCTCTATTTATAGGGAGAATATGCCTCTTGGGTACATCACATTCGTTGCATGGAGAAGTCCAAAGGGAAGATTCGTTCATTCTCCCATGATTCGTTCATCTATCATCAATGTTACATGCAAGCTGAATGCATACAGAATATGAATATATAGGCTACTTTAGATGGTCATAACTTCTTCAATACACCTCCAAATGACCTGGTTCAAAGCCTGGATGAAAGAGAAAACTTTTCTCAACAACTTTTGTATTGAAGACCGAGCCAAATAGTGATTGCAACAGCTTCGAAATAGCTCCCAAAACTGAATCTTGTCACAGAAACTGCACCCAGAAAAATGGTTAAGTACTTGACCGAACCCAACATGGGTGACCGATTTCCATGGATCAAATCAATGTTTATTCATCATGGGGATGGACCCCGTTCCCATCAATCTCTCCCTTCATCCTCATGAGGAGAAAGTTCTCAAACAGTAGTCATACATGCCTTCCTACGGCAGAAGTTATGCTTCTCTTTTGGTAAAAGCTTCGTCATCATGTCAGACGAATTTTGTCGTATCAATCTTCTTAATATGCATCAAGCGATTCTCCAAAGCATCTCGGATCCAGTGATGACGTACATCGATGTGCTTTGTCCTTGAGTGATAGGTAGCATTTTTACTCAAGCCAATGGCGCTCTGACTGTCACAATATAGAGTGTACTTCTCTTGCTTAAGAGACAACTCCTTTAGGAAATTCTTCATCTATAAGAGCTCTTTGATGGCTTCTGTAGCAGCAATATATTCAGCTTCTGTGGTGGATAGAGCGATACACTTTTGCAGCTTTGATTGCCATGATACGGCTCCCCCTGCAAAGGTAAACAAGTATCCTGATGTGGACTTTCTCTTGTCCAAGTCACCTGTCATGTCAGAATCAGTGTAACCTTCCAAGATAGGTTTTTCATCTCCAAAACATAAAGAATATTTAGAGGTTCCTCTAAGATATCTTAGGATCCACTTTACTGCTTCCCAATGTGCTTTACCAGGATTGGCAAAAAATGACTTACCACTCCAACTGCATGTGCTATGTCTGGTCTTGTACAAACCATTGAGTACATCAAACTTCCGACGGCCGAGGCAAATGGAATGCTCTTCATCTCCTCCTTCTCTTTCTCACTTGAAGGACTTTGTTGTACACTTAGCTTAAAATGAGCTGCTAGCGGTGTGCTGACTGGCTTAGAGTTCACCATATTGATCCTCTCCAGAACATGTTCAATGTATCTTTCTTCTGATAGCCACAACTTTCTCGTACTTCTGTCCCGAAAGATCTTTATTTCCAACATATGTTGTGTTGCTCCTAAGTCCTTCATATAAAAGGACTTGCTTAACTCTTTCTTCAACCTGACAATCTTGGACATATCTTTTCCAACAACAAGCATATCATCAATATATAGAGAGAGAATAATGAAATCATCATCAGAGAACTTCTGGACATAAACACAATGATTTGCATATGTTCTTTTGTACCCATGGTTAAGCATAAAAGAATCAAATCTTTTATAACACTATCGCGGTGCCTGCTTGAGCCCGTACAAGCTCTTCTTTAATTTGCAAACCAAGTGTTCCTTGTCCTTTACCTTGAAACCCTCTGGCTGCTCCATATAGATTTCTTCCGCCAAATCACCATGGAGAAATGCAGTCTTTACATCTAACTACTCAACTTCAAGATCTTGGGAAGAAACAAGACCAAGAATAACGCGAATAGAAGACACCTTCACAACAGGAGAAAATATTTCTTCATAGTCAATACCTTGCTTCTGACTGAAACCTTTCACCACGAGGCGAGTTTTGTACTTGACTTGGCCATTTCCTTCATTCTTGATTTTGAACACCCATTTGTTCTTCAAGGATTTTATGTTCTTTAGTAGCTCCACCAGGTCATAAGTGTGGTTCTTATACAAAGAATCCATCTCCTCTTGCATAGCTTTCTTCCACTTGGCATTATCTTCATTGACTTGTGCTTCATGAAAACTTTCTGGTTCACCTGCATCTGTCACCATAGTATATTCTGAAGCAGGATATCTAGTTGAGGGTTGTCGTTCCCTCTCCGACCGTCTCAACTGAGGTGTTGGTGGTTGATCCATATGCGACGGTTCTGCATGTTCATGCTCCCCCGATCAGAACCTGAAAAACCTGTAATTTCTTCTTCCTGCACATCTTGAAAATCATTATTTTCTGGCACAAGAGAAGGAATAACAATAGGCGTGAAGATTGGATCTGGGACAATGTGAGTATTTTGTGCTCTCTTTTTTTCAAAATCAGCAAGTATTTTATCTTCACAAAATACAACATTCCTGCTCCTTTCAATTTTTTTGTTTATAGGATCCCACAACCTATATCTAAATTCATCATTTCCATATCCTAAGAAGATGCATGGAATGGCTTTATCATCAAGTTTTGTTCTTTTCTCCTTAGGTACATGCACAAATGCCTTGCACCCGAATACACGCAAGTGGGAATAGGAAATATCCTTTCCACTCCAAACCCTTTCAGGAATATCTCCATCCAAAGGAACTAAAGGGGACAAGTTTATCAAGTAGCAGGCTGTTCACACTGCCTCTTCCCAAAATATTTTTGGTAATTTTGTTAAGAATAGCATACTTCTTATCATTTTCACAATTATGCGATTCATTCTTTCTGCAACCCCATTATGTTGTTGTGAGTGTGGGACAGTCTTTTGGTGTCTAATGCCATATTTAGAACAATAATCTTCAAACATCCTTGAAGTATACTCACCACCATTATCCGTGTGAATACACTTCAAGAGATTTCCGGTTTCTCTTTCTACTTTGGTATGGAAGTCTTTGAAAACTTCAAAGACTTGATCTTTGGCTTTTATGACATACACCCACACATTTCTAGATGCATCATCTATGAAGGTCACAAAGTAGGAGGCATCACTAAAGGTTTTTACATTTATGGGTCCGCACACATCCGAATAGACTAAGTCCAATATGCTGGTTTCTTTTTTGTTATAATTTTTAACAAAAGCTACCCGGTGTTGTTTTCCAATTAAGCAATGATCACAGTGGGACAGTGTTGTACCTTGCATGGATGGAAGTAGTTATCGTCTTGCGAGAGTTTGTAGTCCTTTCTCGCTCATGTGGCCAAGCCGCTTGTGCCACAAATCCATAGAGGTACCTTCCACTATTCCAAGTTCATCATTCTCTAAGTGAAACTGAGTCTTGTAGAGAGTGCAACACTTCTTTCCTCTTGCCAGTACAAGTGATCCTTTGGTAAGCTTCCAGCATCCTTTACCAAAGTTGCTTGTGTATCCTTCTTCATCAAGCTTGCCGGTGGAGAGAAGATTGAGACGAAGATCAGACACAAATCTAACATCTTTTAGAACCATCTTTGTTCCAAGGTTAGTGGTAACACAAATATTTCCAATGCCAAAAATTTGAGAAAAGTTTTTGTTACCCATTTTTACAATTCTAAGGTTACCTTCACGAAGCGAAGTGAAGTAGTCCTTCCGGAGAGTAGCATGGTAGGAGGCACCAGAATCAATCACCAATTCTGAGTCTTGGCAAGTGAGATTTGCACAGTCTTCTTCACATGCCGAGAAAAGTACGATTTCATTGTCAGTGATAACTGCTGCACTTTCATTCTTTTCTTGCTTCTCATTGGTCCTTCCTTCCTTCCTTCCTTTTGTTCTCGCTTGAGCTTGCGGCATTCCCGTTTTATGTGTCCACTCTTCCCGCAGTGATAGCAACTAATGTCCTTCCTAGCCTTTGATTTTTCTCTCGACTTGTCTCGGTTCTGAGGCTGTCGGCTTTTGCTCCTCCTCCTATTCTTGGTGATAATGGCATGAGAATGGGAGGATCCAAATGACTTTCTTCGAATTTCTTCATTCAAGAGGCTGCTTGTAACTTGGTTCATGGATACAACTCCGTCAGGTGCGGAGTTGCTAAGAGATACCACCAGAGTCTCCCAACTATCCGGTAACGAGCTAAGCAGAAGAAGGGCTTGAAGCTCGTCGTCCAACACCATCTTCATAGCTGCAAGCTGATAAACAATACTTTGAATTTCATTCAGATGTTCAGATATGGAATCACCTTCCTTGAACTTCAGATTGACAGGCTTCCGAATCAAGAAAGCTTTGTTGCCGGCAGTCTTCCTTTCGTAGAGATCTTCAAGTTTCTTCCACAAGCTGTTCGCCGAAGTCTCATTCGACATATGATGGAATACAGTGTTATCCACCCATTGTCGAATGGTACCGATGGTCTTTCGGTCGAGCTTCTTCCATTCTTCCACCGTCATGGAATCCGGCTTGGAAGATTCTCCTTCAACCGGTGCATAAAGGTTCTTGCAATAGAGAAGGTCCGTCATCTTCGCCTTCCATATCATCCAGTTGCGGCCATTCAAGCTGATCATCCGAATGCCACCAATGGGAGTCTCCATCTCAACACAAGAAAATTAGCAACCTGTGCTCTGATGCCACTGTTGGGAAAAACAACAAATTTTCCGTCTTTGTGATGAGATAAAATAAAATGGAAGAGAAGAGAAGTTAAGAGAGAGAACACACAAAAGATTTACTGAGGCTCAGCTCAATTTGAGCCTACGTTCTCCGCCCGTCCCTTCTTTACCGTTTTCACTATAATCAAATGAAAGATTACAAGGACATTCTCTCAAGTTGGTACAACTTAACTTGAGGATCACTTTCTCTCACAAACTCACTTGAGGTGGATTACAAGTGTGAGGATTACAAGTTGTGTATTGTTCTTCTTGTTACTTGTTGTTTTTCAACCTTCACCATCTCCCCTCTATTTATAGAGAGGATATGCCTCTTGGGTACATCACTTTCGTTGTATAGAGAAGTCCAAATGGAAGATTTGTTCCTTCTCCCAAGATTCGTTCATCTATCATCAATGTTACAAGCAAGCTGAATGCATACAGAATATGAATAAATAGGCTACTTTAGATGGTTATAACTTCTTCAATACACCTCCAAATGACCTGGTTCAAAGCCTGGATGAAAGAAAAAAAATTTCTCAACAACTTTTGTATTGAAGACCGAGCCAAATAGTGATTGCAACAGGTTCGAAATAGCCTCCCAAAACTGAATCTTGTCACAGAAACTGCACCCAGAAAAATGATTAAGTACTTAGCCGAACCCAACCATGGGTGACCGATTTCCATGGATCAAATCCATGTTTTTTCATCATGGGGATGGACCCCGTTCCCATCAAATATCTTCTGGTTCTTACACCTATATCATTGAGATGATGTTCTCAGCCAACCAAGATTAAGCGAAGGATTAAAATGTGCTTATAACTTTCATTAAATACTATAATAATAGGTTTATATAGAAAAGGGTGGGTGTTTGAATTTAGCATTTTGCTATACTCAATAAAGATCTAACCTAAGACATTGATAGAAGGGAGGATCTAGTTGCATAAGCACTGCAATACAAATTCACTTAATACTTAAATAGGTCATGACATATTGTTAAGTGTCACCCTTGACTTGCAGACTATTCGAATTCACTCAATAGGAATATTGAATAACATCTGTGAGTGGATAACAAAAGTATTTCGATTTCTATGTTTGTTGCTTCATTTGATAAGAACCTAATAAGTAGCACACCTTCGAGGCCTGGTGCAATTTGGACTTGTGTAGGAACGTAACGAAATATATGTGATCCGTGGCAATTATCCCCTGCTATAAACTAATTAGGATAATTACAATATGAGCCAGCATTCATAATTATCTACCTAGTCCTATGATGACTGTAATTTCCTAAATTTTTGGGTATATGATTGGTATAAATATGGGCCTTCCCTCGGTTAATCATGTGCAACTAAATATAGGATTTTTCTATTCTAGGAAAACTAGAGGACTTGAGTCTAGATAAAGAATTTCAAGTAACTCCAAAGTTAGGTTTGACAAGTTTCCTCTAACCTTACCATGCCCCAGACAAACCCACAAGACCGCCAGGACATGACCCATCGTGCATCACCACTCAGCTATTCGCTTGCTAAAATGGTTAACCGACTTAAGCGCTCATATACAAGAATAACGAAATTCCCATATCCTATCCGATGATATATGACCAGAGGCGGAGCTATGAATGGGCACTGCCAGACTGTAGTCCGGCCCAAATTTTTGATGAAAAAAAAAAGTTGAGTTTTTTTTATGTTTCCGTGGTTATGTTTTATTCTTTTGTTTTGATTTGAAGTATGCAACAATTAAGTGATAGATAAATTCTCAAAAATTGATATTTTACGCAGTGCGATGCTAGTGTCCTCGTTTCTCTCAAGTTATATCTAAACTAAAGTTCAGTCCTCCCTAATTTTAGAGGCTAGCTTGTTATGACTATCTAGGAATTCACAAACTTTATGACATTGCAAAAGCATAACTCACATGTATCAATTTCCCCTAATTTATTCCATTGCAATGCAATATGTACATAAAATATGAGATTAGCAAAATTTTGAGTGTGAGTATGCAAATTCCACTATGGAGGAGTGCAGTTACTAAAAGATTACTAATTCGGTTCACACTTCCTAATGCTATTTCCATCAAGAAAACCCTAATTCACCATAGATAGATAGATTGATTGATTGCAAAGAAAACTCTAACTCTGAACACGAAGTGTTACTATTCAAACTATGCATCATCAATCAGGAACAGAAGAGAGAGAGGGGCAGCTGACCAGGAGAGGATGACGTGGATCCTTCTCCGCCGTTGGATCTGTCGGGGTCTACTTCGACGCCGCTGTCCGCCATAAGAGCGCTTTTAGGACTACGGGTTTATTCTTTACTCGAAGAAGAAAGAGTGGTTAAGAGGAACGCTGGAGCGCATCCGACCGTCCATCTCGAACGCACGATCAAAATTGACGACGATCCGAGTTTCTCTCTCTCTCTCTCTCTCTCTCTGTCTTCGTTAGGACTGTATAATCTCTCTGGCGGACCAATTGTCGGTCCTATTTCAACTCTTCCGAAACTGGAAGGTAGGCCCACATGGACATTTTGGGTGTACTGGGTTCAAACTCAACCGGGTCCGGGTTGTCGTTTGTTGACAGTAACTACCCCCACGACGCCGCTGGGTCGGATCCGTTCTTTATCGGTCGGTTCTGAACGGTTTATTCTTATTTATTATTTTGGTTTATTTAGTAATATGTGATATTAGAATTTGGGACTCCAAAACTCAGGTATTAGAATTTAGGTCTTAAAATCACTATTTATATATGTTTATGAACAGTAATTTTAAGATTTATATGTTAATATCGGATATTTTGGAGACCCAAATCTTAATATTATATATTATATGAGATCCTACTACTAAACATGACCGATCCTAGGATAGGTCTAACAAGCCAGAGGGCTTGGACAATCCTCCGGTCCTAGGACAACCAATCGGTCCAAAAATTAAACAAACAAACAAAAATTGTGCGTGGTGCTTTCCGTGCGGACCTGTGCGTGAGGGGCTGAAAGGAAAGGAAAGGAACGAATGAAGGAAAGAAAAAGAAAGGAAAATGATTCAAAGGAAATGAGCTTACCAAAATCTTCTCTCTGGTTGGAGAGCAATAACCCAATGTGCTAATGTCCTTCTTAGTTTACCAAAATGTCCAAATGTAAACTAGCTTATAGATGCAAACATAATGGGTAATTAAATTCATTACATTATGATGGGAGTGAATGTTCATGCACCATCTGCTACAATTTATTACAGAAGTATTTTCTTTTGGAAGGGCTATTTTAACATTTAGTTTTCTCTTAGATTGGAACTGGTGTAACAAATGTGTTGATTAAAGCGAGAAAGTTAGTGGACAAGAATTCTGCTGGCGAAACTGAGGAGGTCCCAATACTATGAACAAGCGTTGCTTATGGTGTATACATGGCAGTCTCAAGTAACCTAAGGTACAACGCTTCTTTTGGTAATAGTTTTTGAGCTTTTATCATCAATTCTTGTTTGATATGGTGGTATTTCCTGTTTACTGCAGTTCAACTTCTTCTTTTAAATTATTATAATGAGTATACATATTCTTAACTTACATTTCATATTATAAATTGTTGACCGACCAATTCTAAAAGCATCTTGGTTTCCTTGTCATCAGAAAGCTAATTTATTTTTTGGAAGTTTTTTCATGCAGAATTATCTTTCATTTAATAGACACTATAAGGATTTTATCATTTGAATCTGTTACGACCTGCACTCGGATGTTCGGACATGAGTACGTGGCAACGTCAAGCCTATGCCACAACAACGACGTAGAACGTTGTATAGGCCATCAATATCTAGCTATCAATCATACTAATACAACTAATTCTATCATGTACTCAATCACAATATTCTAAAGGAAAAAATGAACAAGGAAGAAAAAATCTAAACAACAATATAAGAGAAATGATGTCAAACATAAAACTAGGATAGATAAATTCTAGCATATATCTCACCAGAGGTCACCTCTAGGTCCATAATGCAAAAATAATCCTGACTATAGCACCCCTCCGAGGTCAACACTGAAAAATGTTATCCAGTCAATATTGGAGCAAAGCACACCTCTAACAACAGTTCCAAATAAATGATAAAGAATATGAAATAGTAAATAGTAAAGAAATACAGGATAATGAAATATGAGCAGGAAACAGAAATATGAACTGATAATGGAAATGCGGTATGTAAATAAGCAGGGTAATGCAATCTCATATACAGGAATTATGAAGTAGTAAACTAGCTAAGTGTATGAGTACTAGCTGTAAACCCCCGAATTTTCAAATTATTAAATCTTGGATTTTTCCCAATTTTCTGGAATTTTCTGGAAATTTTCTGTAATTAAAATCAAGGTTTTTAATTAATAAATAATTTTTAATTGGCAATAAATAATATTAAAATATCATAAAAATAACATTTTTGGGTGTAAAATGAAAAATTGGACTTAGGGTAATTTTTCTGGATTTTTCTGGGCCTCAGACCTATTTTTAAATGCCTAAAAACTATTTTATTAATTAATTAATTATTTATCTATTTATTTAATTAATTATTAATTATTATTTTATTTTATTTTATTTTATTTATTTCTCTGCGGGCCGCCCAGGCCCATTGGGCCGCGGCCCGGCCCGTTAGCCTCAGCCCAGGCCCGCCCTTTCGGGTCGGGTCGGGTCAGCCAACCCGAACCGCCCGCCCGCTGACCCGGTCACCGCTGCCCTCCCCACGACCTCCGCGTGGCCACGTCTCCCGCCGCCCCCGGCGGCCAGCTCCGCCTTCCCCGCTCCGCTCCGCCTTCACCGCCCTCGCCTCCGCCTTCCCCGCCACGACGCCGCCATCCCCGGCCGACCCAGCGCCCCTCTCCCCTATAAATACCCACGCCCGGCCGCCCCCTCGACTCACTCGCCTCCTCTCCGCCGTACCCCTCCGCCGACCCTCGAGAACCGCCACCCTAATTCCCCCTCGCCGCCACCGTACGCCACCGCAGCCCGCCTCCCCGCTGCAGCGCCGGCTCCTCTCCTCCTCCGTCGAGCACCGCCGCTCGACAGCAGTAGCTCGAGCAGCAGCACCGGCGTCTCCGTCCGGCCGGCCAGCACCGCCTCCCCGCCGCGCCGCCGTCCCCGCACGCCCCTCTCCCCGGCGAGCCGCCCTCGGCCTTCCCGCCGTCGTGCCGACCACCGGAGCCCGCCGCAGCGTCCCCAAAACCCTAACCCTAGCTTCCCTGTGTCCGACACGAGTCGGACACGTGTCGGACACGGCTCGACCCTGATTTTCGGGTCCCCTTCAGGTACGTGTAACTTTCGCCTCGTAGCTCCGTTTTCAATTCCGCAAATTGCGTTGTGAAGCCTGTATGACCCTCTCGGTGTCCGGACAAACTGTTCGGGGCATCGCGTCCTGTGGTGATCGCACACCGCGATCCAAAAACAGAAAAAAATCAGACCCTGTTTCACCCCGGAACTGAGTGCGCCCCGCCAAACGGGATGACTTGGTCGCGTGCGGTCTTCACAGATACGTACGCATCGTCGATACGGGCGTATGAGTTTTCGTGGAAGCTGATTCGGGTGTGCGTGCACACCGGAATCAACGCGTATCCGCGGACATCGCCCCGTATCTGCCTTTTCGGCAATTCACCCTAACTTCGTGCACACACGTCGGATCGAGACGAAACTTGCGCCATCGGACTCGTAGCGATACGCTGGTCCTGTGGGTCAAGTTTGGTTCGATTCTGAGAACGTTGACGAAATCGCGTGTCGTGGGCCCCACAGGCCCCGCTCGACGGGCGATTTTGTGTTCGGCTCATCGGAATCCAAATCTGGAAGTTCCGTTGGGTTCGTATCAGCGTTCCTGACCTGTTGACACTAAGTTTGGTGAATTTGGAGACCTTTGACCCGGACACGTTTTTTGGTGCAAAGCGGGCCCACCGGCGGACCCCGTTTTGACCCGAAACTGTCATTTTTGCCCTTGTCTCTAAATTGGACCCAAGGACAGGCGTTTCTAGCTATTTGACATCTTCTGAGCATGATGGTAATGTCTATTTCAGCTTTTGGACTCATCTCTGGACTTTTTCCCCAAGAACTAAATTAATCAGATCCAAACAACAGGCAAGTACCTGCACTTCAAGTTAATCTTTATATATTGTGATAATTAATTCCCTGCCATACATGTACCCTTGATGTTTACACCTAGTGTTAGAAATATTGAATTTCATGTCTTGAATATTGGTAGTTCCTGTCTTGTTTTTCATGTCGGGTGGGAGAATACCTAGAAGGCATGTAGTTTACCCTTCCCCTTGTCCTGTTTAATAGCTGTTGGTACACGACTGTACCTCAGCCGGATCCCGATTTCCCCTGTTTAATAGCCGTTCATGACGGCCGAATTAGCCTTATAAACCCCTACATGCCAACTATGTATTCTAAAACAAACACAAGTCCACACATATAGTTTCTGTTCATGTTATATTTCTTGCTGGCTATTGTAGTTTTATTTCCTGTATCATCTAGTTCTGTTTCTCATATTCCTGTTTACAGTTTGACTCTGAAATAATAATGTTCTGTTATGCTGTTTCTCAACATGATATCAATATTTAATTGTCATAAAATATTTAGTTTAACCTTGTTGTGCACTGTGTACTTTGCTCCTTTCCTGACTGGATCTGTTGATTTAGGCGATGATGAGGATCTTGCCCCTACTTATTATGGTCCCTATGAGGGGACTGATGATACCTATGAGGAGCCAGAACCCACCCAGGAGACCCCTGCTGCTGAGTAGCTAGTAGTAGCTATCTTTCATTCTATTCTTATCTTATTTATCGGTTTTGTCCCCGATTTCAATATTGAATTCCTGTACTAAAACATTTGAATCTGCTGTCACATTTATTTTCAGTTGAAATCTTAAGTTTCATTCTCATTATTATCTTGCCTATGTTGTTGTGAATGAGCTAGTTAGTAACTATGGATTGACCTAGACAGCGTACTACCGCCGATTCTGCGGCGTAGGCTGGACGTACCCACGCACTCGTGCCCGAATTTTCGGGTACGGGTCGTGACACGTTTTTATGGTGGCCCATGCAGGTCCTATCCTAAAATAGGGTAATACCCTAGGACAGGGTATGGAATAAGATTGAGGATTCTAGGAAAAGCTCATTCACAGTATAGCGTCCTTATTTCAATTCTTGATATCATTGCTGCTCAATTTTTCCTATCGCCTTTGATTTCCAAGTATTCTATTCTGATCTTCCTATCCCTTAATCTTTCAAAATGGTCCAGACCAGGAATACAGTAGGAGGCACATCAGAACCAGCTGAGCAGAATGTGCCCGAGACTCTCGCACTCCCGCCGCCTCCATCTGTTCCGGCAGTTACCCTAGATGGGGCACAGCTACTATGAGTGTTCCAGGGATTGGTGGAATCCCAGAAAGAACAGACGGCACTTCTGCGGACCAGCCTCTCAGAAGCTCTTAAGTCCCAGGAGACGTCACTCAAAAGGCCAGGGAGTGCCAAAGACTTCAAGAATCTAAGACCCCTGGAATTTTACGGAACTGAGGGCATTCTCTATGCCGATGAGTGGATAGAGAATGTCGAGAGACTCCTGAAGACTGCCCGGGTCCCTGATGACCTCAAAGTGGAGTCCGCAAGCCTGCAACTGTTCGACATTGTTCGAACCTGGTTCAGAGATGAACCCCAACTATCTGCTCCCGACATCACCTGGGAAGACTTCAAGAGGCTATTCAAGGAGAAATTCTACCCCGAAGTGGCTCGGGAAGCTCTCGAAAGCCAATTCGAGAGACTGGAACAAGGTAACATGTCTGTTGATGAATATACTGCTGAATTTAGCAGGTTAAGCCACTTTGCGGAGTACATGGTTCGTACCCCGGAGGACAGAGCCCGTAGATTCAAGAAGGGGCTGTCTCCGGATATTCGCCTTGCTGTCACCACCAGCCGAGCTCGTACCTATGAAGAAATCTTGAGCGTGGCACAAGGCGTAGAGAGAGATATGGGGCATAAACTGAAGCGGAAAAGAGATACCCGAAATGCAGGACCCAACAAACGCCCTTTTCAACAACAACAACAGCAGAGAGCCCCGCAGCAAACTCAGTGTCCTCTCCCTCGAGCTCCAACACCCCAACACCAGGCCCAGGGACAGAACCAACAAGCCGCTGCTTGTAACTTTTGCCAAAAGCCAGGTCATACTTGGCAAGTCTGCAGGAAGAGGCTAGGTGCCTGCCTCTACTACGGCTCAGCAGCGCATCAAATGAGGGACTGTCCAGCTGCTCAAGGACGCACCGCTGCACCAAAGGCTCCAGCCCAGGCCAGGGCCCCAGCAGTACAACAGAGGGGACCCCCACTTCCAACACAACAACAACGCTTTGCTCAGCACCAGCAGCAACAGAGGGGTGCACCGCAGCAAGGCCGTGCTTATGCAATGACTCTGGAAGAATCTGAGGCCACAGCAGACGTGATCACAGGTTCTGTGCTTATAAATTCAATACCAGCTATTACTTTATTTGACTCTGGAGCTTCGCATTCATTCATGTCAGTAGATTTCCTTATGAAGCATAGCTTAATCACTAAACCCCTTAGGAATTGTTATAAGATCATTACCGGTGGAGGAATCATCCCGGTTAGTGATGCCTGTAACAATTGTCCTATTACATTATGTGGAAGAGAACTGTATGCTAGACTACTTGTAATGCCAGTGCCCAGTTTTGACATTATACTGGGTATGGATTGGTTAAGTCAACATCATGCTACTATAGATTTCCACAGAGGTAGTGTAATCTTCAGGCCACCTGACAAGCCAGAATTTGAATTTGCTAGAGGTTCTAGAGAAATGGGTAATAACAAAATTTGTGGAGCCCTAATAACAGAAGAAGTGCCACTACCTATCATCTCTGAATACCTTGATGTCTTCCCTGAGGATCTCCCAAGCTTACCCCCAGACCGAGAAGTTGAATTCTCTATTGACTTAGTGCCAGGAGCAGCACCAGTATCTCAAAATCCCTACAGAATTAACAAGAAGGAGATAATAGAACTAAATGAGCAAATCAAAGAACTAGAAGACAAATGCTTCATTAGGTCTAGTGTCTCACCCTGGGGAGCTCCAGTATTATTTGTGCCCAAGAAGGACGGAACATCCCGAATGTGTATTGACTATAGGGCCCTGAATGCCTTAACGATTAAGAATAAGTATCCCCTGCCCAGGATAGATGACTTATTTGATCAGCTGAGTGGAGCTCGGGTATTTTCAAAGATTGATTTGAGGTCTGGTTACCACCAAGTAAGGGTGAGAAAGGAAGACATCCCGAAAACTGCTTTCAATATCCGGAACGGACACTACGAATTCTTAGTAATGCCGTTCGGGTTGACGAATGCTCCAGCAGTTTTTATGAACCTAATGAACAGAGTTTTCCAGCCATATCTAGATAAATTTGTAGTGGTCTTCATTGATGATATTTTGATCTACTCCAAGACCCCCGAAGAACATGAAGAACATTTGAGGTTAGCATTGGAAACTTTGAGGAAGGAAAAACTTTATGAAAAATTATCTAAATGTGCTTTCTTCCTAGACAAAGTAGAATTCTTGGGACATGTTGTGACTGGAGATGGAATAGCAGTAGATCCTAAGAAGATAGCTGCAGTAGAATCCTGGCCCACTCCAAACTCTGTAGCTGAGATTAGAAGTTTCTTGGGACTAGCTGGCTACTATCGGAAGTTTGTGAAGGACTTTGCTAGAATTGCGGAGCCCATGACAAAATTAACAAGAAAGGATGAAGAGTTTACCTGGACTGATGAATGTCAGCGTGCTTTTGAGGAATTGAAGAAAAGACTGACTTCTGCCCCTATTCTGACCTTACCTTCCGGAACCGGAGGTTTCGCTATTTATAGTGATGCTTCTGGAAAAGGTCTAGGTTGTGTACTGGAGCAGAACAAGAAGGTAATAGCATATGCCTCTAGACAGCTTCGACCACATGAAAAGAATTATCCAACTCATGATTTAGAATTGGCAGCTGTCATTTTTGCTCTTAAACTATGGAAGCATTATCTTTATGGAGAAAGGGTGGAAATATTTACGGACCATAAAAGTCTAAAATATATCTTCACTCAGAAAGAGCTAAACATGAGGCAAAGAAGGTGGCTGGAACTAATGAAAGACTTTGATATCACTCTTCAATATCACCCTGGGAAGGCAAATGTAGTTGCTGATGCTCTAAGCAGGTATCCTATGGCGATGTACTTGACTATGGACAGACACCTGCTGGAGGACTTGGAAAGTTTAGGTATTGAAGTAATTATCCCAGGAAAAGAAGGCTAAATGATGAACTTGCAGATTCAGTCTACTTTAATGGACAAGATCAAGGAGACTCAGTTTCAGGACGAAGGCCTGCGAAGCCTTCGAGGTCAAGTGCAAGCTGGACTAGTAGAAGAATTCAGAATTCATGAAGATGGATCACTGAGGCATGGAGATAGATTATGTGTACCTCAAGGAGACATAAGAGAAGAAATCATGCGAGAGGCGCACAGATCGCAATACTCTATACATCCAGGAGCCAACAAGATGTACAAGGACCTGAGAACGCATGTTTGGTGGCATGGCATGAAAAGAGAAGTAGCCAGATTCGTATCTCGTTGTTTAGTGTGCCAGCAAGTCAAGGCAGAAAGACAAAGACCTGGAGGATTGCTTCAACCCCTACCCATCCCGGAGTGGAAGTGGGAACATATCACAATGAATTTTGTTTCCGGACTTCCAAGGACACCTAGTGGAAAGGATGCAATCTGGGTGATAGTAGATAGACTGACCAAGTCTGCACATTTTCTACCTTTCAAAGTAGGGTTATCTACAGAGAAGCTGGCAGATTTATATATCAGACACATTGTCATGCTGCATGGAGTCCCAGTAAGTATTGTCTCCGACCGAGATTCAAGGTTCACCTCTCACTTCTGGAAGAGCTTACAAGCCAGCTTGGGGACGCAACTCAAATTCAGCACAGCTTATCATCCCCAAACCGACGGACAATCAGAACGTACAATCCAGACACTTGAAGATATGCTCTGTACATGTGTTCTGGATTTTGGAGGATCCTGGGAAGACTATCTACATCTTGTGGAGTTCTCTTATAATAACAGTTACCAAGCAAGTATTGAGATGACTCCATTTGAAGCTCTGTATGGACGAAGATGTCGTACCCCGCTATCATGGGACGACGTTGGAGAAAGAGCCCTGCTGGGACCAGAGATGGTGATCGATTCAGCTGAGAAGGTAAAGCAAATAAGGGACAGACTTCGAGTGGCTCAAGACAGGCAACGACATTGGGCAAATAGCCACCGAAGGCCCTTGGAGTTTGAGGTAATTAGATTTATGAAATTCAAGTCAATTTAAACATTTTGATTATGGAACTAAGAATTAATTATGGCTTTATTAAAGGTTGGAGAGCTGGTATTCTTAAAGATTTCCCCGACACGTGGCACCATTAGGTTCGGAAGGAGTGGAAAACTCAGCCCAAGATTTATTGGACCTTTTGGCATACAGGAGAAAATCGGAGAAGTGGCATACCGACTGGCATTGCCACCCTCTCTGGATGGAGTACATAACGTCTTTCACGTGTCGCAGCTGAGGAAGTACGTGTCGGACCCCAGCCACATTTTGGATCACTAAGAGCTCGAAGTAGGCCCAAGTTTGACCTACCAAGAGCAACCCGTGGAGATTCTGGATCGCTTGGAGAAAGTCCTACGGAACCAGGTTATCTCCCTGGTTCGCGTAGCTTGGAAGCACCATTCTCCCGGCGAATCCACCTGGGAGCGGGAAGACGAGATTAGAGAGCGATACCCCTATCTTTTTGAACCATGAGGTATATTTTATTTTTCGGCCTTTCCTTTCGTGCCTTGTTATTCTTAAATTTCGAGGACAAAATTTTTGTAAGTTGGGTAGGTTGTAAACCCCCGAATTTTCAAATTATTAAATCTTGGATTTTTCTCAATTTTCTGGAATTTTCTGGAAATTTTCTGTAATTAAAATCAAGATTTTCAATTAATAAATGATTTTTAATTGGCAATAAATAATATTAAAATATCATGAAAATAATATTTTTGGGTGTAAAATAAAAAATTGGACTTAGGGTAATTTTTCTGGATTTTTTTGGGCCTCAGACATATTTTTAAATGCCTGAAAACTATTTAATTTAATTAATTAATTATTATTTATTATTTATTTTATTTTTATTATTTTTTCTCTGCGGGCCGCCCAGGCCCATTGGGCCGCGGCCCGGCCCGTTAGCCTCAGCCCAGATCCGCCCTTTCGGGTCGGGTCGGGTCAGCCAACCCGAACCGCCCGCCCGCTGACCCGGTCACCGCTGCCCTCCCCACGACCTCCGCGTGGCCACGTCTCCCGCCGCCCCCGGTGGCCAGCTCCGCCTTCCCCGCTCCGCTCCGCCTTCACCGCCCTCGCCTCCGCCTTCCCCGCCACGACGCCGCCATCCCCGGCCGACCCAGCGCCCCTCTCCCCTATAAATACCCACGCCCGGCCGCCCCCTCGACTCACTCGCCTCCTCTCCGCCGTACCCCTCCGCCGACCCTCGAGAACCGCCACCCTAATTCCCCCTCGCCGCCACCGTACGCCACCGCAGCCCGCCTCCCCGCTGCAGCGCCGGCTCCTCTCCCCTCCGTCGAGCACCGCCGCTCGACAGCAGTAGCTCGAGCAGCAGCACCGGCGTCTCCGTCCGGCCGGCCAGCACCGCCTCCCCGCCGCGCCGCCGTCCCCGCACGCCCCTCCCCGGCGAGCCGCCCTCGACCTTCCCGCCGCCGTGCCGACCACCGGAGCCCGCCGCAGCGTCCCCAAAACCCTAACCCTAGCTTCCCTGTGTCCGACACGAGTCGGACACGTGTCGGACACGGCTCGACCCTGATTTTCGGGTCCCCTTCAGGTGCGTGTAACTTTCGCCTTGTAGCTCCGTTTTTAATTCCGTAAATTGCGTTGTGAAGCCTGTATGACCCTCTCGGTGTCCGGATAAACTGTTCGGGACATCGCGTCCTGTGGTGATCGCACACCGCGATCCAAAAACAGGAAAAAACCAGACCCTGTTTCACCCCGGAACTGAGTGCGCCCCACCAAACGGGACGACTTGGTCGCGTGCGGTCTTCACAGATACGTACGCATCGTCGATACGGACGTGTGAGTTTTCGTGGAAGCTGATTCGGGTGTGCGTGACATCACCTGTATTATCCAACAAATTTTGTATAACCTTATTATTCAAAAATAAGTCCAGTCACCTGTATTATTCAAAGTTTAAGATGACTACTCGTTCCAATCAAGAATTCAACCTATGGTTATTACTTCTTACTTACTCAAATTACCCACAGGCAGATTTTTGATTAAGTCCATATAGCATTTTCAAGATTTGCACATGGCTTTGCCTCTGATTATCATGAATTCCTCTAGAAGTGATTCGAGTCCAACAGTATTCCTATTCACAATTTGTATGCTTCAATTCTTTAAATTCCATTCATATCCTCAATATTCTAACTAGGTAGTCCAACCCTCAAATTTTAATTCTTAAATCAAATCATCAAATTTAAAAAAATAATTTAAATGTAGTCCACTACTGTTCAAGTCTGAATCATATATCTCCTAAATTCAATTTGGCGATTTTACTTTCATTTATTCAAGATTTAAATCATGTATCCAAGATACAACTTATTGGGTCCTCGATATCAACTCATTAATTATTTAGTCACTCCTTTAAATTTTCTAATTTTATAATGGCTTGCTTCTTCCAATCTGACCTTACTCGGTCACGATCCAAAGGACATTCCTCTCGAGTTGACAAATGCATTACTACCCAACTTAGAGTTTACCCATTCATCACAAAGACTATATACTTTAAGAAAAATATTCCTTAATATGTTTACCTACGTCATTCAATCCTCGAACTTCAACGCCGATCATGTCACGTATGATATGTCCTCAATTACGAAAGTTTAATCCTCAAGTATTTGATCGGCCTATGTGGCATATCCAGTACTATCTATGTACTAACTTATACCAGGCACTAGATTTCGTCTTTCCGAAATAAGGGAAGACGAAGATCAATAATACAGAGTTGAACTATAAAAACTAGGACGCTATGCCGTTTTTGCCCAACTGTTCGACATTGCTCGAACCTGGTTCAGAGATGAACCCCAACTATCTGCTCCTGACATCACCTGGGAGGACTTCAAGAGACTATTCAAGGAGAAATTCTACCCCGAAGTGGCTCGGGAAGCTCTCGAAAGCCAATTCGAGAGACTGGAACAAGGTAACATGTCTGTTGATGAATATACTGCTGAATTTAGCAGGTTAAGCCACTTTGCGAAGTACATGGTTCGTACCCCGGAGGATAGAGCCCGTAGATTCAAGAAGGGGCTGTCTCCGGATATTCGCCTTGCTGTCACCACCAGCCGAGCTCGCACCTATGAAGAAATCCTGAGCGTGGCACAAGGCGTTGAAAGAGATATGGGGCATAAACTGAAGCGGGAAAGAGATACCGGAAATGCAGGACCCAATAAACGCCCTTTTTAACAACAACAGCAACAACAGCAGAGGGCCCCGCAACAAACTCAGCGTCCTCTCCCTCGAGCTCCAGCACCCCAACACCAGGCTCAGGGACAGAACCAACAAGCTGCTGCTTGTAACTTTTGCCAAAAACCAGGTCATACTTGGCAAGTCTGCAGGAAGAGGCTAGGTGCCTGCCTTTACTGCGGCTCAGCAGCGCACCAAATGAGGGACTGTCCAGCTGCTCAAGGACGCACCGCTGCACCCAAGGCCCCAGCCCAGGCCAGGGCCCCAGCAGTACAACAGAGGGGACCCCCACTTCCAACACAACAACAACGCTTTGCTCAGCACCAGCAGCAACAGAGGGGTGCACCGCAGCAAGGCCGTGCTTATGCAATAACTCTGGAAGAAGCTGAGGCCACAGCAGACGTGATCACAGGTTCTGTGCTTATAAATTTAATACCAGCTATTACTTTATTTGACTCTGGAGCTTCGCATTCATTCATGTCAGTAGATTTCCTTATGAAGCATAGCTTAATCACTAAACCCCTTAGGAATTGTTATAAGATCATTACCGGTGGAGGAATCATCCCGGTTAGTGATGCCTGTAACAATTGTCCTATTACATTATGTGGAAGAGAACTGTATGCTAGACTACTTGTAATGCCAGTGCCCAGTTTTGACATTATACTGGGTATGGATTGGTTAAGTCAACATCATGCTACTATAGACTGCCACAGAGGTAGTGTAATCTTCAGGCCACCTGACAAGCCAGAATTTGAATTTGCTAGAGGTTCTAGAGAAATGGGTAATAACAAAATTTGTGGAGCCCTAATAACAGAAGAAGTGCCACTACCTATCATCTCTGAATACCTTGATGTCTTCCCTGAGGATCTCCCAGGCTTACCCCCAGACCGAGAAGTTGAATTCTCTATTGACCTAGTGCCAGGAGCAGCACCAGTATCTCAAAATCCCTACAGAATTAACAAGAAGGAGATAGTAGAACTAAATGAGCAAATCAAAGAACTAGAAGACAAATGCTTCATTAGGTCTAGTGTCTCACCCTGGGGAGCTCCAGTATTATTTGTGCCCAAGAAGGACGGAATATCCCGAATGTGTATTGACTATAGGGCCTTGAATGCCTTAACAATTAAGAATAAATATCCCCTGCCCAGGATAGATGACTTATTTGACCAGCTGAGTGGAGCTCGGGTATTTTCAAAGATTGATTTAAGGTCTGGTTACCACCAAGTAAGGGTGAGAAAGGAAGACATCCCCAAAACTGCTTTCAATACCCGGAACGGACACTACGAATTTTTAGTAATGCCGTTCGGGTTGACGAATGCTCCAGCAGTTTTTATGAACCTAATGAACAGAGTTTTCCAGCCATACCTAGACAAATTTGTAGTGGTCTTCATTGATGATATTTTGATCTACTCCAAGACCCCCGAAGAATATGAAGAACATTTGAGGTTAGCATTGGAGACTTTGAGGAAGGAAAAACTTTATGGAAAATTATCTAAATGTGCTTTCTTCCTAGACAAAGTAGAATTCTTGGGACATGTTGTGACTGGAGATGGAATAGCAGTAGATCCTAAGAAGATAGCTGCAGTAGAATCCTGGCCCACTCCAAACTCTGTAGCTGAGATTAGAAGTTTCCTGGGACTAGCTGGCTACTATCGGAAGTTTGTGAAGGACTTTGCTAGAATTGCGGAGCCCATGACAAAATTAACAAGAAAGGATGAAGAGTTCACCTGGACTGATGAATGTCAGCGTGCTTTTGAGGAATTGAAGAAAAGACTGACTTCTGCCCCTATTCTGACCTTACCTTCCGGAACCGGAGGTTTCGCTATTTATAGTGATGCTTCTGGAAAAGGTCTAGGTTGTGTACTGGAGCAGAACAAGAAGGTAATAGCATATGCCTCTAGACAGCTTCGACCACATGAAAAGAATTATCCAACTCATGATTTAGAATTGGCAGCTGTCATTTTTGCTCTTAAACTATGGAAGCATTATCTTTATGGAGAAAGGGTGGAAATATTTACGGACCATAAAAGTCTAAAATATATCTTTACTCAGAAAGAGCTAAACATGAGGCAAAGAAGGTGGCTGGAACTAATGAAAGACTTTGATATCACTCTTCAATATCACCCTGGGAAGGCCAATGTAGTTGCTGATGCTCTAAGCAGGTATCCTATGGCGATGTACTTGACTATGGACAGACACCTGCTGGAGGACTTGGAAAGTTTAGGTATTGAAGTAATTATCCCAGGAAAAGAAGGCCAAATGATGAACTTGCAGATTCAGTCTACTTTAATGGACAAGATCAAGGAGACTCAGTTTCAGGACGAAGGCCTGCGAAGCCTTCGAGGTCAAGTGCAAGCTGGACTAGTAGAAGAATTCAGAATTCATGAAGATGGATCACTGAGGCATGGAGATAGATTATGTGTACCTCAAGGAGACATAAGAGAAGAAATTATGCAAGAGGCGCACAGATCGCAATACTCTATACATCCAGGAGCCAACAAGATGTACAAGGACCTGAGAACGCATGTTTGGTGGCATGGCATGAAAAGAGAAGTAGCCAGGTTCGTATCTCGTTGTTTAGTGTGCCAGCAAGTCAAGGCAGAAAGATAAAGACATGGAGGATTGCTTCAACCCCTACCCATCCCGGAGTGGAAGTGGGAACATATCACAATGGATTTTGTTTCCGGACTTCCAAGGACACCTAGTGGAAAGGATGCAATCTGGGTGATAGTAGATAGACTGGCCAAGTCTGCACATTTTCTACCTTTCAAAGTAGGGTTATCTACAGAGAAGCTGGCAGATTTATATATCAGACACATTGTCAGGCTGCATGGAGTCCCAGTAAGTATTGTCTTCGACCGAGATTCAAGGTTCACCTCTCACTTCTGGAAGAGCTTACAAGCCAGCTTGGGGACGCAACTCAAATTCAGCACAGCTTATCATCCCCAAACCGACGGACAATCGGAACGTATAATCCAGACACTTGAAGATATGCTCCGTACATGTGTTCTGGATTTTGGAGGATCCTGGAAAGACTATCTACATCTTGTGGAGTTCTCTTATAATAACAGTTACCAAGCAAGTATTGAGATGACTCCATTTGAAGCTCTGTATGGACGAAGATGTCGTACCCCGCTATCATGGGATGACGTTGGAGAAAGAGCCCTGCTGGGACCAGAGATGGTGATCGATTCAGCTGAGAAGGTAAAGCAAATAAGGGACAGACTTCGAGTGGCTCAAGACAAGCAACGACATTGGGCAAATAGCCACCGAAGGCCCTTGGAGTTTGAGGTAATTAGATTTATGAAATTTAAGTCAATTTAAATATTTTGATTATGGAACTAAGAATTAATTATGGCTTTATTAAAGGTTGGAGAGCTGGTATTCTTAAAGATTTCCCCGACACGTGGCACCTTTAGGTTCGGAAGGAGTGGAAAACTCAGCCCAAGATTTATTGGACCTTTTGGCATACAGGAGAAAATCGGAGAAGTGGCATACCGACTGGCATTGCCACCCTCTCTGGATGGAGTACATAACGTCTTCCACGTGTCGCAGCTGAGGAAGTACGTGTCGGACCCCAGCCATATTTTGGATCACTCAGAGCTTGAAGTAGGCCCAAGTTTGACTTACCAAGAGCAACCCGTGGAGATTCTGGATCGCTCGGAGAAAGTCCTACGGAACCAGGTTATCTCCCTGGTTCGCTCGGAGAATTGGAAGCACCATAAAAAAGCCGATGCTCACGACACTCTTTGCCGGTGGCCACCATAAAAATGTGTCACGACCCGTACCCGGAAATTCGGGCACGAGTGCGTGGGTACGTCCAGCCTACGCCGCAGAATCGGCGGTAGTACGCTGTCTAGGTCAATCCATAATTACTAACTAGCTCATTCACAACAACATAGGCAAGATAATAATGAGAATGAAACTTAAGATTTCAACTGAAAATAAATGTGACAGCAGATTCAAATGTTTTAGTACAGGAATTCAATATTGAAATCGGGGACAAACCCGATAAATAAGATAAGAATAGAATGAAAGATAGCTACTACTAGCTACTCAGCAGCAGGGGTCTCCTGGGTGGGTTCTGGCTCCTCATAGGTATCATCAGTCCCCTCATAGGGACCATAATAAGTAGGGGCAAGATCCTCATCATCGCCTAAATCAACAGATCCAGTCAGGAAAGGAGCAAAGTACACAGTGCACAACAAGATTAAACTAAATATTTTATGACAATTAAATATTGATATCATGTTGAGAAACAGCATAACAGAACATTATTATCTCAGAGTTCAACTGTAAACAGGAATATGAGAAACAGAACTAAATGAAACAGGAAATAGAACTACAATAGCCAGCAAGAAATATAACATGAACAGGAACTATATGTGTGGACTTGTGTTTGTTTTAGAATACATAGTTGGCATATAGGGGTTTATAAGGCTAATCCGGCTGTCATGAACGGCTATTAAATAGGGGAAATCGGGATCCGGCTGAGGTACAGTCGTGTACCAACAGCTATTAAACAGGACAAGGGGAAGGGTAAACTACATGCCTTCTAGGTATTCTCCCACCCGACATGAAAAATAAGACAGGAACTACCAATATTCAAGACATGAAATTCAACATTTCTAACACTAGGTGTAAACATCAAGGGTACATGTATGGCAGGGAATTAATTATCACAATATATAAAGATTAACTTGAAGTGCAGGTACTTGCCTGTTGTTTGGATCTGATTAATTTAGTTCTTGGGGAAAAAGTCCAGAGATGAGTCCAAAAGCTGAAATAGACATTACCATCATGCTCAGAAGATGTCAAATAGCTAGAAATGCCTGTCCTTGGGTCCAATTTGGAGACAAGGGCAAAAACAGCAGTTTCGGGTCAAAACGGGGTCCGCCGGTGGGCCCGCTTTGCACCGAAAAACGTGTCTGGGTCAAAGGTCTCCAAATTCACCAAACTTAGTGTCAACATGTCAGGAACGCTGATACGAACCCAACGGAACTTCCAGATTTGGATTCCGATGAGCCGAACACAAAATCGCCCGTCGAGCGGGGCCTGTGGGGCCCACGACACGCGATTTCGTCAACGTTCTCAGAATCGAACCAAACTTGACCCACAGGACCAGCGTATCGCTACGAGTCCGATGGCGCAAGTTTCGTCTCGATCCGACGTGTGTGCACGAAGTTAGGGTGAATTGTCGAAAAGGCGGATACGGGGCGATGTCCGCGGATACGCGTTGATTCCGGTGTGCACGCACACCCGAATAAGCTTCAACGAAAACTCACACGTCCGTATCGATGATGCATACGTATCTGTGAAGACCACACGCGACCAAGTCGTCCCGTTTGGCGGGGCGCACTCAGTTCCGGGGTGAAACATGGTCTGGTTTTTTCCTGTTTTTGGATCGCGGTGTGCGATCACCACAGGACGCGATGCCCCGAACAGTTTGTCCGGACACCGAGAGGGTCATACAGGCTTCACAACGCAATTTGCGGAATTGAAAACGGAGCTACGAGGCGAAAGTTACACGTACCTGAAGGGGACCCGAAAATCAGGGTCGAGCCGTGTCCGACTCGTGTCGGACACAGGGAAGCTAGGGTTAGGGTTTTGGGGACGCTGCGGCGGGCTCCGGTGGTCGGCACGGCGGCGGGAAGGCCGAGGGCGGCTCGCCGGGGAGAGGGGCGTGCGGGGACGGCGGCGCGGCGGGGAGGCGGTGCTGGCCGGCCGGACGGAGACGCCGGTGCTGCTGCTCGAGCTACTGCTGTCGAGCGGCGGTGCTCGACGGAGGAGGAGAGGAGCCGGCGCTGCAGCGGGGAGGCGGGCTGCGGTGGCGTACGGTGGCGGCGAGGGGGAATTAGGGTGGCGGTTCTCGAGGGTCGGCGGAGGGGTACGGCGGAGAGGAGGCGAGTGAGTCGAGGGGGCGGCCGGGCGTGGGTATTTATAGGGGAGAGGGGCGCTGGGTCGGCCGGGGATGGCGGCGTCGTGGCGGGGAAGGCGGAGGCGAGGGCGGTGAAGGCGGAGCGGAGCGGGGAAGGCGGAGCTGGCCGCCGGGGGCGGCGGGAGACGTGGCCACGCGGAGGTCGTGGGGAGGGCAGCGGTGACCGGGTCAGCGGGCGGGCGGTTCGGGTTGGCTGACCCGACCCGACCCGAAAGGGCGGGTCTGGGCTGAGGCTAACGGGCCGGGCCGCGGCCCAATGGGCCTGGGCGGCCCGCAGAGAAATAAATAAAATAAAATAAAATAAAATAATAATTAATAAGTAATTAAATAAATAGATAAATAATTAATTAATTAATAAAATAATTTTTAGGCATTTAAAAATAGGTCTGAGGCCCAGAAAAATCCAGAAAAATTACCCTAAGTCCAATTTTTCATTTTACACCCAAAAATATTATTTTCATGATATTTTAATATTATTTATTGCCAAATAAAAATCATTTATTAATTAAAAACTTTGATTTTAATTACAGAAAATTTCCAGAAAATTCCAGAAAATTGGGAAAAATCCAAGATTTAATAATTTGAAAATTTGGGGGTTTACAACTCCATAAAAACGTGTCACGACCCGTACCCGGAAATTCGGGCACGAGTGCGTGGGTACGTCCAGGCTACGCCGCAGAATCGGCGGTAATACGCTGTCTAGGTCAATCCATAATTACTAACTAGCTCATTCACAACAACATAGGCAAGATAATAATGAGAATGAAACTTAAGATTTCAACTGAAAATAAATGTGACAGCAGATTCAAATGTTTTAGTACAGGAATTCAATATTAAAATCGGGGACAAACCCGATAAATAAGATAAGAATATAAATGAAAGATAGCTACTACTAGCTACTCAGCAGCATGGGTCTCCTGGGTGGGTTCTGGCTCCTCATAGGTATCATCAGTCCCCTCATAGGGACCATAATAAGTAGGGGCAAGATCCTCATCATCGCCTAAATCAACAGATCCAGTCAGGAAAGGAGCAAAGTACACAGTGCACAACAAGGTTAAACTAAATATTTTATGACAATTAAATATTGATATCATGTTGAGAAACAGCATAACAGAACATTATTATTTCAGAGTCAAACTGTAAACAGGAATATGAGAAACAGAACTAGATGATACAGGAAATAAAACTACAATAGCCAGCAAGAAATATAACATGAACAGAAACTATATGTGTGGACTTGTGTTTGTTTTAGAATACATAGTTGGCATGTAGGGGTTTATAAGGCTAATCCGGCCGTCATGAACGGCTATTAAACAGGGGAAATCGGGATCCGGCTGAGGTACAGTCGTGTACCAACAACTATTAAACAGGACAAGGGGAAGGGTAAACTACATGCCTTCTAGGTATTCTCCCACCCGACATGAAAAACAAGACAGGAACTACCAATATTCAAGACATAAAATTCAACATTTCTAACACTAGGTGTAAACATCAAGGGTACATGTATGGCAGGGAATTAATTATCACAATATATAAAGATTAACTTGAAGTGCAGGTACTTGCCTGTTGTTTGGATCTGATTAATTTAGTTCTTGGGGAAAAAGTCCAGAGATGAGTCCAAAAGCTGAAATAGACATTACCATCATGCTCAGAAGATGTCAAATAGCTAGAAACGCCTGTCCTTGGGTCCAATTTGGAGACAAGAGCAAAAATGGCAGTTTCGGGTCAAAACGGGGTCCGCCGGTGGGCCCGCTTTGCACCGAAAAACGTGTCCGGGTCAAAGGTCTCCAAATTCACCAAACTTAGTGTCAACAGGTCAGGAACGCTGATACGAACCCAACGGAACTTCCAGATTTTGATTCCGATGAGCCGAACACAAAATCGCCCGTCGAGCGGGGCATGTGGGGCCCACGACACGCGATTTCGTCAACGTTCTCAGAATTGAACCAAACTTGACCCACAGGACCAGCGTATCGCTACGAGTCCGATGGCGCAAGTTTCGTCTCGATCCGACGTGTGTGCACGAAGTTAGGGTGAATTGCCGAAAAGGCGGATACGGGGCGATGTCCGCGGATACGCGTTGATTCCGGTGTGCACACACACCCGAATCAGCTTCCACGAAAACTCACACGTCCGTATCGACGATGCGTACATATCTGTGAAGACCGCACGCGACCAAGTCATCCCGTTTGGAGGGGCGCACTCAGTTCCGGGGTGAAACAGGGTCTGGTTTTTTCCTGTTTTTGGATCGCGGTGTGCGATCACCACAGGACGCGATGCCCCGAACAGTTTGTCCGGACACCGAGAGGGTCATACAGGCTTCCCAACGCAATTTGCGGAATTGAAAACGGAGCTACGAGGCGAAAGTTACACGTACCTGAAGGGGACCCGAAAATCAGGGTCGAGCCGTGTCCGACACGTGTCCGACTCGTGTCGGACACAGGGAAGCTATGGTTAGGGTTTTGGGGACGCTGCGGCGGGCTCCGGTGGTCGGCACGGCGGCGGGAAGGCCGAGGGCGGCTCACCGGGGAGAGGGGCGTGCGGGGACGGCGGCGCGGCGGGGAGGCGGTGCTGGCCGGCCGGACGGAGACGCCGGTGCTGCTGCTCGAGCTACTGCTGTCGAGCGGCGGTGCTCGACGGAGGAGGAGAGGAGCCGGCGCTGCAGCGGGGAGGCGGGCTGCGGTGGCGTACGGTGGCGGCGAGGGGGAATTAGGGTGGCGGTTCTCGAGGGTCGGCGGAGGGGTACGGCGGAGAGGAGGCGAGTGAGTCGAGGGGGCGGCCGGGCGTGGGTATTTATAGGGGAGAGGGGCGCTGGGTCGGCCGGGGATGGCGGCGTCGTGGCGGGGAAGGCGGAGGCGAGGGCGGTGAAGGCGGAGCGGAGCGGGGAAGGCGGAGTTGGCCGTCGGGGGCGGCGGGAGACGTGGCCACGCGGAGGTCGTGGGGAGGGCAGCGGTGACCGGGTCAGCGGGCGGGCGGTTCGGGTTGGCTGACCCGACCCGACCCGAAAGGGCGGGTCTGGGCTGAGGCTAACGGGCCGGGCCGCGGCCCAATGGGCCTGGACGGCCCGCAGAGAAATAAATAAAATAAAATAAAATAAAATAATAATTAATAATTAATTAAATAAATAGATAAATAATTAATTAATTAATAAAATAGTTTTTAGCATTTAGAAATAGGTCTGAGGCCCAGAAAAATTCAGAAAAATTATCCTAAGTCCAATTTTTCATTTTACACCCAAAAATGTTATTTTTATGATATTTTAATATTATTTATTGCCAATTAAAAATCATTTATTAATTGAAAACCTTGATTTTAATTACAGAAAATTTCCAGAAAATTCCAGAAAATTGGGAAAAATCCAAGATTTAATAATTTGAAAATTCGGGGGTTTACAACCTACCCAACTTACAAAAATTTTGTCCTCAAAATTTAAGAATAACAAGGCACGAAAGGAAAGGCCGAAAAATAAAATATACCTCAGGGTTCAAAAAGATAGGGGTATCGCTCTCTAATCTCGTCTTCCCGCTCCCAGGTGGATTCGCCGGGAGAATGGTGCTTCCAAGCTACGCGAACCAGGGAGATAACCTGGTTCCGTAGGACTTTCTCCGAGCGATCCAGAATCTCCACGGGTTGCTCTTGGTAAGTCAAACTTGGGCCTACTTCGAGCTCTGAGTGATCCAAAATGTGGCTGGGGTCCGACACGTACTTCCTCAGCTGCGACACGTGGAAGACGTTATGTACTCCATCCAGAGAGGGTGGCAATGCCAGTCGGTATGCCACTTCTCCGATTTTCTCCTGTATGCCAAAAGGTCCAATAAATCTTGGGCTGATTTTTCCACTCCTTCCGAACCTAATGGTGCCACGTGTCGGGAAAATCTTTAAGAATACCAGCTCTCCAACCTTTAATAAAGCCATAATTAATTCTTAGTTCCATAATCAAAATATTTAAATTGACTTGAATTTCATAAATCTAATTACCTCAAACTCCAAGGGCCTTCGGTGGCTATTTGCCCAATGTCGTTGCCTGTCTTGAGCCACTCGAAGTCTGTCCCTTATTTGCTTTACCTTCTCAGCTGAATCGATCACCATCTCTGGTCCCAGCAGGGCTCTTTCTCCAACGTCGTCCCATGATAGCGGGGTACGACATCTTCATTCATACAGAGCTTCAAATGGAGTCATCTCAATACTTGCTTGGTAACTGTTATTATAAGAGAACTCCACAAGATGTAGATAGTCTTCCCAGGATCCTCCAAAATCCAGAACACATGTACGGAGCATATCTTCAAGTGTCTGGATTGTACGTTCCGATTGTCCGTCGGTTTTGGGATGATAAGCTGTGCTGAATTTGAGTTGCGTCCCCAAGCTGGCTTGTAAGCTCTTCCAGAAGTGAGAGGTGAACCTTGAATCTCGGTCGGAGACAATACTTACTGGGACTCCATGCAGCCTGACAATGTGTCTGATATATAAATCTGCCAGCTTCTCTGTAGATAACCCTACTTTGAAAGGTAGAAAATGTGCAGACTTGGCCATTCTATCTACTATCACCCAGATTGCATCCTTTCTACTAGGTGTCCTTGGAAGTCCGGAAACAAAATCCATTGTGATATGTTCCCACTTCCACTCCGGGATGGGTAGGGGTTGAAGCAATCCTCCAGGTCTTTGTCTTTCTGCCTTGACTTGCTGGCACACTAAACAACGAGATACGAACCTGGCTACTTCTCTTTTCATGCCATGCCACCAAACATGCGTTCTCAGGTCCTTGTACATCTTGTTGGCTCCTGGATGTATAGAGTATTGCGATCTGTGCGCCTCTCGCATGATTTCTTCTCTTATGTCTCCTTGAGGTACACATAATCTATCTCCATGCCTTAGTGATCCATCTTCATGAATTCTGAATTCTTCTACTAGTCCAGCTTGCACTTGACCTCGAAGGCTTCGTAGGCCTTCGTCCCGAAACTGAGTCTCCTTGATCTTGTCCATTAAAGTAGACTGAATCTGCAAGTTCATCATTTGGCCTTCTTTTCCTGGGATAATTACTTCAATACCTAAACTTTCCAAGTCCTCCAGCAGGTGTCTGTCCATAGTCAAGTACATCGCCATAGGATACCTGCTTAGAGCATCAGCAACTACATTTGCCTTCCCAGGGTGATATTGAAGAGTGATATCAAAGTCTTTCATTAGTACCAGCCACCTTCTTTGCCTCATATTTAGCTCTTTCTGAGTGAAGATATATTTTAGACTTTTATGGTCCGTAAATATTTTCACCCTTTCTCCATAAAGATAATGCTTCCATAGTTTAAGAGCAAAAATGACAGCTGCCAATTCTAAATCATGAGTTGGATAATTCTTTTCATGTGGTCGAAGCTGTCTAGAGGCATATGCTATTACCTTCTTGTTCTGCTCCAGTACACAACCTAGACCTTTTCCAGAAGCATCACTATAAATAGCGAAACCTCCGGTTCCGGAAGGTAAGGTCAGAATAGGGGCAGAAGTCAGTCTTTTCTTCAATTCCTCAAAAGCACGCTGACATTCATCAGTCCAGGTGAACTCTTCATTCTTTCTTGTTAATTTTGTCATGGGCTCCGCAATTCTAGCAAAGTCCTTCACAAACTTCCAATAGTAGCCAGCTAGTCCCAGAAAACTTCTAATCTCAGCTACAAAGTCTGGAGTGGGCCAGGATTCTACTGCAGCTATCTTCTTAGGATCTACTGCTATTCCATCTCCAGTCACAACATGTCCCAAGAATTCTACTTTGTCTAGGAAGAAAGCACATTTAGATAATTTTCCATAAAGTTTTTCCTTCCTCAAAGTTTCCAATGCTAACCTCAAATGTTCTTCATGTTCTTCGTGGGTCTTGGAGTATATCAAAATATCATCAATGAAGACCACTACAAATTTGTCTAGATATGGCTGGAAAACTCTGTTCATTAGGTTCATAAAAACTGCTGGAGCATTCGTCAACCCGAACGGCATTACTAAGAATTCGTAGTGTCCGTTCCGGGTATTGAAAGCAGTTTTAGGGATGTCTTCCTTTCTCACCCTTACTTGGTGGTAACCAGACCTCAAATCAATCTTTGAAAATACCCGAGCTCCACTCAGCTGATCAAATAAGTCATCTATCCTGGGCAGGGGATACTTATTCTTAATCGTTAAGGCATTCAGGGCCCTATAGTCAATACACATTCGGGATGTTCCGTCCTTCTTGGGCACAAATAATACTGGAGCTCCCCAGGGTGAGACACTAGACCTAATAAAGCATTTGTCTTCTAGTTCTTTGATTTGCTCATTTAGTTCTATTATCTCCTTCTTGTTAATTCTGTAGGGATTTTGAGATACTGGTGCTGCTCCTGGCACTAAGTCAATAGAGAATTCAACTTCTCGGTCTGGGGGTAAGCCTGGGAGATCCTCAGGGAAGACATCAAGGTATTCAGAGATGATAGGTAGTGGCACTTCTTCTGTTATTAGGGCTCCACAAATTTTGTTATTACCCATTTCTCTAGAACCTCTAGCAAATTCAAATTCTGGCTTGTCAGGTGGCCTGAAGATTACACTACCTCTGTGGAAGTCTATAGTAGCATGATGTTGACTTAACCAATCCATACCCAGTATAATGTCAAAACTGGGCACTGGCATTACAAGTAGTCTAGCATACAGTTCTCTTCCACATAATGTAATAGGACAATTGTTACAGGCATCACTAACCGGGATGATTCCTCCACCGGTAATGATCTTATAACAATTCCTAAGGGGTTTAGTGATTAAGCTATGCTTCATAAGGAAATCTACTGACATGAATGAATGCGAAGCTCCAGAGTCTAATAAAGTAATAGCTGGTATTGAATTTATAAGCACAGAACCTGTGATCACGTCTGCTGTGGCCTCAGCTTCTTCCAGAGTCATTGCATAAGCACGGCCTTGCTGCGGTGCACCCCTCTGTTGCTGCTGGTGCTGAGCAAAGCGTTGTTGTTGTGTTGGAAGTGGGGGTCCCCTCTGTTGTACTGCTGGGGCCCTGGCCTGGGCTGGAGCCTTTGGTGCAGCGGTGCGTCCTTGAGCAGCTGGACAGTCCCTCATTTGATGCTCTACTGAGCCGCAGTAAAGGCAGGCACCTAGCCTCTTCCTGCAGACTTGCCAAGTATGACCTGGCTTTTGGCAAAAGTTACAAGCAGCGGCTTGTTGGTTCTGTCCCTGGGCCTGGTGTTGGGGTGCTGGAGCTCGAGGGAGAGGACGCTGAGTTTGCTGCGGGGCTCTCTGTTGTTGTTGTTGTTGAAAAGGACGTTTGTTGGGTCCTGCATTTCCGGTATCTCTTTCCCGCTTCAGTTTATGCCCCATATCTCTCTCTACGCCTTGTGCCACGCTCAGGATTTCTTCATAGGTACGAGCTCTGCTGGTGGTGACAGCAAGGCGAATATCCGGAGACAGCCCCTTCTTGAATCTACGGGCTCTGTCCTCCGGGGTACGAACCATGTACTCCGTAAAGTGGCTTAACCTGCTAAATTCAGCAGTATATTCATCAACAGACAGGTTACCTTGTTCCAGTCTCTCGAATTGGCTTTCGAGAGCTTTCCGAGCCACTTCGGGGTAGAATTTCTCCTTGAATAGCCTCTTGAAGTCTTCCCAGGTGATGTCGGGAGCAGATAGTTGGGGTTCATCTCTGAACCAGGTTCGAGCAATGTCGAACAGTTGCAGGCTTGCGGACTCCACTTTGAGGTCATCAGGGACCCGGGCAGTCTTCAGGAGTCTCTCGACATTCTCTATCCACTCATCGGCATAGAGAATGCCCTCAGTTCCGTAAAATTCCAGGGGTCTTAGATTCTTGAAGTCTTTGGCACTCCCTGGCCTTTTGAGTGACGTCTCCTGGGACTTAAGAGCTTCTGAGAGGCTGGTCCGCAGAAGTGCCGTCTGTTCTTTCTGGGATTCCACCAATCCCTGGAACACTCCTAGTAGCTGTGCCCCATCTAGGGTAACTGCCGGAACAGATGGAGGCGGCGGGAGTGCAAGAGTCTCGGGCACATTCTGCTCAGCTGGTTCTGATGTGCCTCCTACTGTATTCCTGGTCTGGACCATTCTGAAAGATTAAGGGATAGGAAGATCAGAATAGAATACTTGGAAATCAAAGGCGATAGGAAAAATTGAGCAGCAATGATATCAAGAATTGAAATAAGGACGCTATACTGTGAATGAGCTTTTCCTAGAATCCTCAATCTTATTCCATACCCTGTCCTAGGGTATTACCCTATTTTAGGATAGGACCTGCATGGGCCACCATAAAATATTTCCGGGTATTGGTGTAGGCTGGACGTACCCACGCACTCGTGCCCGAATTTCCGGGTACGGGTCGTGACACTAGCTTCGATATGTGATCGGTTTAAAAACTTGCACAGGGATTTGGCCTGTTAATCATACGTAAAGTGTATGATTAACACTCACAGGGACATGCATAGGGTAAGTGTATGATCACATATTTAACTAACACTCCCCGTCCCCGACTAGTATAGTGGATTCAAACTATGAAATATCACAATCACAAGGCAAGTCGAAATACCAGCACAGGAATATCATGCACAGGAATAACTTGCACAAGAATAACTTGGCACTACCACATTTCTAGATAGGGGTATTTTTGTCTATTCATATTACATTTCTATATTGTGTGAATATTTATATAATGTGCTAGTATTATATATTAGATGTTGTATTGTTTATTTAATGGTTTGTGGACTAGCCTATTTATTGGACTTGACCCTAGTGGATCTAATTAGACTTGCCATGACATATTGAACCCAACATTTTGGGTTAGGCCCATAGACTCCACCATCTTCATTCATTAGGTGATTTAGTTAAACTTTCATTAGGATTAGATACTTCATATTTTAGCCCTCCTAATTAATTACCTTCATGAGTATTAGTGAGGGGCATATGGGTCTTTGAGTGTTGCTTGGGAGAGGAGCAAGGGGCCAGCCACTATAGGAAGGGGGAACATTCTCTCTCATCTTCATTCTTCATTTTATTTAGATCCCCAATTGTGTTCTTCCCCAAATTGACTCATTCCTCCACCAAATTTTCTCAATTCACTTTTATTCCCTCACATTTTTCTATCAATCAAGGAGCATTGGAGCTTGGATTTGCAAGGAGCACTTGGAGAAGGAGAATTTGCTAGGAGCTTGTGTCTGGATCGTGTCCATTGAGCTATTCATTGAGAATCTATCTTCCAATAGGTAAATTATGAATCCAATCCTTATATTAGGCTCTAATTCATGCATTTACCCATTATATATTATCTCTTGGCTTAGGGCTACCCATAGGATCAAGAATTGGGTCCATATGACTTGTATTGTGGAAGTTACATGGTAATTTGTGTCCAAATAAGGGAAATTACGAGATTGACACATCAATTGTGTGTCATGAGACCAATTAGATCTAATTAGACTTAAATTATGATTTTGGGACTAGGTTACGTGTCCACAATTGGATACGAGTAGGCCGTATCGTGATACGGTGTGATACGAAGCTCATTTTTGGTGATTTGTGTGAATTCCCTTTAATTTCTTTTGTAACTAGTTATAGTGGATATTATTATGTGTATTCGAGGTGTAGGAATGATTATTGTAGTATATTTGCGATTTGGTCATCTCTAATTGATGTGTATCATGGAGTGCTTGCTAGGTGTTTGATGATACGATCATCTAGTATGAATTGGTGCATACTTATGCCTTTATATATATATATATATATATATATATATATATATATATATATATATATATATATATATATATACATGTTGATGTGTGTGTACACTTGTGGTAGGATGAGGGGTTATTCATCTGTAATAGCAGTGACTATGTGTGTGGATTTGGAGTGAACTATGTCACTGTGTCAAGTGACTGTGAGTGTGTGGAGTGCACAGCAGTAACTGTGGTGAGTGCCGTGGGGGTGTATGGTGATACCTGGATTGGCAAGCTAGGTGAAGGTGGTTGTGTATCAGTTGTGACTGATAGTGATGGGGATCAGGCACTAGGTGGATGGCAGCAACAGTTGTAACTTGGTGATGTATCAGACCTCTGGGTGGGGGAATTACCCGAGTACCTGCTCTTATTGCAGGAAGGTATTGGAAGAGTGTTGCTCTTGTGCACTTAGGGTGTATCAGTGAAGCAGGGAAAGAGGAGTTCAGGATGTCGGGCAAACAGTGGCTTTAGGTGCAAGCAGCAGGCAAAGAGCAGTTAGCAGTGCATTGTGAGTGCACTGAACTAGAAGAAGTCTTAATTGCTGTTGTACACAACATTAGGATCAGATGTAGTGGGAGGAGTGTTCAGTTGATAACCAGGTTTTGGAGTTCTGTGTGCATGAGAGTAGGCTCTACATAACTGCATGTACGAGTTGGATTAATGACTGGGGTATCAGACAACACTGTGATGGCAATTTAGCATTGCAGTTGCTGATATAGCAACAACTAATAACAAGCCAAAGATACTCGAGCAAGGTAAGGTCAGGGGGTTCCAGTAGCAACAACAATATGGAAGTAAGTGTTCAGTTGTATCAAGCTAAGAGGTGATACTCATTTGAGAAGGGAAATAACTCAATATATCAGTTGGACTGATACCTAGAGTATCAACATGGGGGAGTTCGAGTAGTGGGGTACATTAGCTAAGTTAGATGTTAGCTAACATTTAGTATATTAGTGTCACACCCGATTCCAGATTTAGTATTTCTTGAATTTCTAGAATTTAATTTTTCTTGATAATGTATTCCTGCTGTATTTCATATGTTGGTTCCTGTCATTTTATTATTGTTTTATTATTCCTGTTGTTGAGAGAGGCTACCCGAGACCAGTAGAATATCCATTGGCATTGCCATAGACCCGGTTTAGGATCCACATGTATAATGGACACTTGGTTCGGTTTATTTTGGGTGAACCCGTGACTCAACCCTCGTTCCTGCTCTCTTAGTATATATATGACTTTTCTCTCTCCTCTCCTTCTTCTTCATTTTATTTTCTCCTCTCCCTCAAGCTCCCTTTAACCCTAACCTTAGGGAAAGTTGCTGCGACTTGGACCATGAGAGGTAGAGGCTAGGAGCCAGCCAAGGCAATTAAATCTTGCTCAATGGTAAAATCATAATTTTTTGGATTTTTATATATGTTATTGTTTTAAGAATATATTTAATGAAAAATGTTCTCCTTGAGTTGCTGATCATATTTTGGATTTTGATGTATAGATTTTTATAGATATGAGTTTCAAATTTTGGGTTTTTATGTGTTTTGTGAGTTTTCATTGGTTTTGATCTATTAAAACTTAGTGTTTTCGAAAACTAGTTGTTCCTTATATTAGAGCATTTTATTTCGTACAATTTGATTTTTGTTTCACTCGATTTAGAGTCTAAATGAAGTTTTTATGTAGAAAACAAAGTTTTGGTTTTCGGAGCTTTCGGTCATGGCTGAACCTGCTGTTGAAGAAGAAGAAGTTTTCATGCGGCCAACGAGCTATACGTCCGAGAGTGTCATGCGGCCCGAGAGGGTTATGCGGCCTGAACTCTTGCAGCATGCTGACAGCATGTGTCAATCATTTTGGACGCATGTCTGCTTATTTACACAAGTGTCCTTGAACACCATGTGTTTTCACTCGCTGAACGAATAAAAATTTTGCTGATTCCAAGAGGGGTGCATGCGGCCAGTGGGTCCATGCGGCCAGTGAGTCCATACGGCCAGTGAGTCCATGCGGCTAGTGGGCGTATGCGGCCAGAAAATTCTTGTATGCATTTTGTGTTCCTTTTGTTATGTTCTTGTAGTAATTTGATTTTAGTGATTATTGTTGTATGCTTACTTATGTCGATACAAGTTTATGATACCAGACAAGTTTTGTATGTGAGTTCACAAGACAAGTTTATGTACAAGTTCACAATCCTCACGACACCGTAGAAATGTTTGTGTATGAAAATTTATTGCATTGGCATCGGGTAATCGAGTGTGAGTATTGTCCAGTGTTTCGCATGTCGCGAATATGATAACTCATGAAAAGCTCGTATTTGTGACTCGTCATTTTAGGGAGTTCTCAAGTGTCCCCGACTGGAGAACTTAAAATAATTTAGAATGATTAAACAAGATAAGATTCACCTAGAACATTGGGAGGGAAGAATATGGCGCTACCGGCTACCCCGATCCCCAAGGGCTCCATGAATGACCAAGTTTACGCATGCCACGACACTTACAAGACAAGTTTATGTTTATAAAGCAAGTTTATGATTACAAGTTCAAGTTTATGCTTTTGAGTTCAAATTATGTTTGTTACAAGTAACAAGTTATGTTATTGTATGGTTGACTGTGCATTTAAATTTACTAGACAAGGGTACCCTTGATCATCCGGGTTGACTGCAGTGTCAGTGGCAGCAATATTTTTAGTAATGCATTTCTAGTAATTAGGTCTTGTGATAATCCTTGTTAGTTAATTATAGCAAGCCGTAGGCATGTTTGGCCGTGAATTGGAGGTTGTTACTCGTATAGCTTACTCTTCTAGTTTTATTTTCTCCTGGTGTGTGGTTAGGGTGCTAAGTTATGCTCGGGTGAAGGTCTGCAACCCCGGTCCTTGTTTGGTTAAGGGTTGTGGTCCCGATCCAGAGTAGTTCCTACGCTCTATTGTCGCTCGTCGCCTTACTTTCATTTCTGCACTTATTATTAGTTCTTCCAGTATTATTCTTGAGAAGTACGTTGGTACCGTACAAGTCTCGATCTACATTTATTTCTTGTATGTCTCTTTTGCTTATGTTGTGATGTGTTTTAGTCTATCACCTCGAGCTCCTTTGTGGTACTTGTTGCTTGGGGTTCTGATCCCACTGGCTTTGCATGACCAGGTTACCCCGAAGAGAACCAGGATCCACCACACCTCCAGCAAGATGGCCCGCACTTGTAGGACTGCGGCCGAAGCTCGCGAGTGAGTTTCCTTCTTCCACCCCTCGTCTTGATTACTTTTTTTTTGTGTTTAGCAAGGAGCAGAGTTAGCTCCTTATATTTTTGAGACTGTGGTCAATATGATGTATATATTAGACCATGGCTGGTATATTTTGATCATGTTTTATTAAACTCTGCTAGTGCAGCATTTAGTATCCACTAGCTTCATGATCATATGTGACATATAATTTGGGACGCCTTTTTACTTTCATGTATGATATACTCTTATACTTGTGTTATTGGATTGAGATAATAGGATTTGTCGGCCTTAGGACTGACATTATAGCATGCTATGGTTCACCCATTTGTCTTCTAGACAACCTTAACATATTGCGACTTACTTCGGTATTCTGTAAGGTGCGGTTGGCCATGTTAGTCCCCGTATTTATCCAGTATTCTGGGAGCGAGGCATGACAAGGTTTTATTGGTGGCCCATGTAGGTCTATTTTTCAGACTTGTGGGAGGACTCTTCTTTAGAATCTCAATCCTCTATAAACTTCGATTGAACTCCACTTGCAACATACACTTCTCGCTTTCCTTGAACTTCAAACTTGCTTGACATGATTGTTCCATTCTCGTCCCTTATTGATATCTTTGTGTCCTTATCCTTCAGGGATACCCCACATGCTCCTCCTTCCGAGGGTTCCGTTGCACCGATAACTCTAGTAGATCCAGTGGGCCAGGGCCAGATTTTGATATTTAACCAAGGGTAAGCGTCAGTAAATTTTTATCGGCTGGCTCCGCAAGACGCATGCGCGACCAGCACAATCAGCCCCACCAGTATTATCGGAACAGCCAGTTCAGTCGCTCCGTCATTCATACCAGCCCAAACAATACCACCAGTTCTTCCAGTACAACCAGGGCAGGCAGGTTCGTAGGCTATGTTAGAGATAATCCAAGCTATGATGATGGTACAACAACAACAACATCAACAACAACTCCAGCTTCAGCAACAAGTGGTCCAACTCTACCAGCAGTTCCAGCAAGGACAAGAACAGACTAACACTACTCTTTCCAAGGGAGTTAGAGTATCACTCGAGAGCAGTGGGCGTTATACTCACAACATGGCGACCAATGTTAGTCGAATGCACCCAGCCAAGTTCCTCGGCACGAAAGATGCAGTTTCAGCAGATTCTTGGCTCAAGGACTTTGAGGCCATCCTGGATGCAACGAAGACCCCAGACGATGAGAAGGTAGCAGTTGTAAAGCTACAATTATCAGATCTTGCCTGAGATTAGTGGGCAGCATAAGAAATGGCGCTTCTGAACCCTATTGACTGGCAAACATTCAAGGAGCGCTTCCAGGAGAAGTATTTCTACACCACCGCCAAGTTTCAGCTCCAGCAGCAGTTCATCAACCTCCGCCAGAACACAAGATAGGTCGATCAGTATGCGGTCGAGTTTTGCAGACTTATCCGATTTGGGAACACTCCTGATGAGAGTGATCTTCACCCCATTGAAAGTCGCTTTGCCTTCCACCCTTAAAGTCCTCATATGGTAGCTTCCGAGGAAGACCGAGCCAAGAGATTTGAACAAGGGTTACATCTAGAGCTTCAACAATTTACGGTGGGTCATAATTATACCACCTACGATGCAGTACTCAGGACAGTTAGGTCACAAGAACTTGTCGGCCAGAGATTAGTAGCAAGGACCTGAGGCCAGAAGATGTCACACTCATCCCTGAGAAGCGTCAATATTCAGTCATCACCTCCAGCACCAGCAGTAAGAACACCTTGCCCGCCAGCACCTCCAACCTCCACAGTAACCTCAGTATAATCTACCAGGCAGTCTGTATCAACAGGATGTAGATATTGCGGTAAGCCAGGGTACACCAAAGAACAATGTAGGAGGGATAATAGACAGTATCTCAGATGGGGGGCATCCGATCACATGATTGGTTCATGCCCAATCCTGTACCCAGAAGCTTCTTCAGTCCGACAGTTTCCAGCTCAGCCTTGGGCAACGACTGAAGGCCCTCGAGGACCAGCATTAGCAATTCGACCACCAGCCCAACATCCTCTCCTGACGCAGACCCAGCAGTTCCAACAGCAACGTTCGGCGTAGTATGCACAAGTTCAGCAAGCCCAACCAGCAAGACAAAACCAGCAGCAAGTCAGAGCCATAGCCCCTAGACGAAGGTCTGACAAAACATTTGGCAACCTAGAGTAGTTGTTAGCCGAAGACGCTACAATTGTGGGTAAGATTTTTGAGCTCTCTTTAGCTTGAATTATTCTTGGGTTCTTGTAGAACGATCTCGTGTTCCGACGCACTAGAAATATGATAGTCGTTTTGATCCTTTCTTTGAGCAAAAAGGCGAGTTCATCGCCCCGCTCTTCTGCCTTCGTGACTCGTGGTACGTGGTGTCTATTGTCATGCCCCAGTCCCAAAATACCGAGGGACTAGCCACGTGGCAATGGCCAACAGCACAACCCCAATGGACAAACCCAATTTAATGGACCCATTAGAGAGCACTTAAGCTGTAATAAATATCAATGCATTCTACACCATCTATCACAAAATAATTCTAAACTCATCCACAGAAAAAAAAATATAACTAAATATGATAGACTAATCAAGATAATAGATAAAAAGAAATATAGTCTATCAACAAGTCCAAATAAATAGTGTCTCGAGGAATAAACCGGTAAAATAAGTTAATACATAAATCCAAGAGTCAAGATATGAAATAACTGGAAGCAGAAATAACTGAGTATGTAACAAAATACTCAGGAGAAATTCTCTAGCACAACCTTGTCCTCTGGTGCCAGTACTGCTCCAGCGTCAGCTCATGTCCCGTATATCTCGGGGTATTTCTCCTCTGCTATACCTGGAGACATAATCTGGATCCAGGTCCTCAGGGGACATAGCAAGGTACAAGAATAACTCAAGCTAAATGAAATACAGTATATAAAAATAGATCCTCAGGGCAAGCTATGTAACCAGCTATGTGAAATGCATTTTGAGAGCATCACTAGTACTTAGGCTGAAACCACTACAAGCTCTATGTCGGGGAGCCGGTAGCAGTAATATCATGAAGAGCCAAATACATGTGCCAAAGCTCTGGTACAGAGACTAAGGCACTCTCCAGTAACATAAGTATATATATATATATATATATATATATATATATATATATATATATATATAATTAGCCTGTAGCCTATGTGTCTCTTTTTACCCAATGTAACCTCACGTCTCATGTCCATAACACTAAAGATCATGACCTCTAGCTAGTACAACGAGTAATAATGATATCTATGTATATGCAAGTCTTAATGATATCTATGTATATGCAAGTCTTATGTCACGAATCCTGTAAACCTATACAAAATTACCATGAATAACTCAGGAAAGATTCTGTCACATGATTAGTGTCAAGTATCCTATGGTATGACGTACTCGGTAAAGCAAGCACATAAAAATATATAGGATCGTGGTATCAGCTCTCTAAGTGATGTTACACGACTCCGCGTACGGCGTCGACACCCGAATCTGGTTCGGACGTTAAGCAACGTCTCACGGTCCTAGGTTGAATAGGTACATCTCAAGAGTATATATATATATATAGAAAGAAATCAAACAAATAATATAACAGGAACTACTGCAAGTTGGCAAGGTACACTTGCCTGTGTTCTGAGCTCCGTCAGTTGCTCCGAGATAAGTGGACTCTCCAGGTATGCCTCCGGAAGCTGAAACAAACATTAGCATTGCTCTACTTGAAATAGCTAGGATTGACTATCCATAAGTCCAATTTGGACACATGGGCAGATTTGACAGTTTTTGGTCAAAGCGGGGTCCACATGTAGCTCACTTCGCACCAAAAAATGTGTTAAGACAAAGTTCTCCAAATTCGTCAAACTTAGTGTCTATGAGTCCAAAACAATAATACGAACCCAACGGAACGTCCAAAACTGGATTTTGATGAGCCGGTCACGGAATTGCCCGTCATGTAGAACCGTGGGGCCCACGAAACGGTGTTCCGTCTACATTCTCAGAATTGAACCAAACTTGGGTCACAGGATCAACGTAACGCTATAAATCTGATGACGTAAGTTTTGTTGCGAAATAACAAGCACACACGAAATTATGACGAGTGTCAGAACAGGCCGATAGCAGATTTTTTGACGGATATACGTTGATTCCTGTGTGCACGTACATCTAAATCAACTTTCGCAAAATCTTATACGTCCGTTTTGACGATATGCGCCTTTCGGTATAATTTACACACGACGAAGTTGCCTCGTTTAGCGGAACGCACCCCTTTTCTGAAAATTTTGGGTTTAGAAAACCAAGTTTTTGGTCAATTTCAACCGCGAATAAAACACAACATACAATGAATTAAAATAAACTAATTAAAGATACTAAATCTCGGTTATGTTGTCTAAATTATTGTTCAAGTAAAATTTAAAAATATTAACTAGGTTGGAAGAAAAATAACCATCAACATAGGTGTTTGGTACAGTTTCTGAACTACCAAATTGGATCATTTTTTCTTTTTTGCGTCGCGAATTACGACCGACATAGGACACGATACACCAAAATAATTATACAGGGTTCAATAGGGTCATGTGGTCTTCGTATAGGTTTCAACGGGTCGATATTTGGATTAATGTGCAGAGAGATACAAGGGTGGAAAGTAGCATACCTCACGTTGCTGCTGCTGCTCGAATTGGGCGACCTGTCTTTACGGTGGCGTACGACGGTGGTCCGGCATCGTCGTCGGTGGTTGCTCGTCGGTATTTGAAGAGGAGATGATGGTGGTGGGGGTGGTCTAAGCTAGGGTTTATATAGGGTGTCGGGAGGGGCGGTTACAGGGAGCTGAAGAGGACCGGTCGGCGGTTTTGGAAGAGGAGGGGAGGGGTCGCACGGGCTGCAGGGGGGTTGTGGGTACTGTAGAGGTGGGTCGGGTAGTGGGTTTTGGGTTACGGGTTCGGGTATGGGTCTGGTTCGGTTAGTTAGGTTTGGTTTGGGTTGGATTTAGTTGGTTTGGGTTGGGTTTAGTTTAATTATAACAATGCATATATGGCCATTAAAAATAGTTTTGGACTCCAATAAATTCCAGAAAAATTACACAATACTCTATTATTAATTATGTAAACCCCTCGACCAAATTTAGGTCTACCTGGCTTAGATAGAGAGACTAGGGTTAGTTTGAATCCATTTAGAATTAGAACATAGTATTTTAGATTAATGTACACAATATTCGTATCACTTTGTGCACCTTATTGTTGCTTTGATATTTGGAGCGCTACACTAGCATTTGCTTTCAAACAAATTTTACACACTTTTTCTAGACGTGCCAGCCTTCCATTCTGACCTTTGTGTAACTCATAAATATCCTCTCTTGTGCTTCATTTTAGTCACACAATATTCGTTACAAACGTCTATTCCTAAATCCAAATAAATCCAACTTTCCATCCTTGTCTGTTCCAATCGAAATTGGAGACACAATCTTGACCCATTTTGTGCAACCCAATTTATGAAAATATTCTATTTTGAGTCTTCTACGTCCATGATACTTGTGTCCCACCCAATTTTAATCCTATATATTTCCAATTAATTAAAGAGCACCACTTACACTAATTTTAATTAAATTGGTGTAAGGATCCAAACTAACCCAAAACTAGACCCAACACCAACCCAAACCCCCACTCACACCCTCAAGGTTCATACTAAACACCACACACCCTTTTTAGCCACTACATCACACCAAGCATGGTGTTTTCCCTCATTAAATCCTAAACTCCACCTTTTGTGTAATTTTTTAATTGTTGGGGGCTTTTATACAAAAGTGCAGTGAGGTGTCCACCTCCCATTGGACTCAACACATGAAGAAATACCTCCCCTCTTCTTTGACCGATCACATGTATTTTTCCTTGTATTTTTGGAGTGTGCAACACTCAAACCTCACCCCTTAAGCCATCTCCACCCTCCATTCAACCCAACACCATCCTAGCCCTTCAATTTCTTTCATGTAAAAACAAGCCAACCCCATCCCAAGGAACACATGGCCGGCCCTAATCCCTAGGTTTATAACACCCTCTTCTCCCTTATACAAAAATAATCACCTCCCCATTATTTTTTACACATCTACATCACCCCTTCTTCCAAAACCGAATCCAAACCCTAGACTTCACCCTCACCACCTTCCCGGCCAACTCCGGCCTCTTCCCCGGCTCTCCGCCGAACTACAGCAGCGGCTACCCCATTCACAACCTCCACCCTGACTTTCCTTCACCACAGCAGTTGCCACTGCTACCATCCCCCCTCACAGTCGACTTCCCGATCCGCCTCCCCTCTGAACAGCGACCGACAGCCCACCGTCAATCTCCTCGACGAGTTCATCTCCACCTCCGTTCCCGACATGACCCCGAGCAGTCGACTCCTCCGCATGGGCACGACCGCCTCACCCACGAACCTTCTTCTCCGGTCATCAGTCGACTCCCATCGGCCTGAGCACCACCTTCCCAAGACGACCATCCCCGAGTCATCTTCGCCATCATCATCTCCACCTCGCCGGAGATGACCCACGCCGGATCACCTGATGCAACCGCCCGAGTCTCCCTCGCAGCCACCATTAACATTACCCCGCAGCCACCATTAACATCGACATTTTGTGCTTCTCCTCCTCCGCCTGAGCAACCCGACTACAACCACCTTATATTGCTACCATCGACCGTAGATCCACCACCACGATCGTCTCCACCATCGTTACCATCATCATCTCCATCCCCGCCGGAGCAGCGACCTCCCACCTCGTCATCGCCATCACCATCGTCACCCCAGCCTTACACCGCCATCACCCGCACCACCGCCTCTCACCATCATCGACTTCATCTCCACCTCCTTCTCCGATCTCCTCCGCACAACCCCGGCAGCAGTCAACTTCCCACACCAATAGCTGGACCACACCCCGCAGTCACCACCGAGCCGTCGACTTCCATCTGCTGACACTGTAGCTATTGTTGCCACAGTTGATCGGAGCGCCATTGTCGGAGACTGACCTTCACGGGCCGCGATCGAGCGTCATCCCTCCTCGGTCATGCATACACTGAGGTTTGCACCTGCCCTTTTCCTTTACGTTGTGTTATTGTGTAACATTGTGTAGTTATGAACCCTAGTGCCTAGTGTACATGTGTGCACGTTTAATACTAATTAGTATTAATAGTAATTAGGTTTAATAATGATTAGGTTTAATAATTACTTCAATAGAAATTGGGTTTATTATTTACGTTACGGGAAATTGGTTGTTAGTAGTGGGTATCATATATTTCTATATGTTTGGTATGACCCTAGGTGTATTAATATAAATATAGTAGTGGGTAATACTATGTAGTATATTAAGGTGATATATATATATATATATATATATATATATATATATATATATATATATATATATATATTAACGTATTTTGGTAACTCACTGCCTTATGTGTACCCTAACCTGCTAGCTAGACCATGTGTTAGTGCTACACGAGATTGGAGATTTGAACATGTGTTAGTGTTTGTTGTTGTCTTGTTGTGCACAAGTATTCAAGGATATGACACTAGTGCATTTAGACGTGCACACTTGACCTTGCTAGTTGACTAGTACCACCCCTACTTTCATTAGTTTCTAAGTGCAGTTGTGCTAGTGTAATGACTGATGATTATATTATATTATATTATATGTGTAGGGTCGCTGGACCGTTCGGGCAAGACTTCGGGAACATGATTTTGGTACTCGCAGCTTGAGGATCCAGGCAAGTAGGGAATGGAACTAACAGGTACATGCTAAAGTATTACTACGAATATTCGCTATTATAGCTAGCTATGATAAACTAAATCTTACTCATATTCGCTACTCCTCGAGTCTGTGCCTCCTCCACTGTCATCGCAAAAGCCTGTCCACGTCCCTGTGGTAGTGTCCTCTGTTGTTGCTGGGCCAACTGGAAGAGTGTTGTCTGTGGTGCCAATGGTGGTCTCGGCTGATATCCTCCCGCTGTTGATGGTCTGACTCCTCCAACTTCCGTCTGTGGTGCTCTTAGTGCTGGATAATCTGGTCTATATGGCTGCTGGACTGGTCTCAGTGCTGGTAAAACCTGTCGGTGTACCATCGGTGCTCCTTCTCGACGCTGAGGGTAATCCCTGGATGAATGTTGGCTGGATCCGCAAGCTAAACATAATCCCTATTTGCTTCTGTATTCCTTCTTAATATGGCCTACTTTGTCACAGTAGTAACAAGTATGAAGGACTAGTGGTACTGGTGTAAATGCTCTCGGTGATGGATTCATCTTTGGTCGCTTTGTCGCTCCTCCCTGATGCGCTCGGTCTGGTGCTAGTGCATGCGGCCGCTTCTGGCAGGACTCTGTCCTGATGACACATTCCATGTGTCGGGCTGCAGCAAGGACGTTCGTATAAGAAGTAGGTGCGACAGTGTCAATCTGTCTCTGTAGCTTAAAGTTTAGTCTGTCAAAGAATTTCTCAGCCTTATCTTCTTCTGTCGAAATTAGTGTAGGTGCGAAGCGGCTCAAACGGATGAACTCCTCATTGTACTCTTCCACTGTCATATTGTCTTGAGTGAGGTGATTGAACTTATCCCAAAGTTTCGATCGAGCAATAGATGGAATGTACATCTCCTGAAAGAGTCTAGAGAACTCCTCCCAAGTAACTCGGTCTGGTCCGAGCCGTATATCCTCAGATATCCACCAGTGATGTGCATTGCCCGTCAACTACATTCTGACGGCAGTCATCCAACGCTCCCTTATAAGCTCAGCTGCTTCTAATTGGTGTTGAGTGGTTGTGAGCCACTCATGAACTTCAGTGGGCTCCTCCTTGCCTGAAAAGGTACGAGGCTTCAGTTGGCAGAAATCAGTGATAGATCTCGTCGATGGCCGTCTAGCTGGTAGGTTTACCTACTCCAGTGCGGTCACTATACTGTTTCTCAGGTTCTCTGCCTCGTAATACTGAGCCTCTTGATGAACCTGTTGTTGGGCTTACATCATTGCGTAGAACATTTGGAACATCTGCTGACCATCCATCGGCTGTCCTGGTGAAAAAACAGGCATCGGTGGAGTAAACTACGACGGTGGTGGAATATCATCTCGTCGAAATCTCGAGGCATGTTGATCTGCTTGATTGCTTTGTTGAGCGGATGGATCTCCACTTAATGGCGTCACTCCATCGTCGTAGGTGACCACAACACCTTGTGGTGTTCCCGTAAAAGTCTCGTCGCTGGCTCGTGGATCCATTACTCTGCATACAAAGTAAACTATGAGATGCGCACAGAGGAATCAAGGCAGGATGCAAGTCAAAAAATTATTTTGAAGTCGATATAGAGGTCAAGAACAGATCAACATGTGGATGAGATCATATAATTCATCCTATCCTAATTGCAGGCTTGCTCAGTTTCTTAGTTGAAACCGAAGCAATATAGTCGTAGACCTGCATGGGCCACCACAAAAACTATGTCACGCCCAGTCCCAAAATATCGAGGGACTAGCTACGTGGAAATGGCCAGCAGCACAACTCCAATGGACAAACCCAATTTAATGGACCCGTTAGAGTGCACTTAAGCTGTAATAAATATAAATGCAGTCTACACCATCTATCACAGTATAATTCTAAACTCATCCACAGAAAGAAACATAACTAAATATGATAGACTAACCATGATAATAAAAAAAATATTGTCTATCAACAAGTCCAAATAAATAGTGTCTCGGGGAACAACCTGATAAAATAAGTTAATACATAAATCCAAGAGTCAAAATATGAAATAACTGGAAGCAGAAATAACTGAGTATGTAACAGAATACTCAGGAGAAATCCTCTAGCACAACCTCGTCCTCTGGTGCCATTACTGCTCCAGCGTCAGCTCTTGTCCCGTATATCTCAGGGTATTCCTCCTCTACTGTACCTGGGGACGTAATCCGGATCCAGGTCCTCAGGGGAAGTAGCAAGGTACAAGAATAACCCAAGACAAATACAATATAGTATATAAAAATAGATCCTCAGGGCAAGTGTCACGTCCCAGTCCCAAAATACGTAGGACTAGGAACACGTAAGCATGCCAGCCGCATGGATATGGCAACTCCAATATTTGGAAACCAAAATCCACACGTACGCTGTAATATGAATATCAATCCACAAGTGGTATAAAATGTATCACAAGTCGCATGGGTACAATCTAAATCTCATCCACAGAAAATCAATATAAATAAATAACCAACATCTATATAACTAGATCTCAACATAAGTATCTAAGAATGATAGTTGGATGGAAACAAATCCACTACCAACTCGAATGTAAGAGCAAATATTAAAGTAAGTACAACACAACAACACCACATAAGAACACCATCTAGCAATCACGGGCTCGAAGAGAGGACATCCACGAAACATATATAGCCATCCGATCTGTGCTCCTGCAATACTCAAGAATAGATACACCTGGCAGAGGACCAGGTCCTCAGAGGGACGTAACAAGATACAGAAAATACGAGCCAATTTGAATACAGTAAACATGCATATAATTTGAAAACAAATAAGTACGCTGTACAAGACCATCTATATGAATGCAAATGAGGACAACTTTTCGACGTATGGGCAAGGGTAGGCTACTCGATCTACCTCACAACTCACACACACGTCAATGGACATCAGAAATTGACATACCGCGGGGGTAGCGACCAGCGAGACTCCAAAAATTGACATACCGTGGGGGTAGCGACCAGCGCGACACACGTCCGTAGTGCGAGCTATATACTACGGTTTACCAGAGTGGTTAAAAGCCCATACGCCTAATGATTGTCCTCTATGATACTAGGTGCCATGTGTGTGTCAACATATCTAATACATAGTAATGACTGAAGAAAAACTACACATGCAAGAATTATACAAAAATGAAATAAATGAACAGAATTATAAATAGCATGCAAAGTACTGTAAATAATTTGGCAAGGTATCTTGCCTGGTAAGAAAGCTGCAAGGTGTACTGTCTAGAAGTCAAACGCACAGGATCAAAAGCTATGCCACAGAACAAATATCTCCGGATGCTGAAATAAACATCACCAACGTTCCCAGAATAAGCAAAATAGCTAAAAAGCACATCCCTTTCGTCCAATTTGGACACAGGGGCAAAACGATAATTTCGGGCAAAAGTGGGGTCCACGTGTGGCCCACTTTGCACCGAAAAGCGTGCCAAGGGTAACAGTCTATAAGTGGGACAAACTATAGGTCAAACAACTCTAGATGTCAATACGAACCCAACGGTATATCCAAATATGGATTCCGATGGGCCGAACAGAATTTTGTCCAAAAAGTCAACTTTGACACGATCCCATCGTACCGTTCCAGCAGTTGCCTCGGAGAGGTCTGCTACCTCTCGTCCAGCTCGTATTCAGGCAGCTGCTACCGCTCCACTCACCACTCCTGCGGTTGAGGGAGCATCTGCTTCTTTCGGGGATCCTCCTTCACCTGTCGATCCGAGGACTACCCCAGTCGTTCCGGTGGTTCCTCCACCACTTCCTGCTCCAGTAGATGCCGCGCAGTTGTTTGCGTTCTTCAGGGAGATGATGGATGCGCAGCACCGTCAGGTGGATGTGATGAGGCTGGGCATTGAGAACGCCCACCAAGTGGCCATGACAGCAGTGGATATGGTGGCACAGATTCAGCCACAGGCAGATCAGATTCAGCATCCGAGGCCGGGCAGTATTATCGACTTTCAGAGGATGCGGCCCAAGGAGTTCTGTGGTACAGAAGGGATCCTGTACGCGGATGACTGGATAGAGCAGATTGAGGGCATCTTCAGGCTGGCGCAGATTCCAGACAGCATGCAGATAGAGGCAGCGGGCAGTCAGATGTTCGACCTCGCTTTGACATGGTATCGCACAGATACGAGGATTGCGACGCCAGGGCTTACTTGGAAGGCTTTTAAGAGGCTTTTTAAGGAGAAGTTTTTCCCAGATGTGGCGCTCAGTGCTTTGGAGAGCCAGTTTGAGGCACTCGTCCAAGGGAGCATGACAGTGGACGAGTACGCAGCGGAGTTCTGCCGTCTGGGCAGATTTGTAGATGGCTTGAGTGAGGCAGCAAAGGCGAGAAAGTTTCGCAAGGGCTTGGTTATGGCGGTCAAGTCTTTGACCAGGAGCGACCGCGAGGCGACTTTTGAGCAGATAGTAGGAGATGCTCAGAGAGCAGAGGATGACTTGGAGCTCAAGTCCAAGAGAGGCAGGGATGATTCAGGCAGTGCCAGTGGTAGTGCGGGACCAGCTAAGCGTCCCTATGTGCAGAAGGCAGCACAGCAGGGTCAGGATCAGAGGGTGCCCACTTGTGCCTACTGCAGGAAGGCAGGACACACTTGGGATGTTTGTAGGAGGAGGCTGAAGGTGTGTTTGTTCTGTGGATCCGCTGCTCACCAGATGCGAGATTGCCCTACTGCACCTCCATTGGGTGGAGCACAGGATCAGAGAGTTGGAGCTAGGCCATCTGTGGCACAGCATCATGCCCCGCACCAGCAGAGGGATACACCCCAGCAGGGCAGGGCTTATGCGTTGACGGTCGAGGAGGCCGATGCTACGGATGTCGGGTTAGCAGGTCTGTCTCTTGTTTCTTCTTCCTGTCCTTTTCCATTCCTGTGGTGTGCTTCATTAGTACCTGTTAGATTTTCCTTGTGCTGTGGTAGATAGTGTAGTGACCCCGATTGAGACTGTAATAACACGACCAGTAGGACCCTGATCTTGTATATTGTTTAGGTAGAATTTCTTGACTGTGATTGTTGGGGGTTTGACCTAGAGAGAGTGTGATTGACTTTAAATTTCGAGGACAAAATTTTCTAAGGAGGATAGGCTTGTCACCACCCCATTTCCAGAGCCGGGTATTTTTTTTATTTTAATTTGGGTTAATTGTGTATTATTTATAATTAATTGTATTTATATGTAATTAGTGATTGCATTATTTTTTATTATTTTTATTTTGATTGTTTTAGGGTTTTGGCTAGCCTGGACCCATGTCAGACCCTAGTGGACCCATGTCCGACCCGACCCACACCCTTGTGAGAATTATTTTGGGGCTTAGAATATTTATTTTATTTTTAGGAAGTTAGTTGGAGAGATTTGGAACTAGTTTGAGTGCTTTTGGAACCCGGAACCCGAAACCAAGTCATGTAGGGACATTTTGGGTATTTTGGAACTTGTGGAGCCCTTTTATATGTTATGGCCGGTTTCCACATCCCCCTACCCGACCAAAACAGCAGCCACAACACAGCCACCTCCCATTCCACTCTTCTTCTTCACTTCTTCTTCTTCTTTCTTCTTCCTTCCTTCTTCCAAAGTAAGTTTCCTTATTTTTCTTCCTTCTTTCTTCCATTTCTTTCATTTGTTTGAACCCTAACCCTACATTCTTCCCTAACCTAGGTGGGTAGAGCCTAGATTTGGTGTTGGAGCTTGGATTTGAGGCTTGGAAGCTTGGATTGGAGGATTTGGAGCATTTTGGAGATTTTGGCTTGGGATTCCAACTCCCAAGAGGTAAACCCTAAATTTTCCCTTGTAATTACTCTTTTATAGTGTAATTAATATTTTAGAACCTTCCTAGACCCTTAGGCTACCCGTGGAAGGAAGTTGGAACTAGTTGGGTAGTGTTTGGAGACTTTAACACTAGGTTTTGTGTCAATTTCGGGTGGAATCCAAATTTGGCCTAATTTTGGGTGATGTCCTAGGTTAGACGGACCTAGGTAGACGTTGTCGGGTGTCTTGAGGGTGAGTGCGTGTCTCCGTTCGGACACGGAAAGCCGTGTCGCGGAGAAACGGGCGTTTCGGGCGAATTTGGGGCTTTTCGTCGTCGCTGATTCTAAGTGCGTGTGCGTTTCCGCCACGGACCTAGAATCGACGCGGGAGCGCATTTTCTATGATCTAGAAGGATTGATAAATAGTTTGATAGATAAGATAGGTAAATGGATAGATAACTAGATAGTTAGCTAGGTTGATAGATAGATGGATAATAGATAGATTAATACATAGATGGTTAGATAGATACCTAGGTAACTAGATACCTAGTTAGTTAGAGATAAATAGATAGATGCTATATAGATATTAGATGGATAGGTAAATAGTTTAATAGATAGATACATAGATACATAGGTAAGTAGATAGCTAGATATAAATAGATAAATAGATACGTAGATAGATTGATAGATAGACCTATAGATAAATAGATAATAAGATAGATAGATAGATATATACATAGCTAGATAGATAGTTAGATATCTAGATCTAGATATATATATATGTATATGTAAGGTATGTGTAAGATAAGGTAAGGTAAGGTATATGGGTTTTAAGTGTATGTGTGTATGTGCTATGTATATATATATATAGATACTTAGATATGTATAAATATATGATAGTTATATATTTTCTAGCCTAAATTAATAACTAGGTATATATCTATTAGCCTAGATAGCTAACTGGAGGGGTAGTTAGAGGGGTATTGGAGAGTATCCCAATACCTTGAGATATCAAGGTATCTCACCAAGGTATTGAGTTTCGAGCGGGGTTTTTGAGCAATAGCCTAGAAATAATATTGGAGTGATTTTTATATGCTTATGTGTATATATTTACGCGTGCTAGCATAGGTTTTAGAGGGTATAGGCGGGATATATGGCCTAGGTTGAGGTATCGGATACCGAGGGTATCCCGGTATCTCAAGGAGGCGAGTTTGTGAGTTTTCTAGCTTAATGACCTCGGTTTGACCTAGAATTTCAGGAGCACCCTAGTTTGACTCAGACTTGACCGTAGTTGACTCGGTTGACCGCCAAAGTCAACTTTTGACCTAGTTTTGACCTAGAGTTGACTTTTTGGACCCAGAGTTGACTTTTTGACCCAGATTTCACCGGTTTGACCCGTTTGACCTAGAACGACCCTAGAAGCCTATTTGTAGTTATTTTATATCTGTTTAACTCTTTAGAACCCTGTTTAACCTTGCTTTTCGCATTAGGTCCTTGCGACACCAGTTCGGATCGCCAGTTGCTCAGGACGTCAGGCGAGTACATTCTCTGATAGTTTTTATTATTTGATGATTATTATGATTCAGCTTCTAGTATAGTATCATCTGATTATTCTGGCACAACACGAGACACTGACTGGTATTTCTGGATTCATTTACTTGCGACACGTACATTTCATGTTTCTGGCCTCTATTCTGGAATCACTACTGGCATCACCTACAGGCATCATTCATGTTCAGGCTGGACTCATCTTGATTTGCGTGTCAGGTCTTGGATCCACTTGTATTAGTCGGGGCGGGGAAATACTCGAGTAGACATGTAAACATTCCTATCTGGCATCATCAGGAATCACTCCCTCTGGTCTAATCTGGAATGATAGCAGCCGCGCACCCAGTGCGCGGTGAGCCGTACTTACCCCTAGCCGTTTACATGTCGAAACAAGTATTTCAAAGACACCGAGTTCATTCTTTATAGTCTGGACTCTCATGCATTTCTTGACTTATCTCACTTACATGTTTCTGGACTTGACTCACTACATGTTTTTCATGCTGGACTCACTACACGTTCATGTGCACGGACTTGATCTTAGTTTGGATTTTTGTATCTTACAGTTACTACTATCTTGTTTCTGATATTCCATGCATCTTTACCTTTATGCACCAGTTATATATATTTCCTTGTTTCATACTTGCTTCATTTTTTTTTGCTACTTGCTATAACTGTTTTATAGTTTTTATCATTTAAATGGAACTGCTGTTAGAGGTGTACTTGCTCCAGTCCTGACTGGACATATTTTTCAGAGTATCCGGAGGATTGGTGTCCGACGTTTTATGGACCTGAGCCTGTCAACGGTGCAGACAGGGACCCTCTAGTTTAGGAGTGATTTTCGGGTTGGTAGCCGGGATCACTAGGACCTTGTTGTTTTTATTAGCTTTAGCACCGGATTTGTCTCCAGTTTTGGATTAAGACCTTGTTTGTATATTATTTTGGACATTGTTGTATTATTATTTGATGTTGTGGTTGTTGTAGTAGTTGTAGTAGTTGTTGTTGGTTAGACTTTATAGTTGTTAGTCTTCTTTGTCATCTTATCGTGCTTAGATTCGTGATTGAGTACTTGATTATCATTATGATATTGCTCCTCCGTTTGGAGTTGAGATCTTGGCAGATTTATATATACTTGTTTGTGTGGTTGCCCTCCTTTTGGAGAGGTCATGGCCGATTTTTGTGTGAGATTATTATCTAGATAGTTGACCTAGACAGCGTTCTACCGCCGATGCTGCGGCGTAGGCTGGACGTACCCACGACTCATGCCCGATTTTCCGGGTGCGGGTCGTGACACAGTTCGCGAGGTCGGAGTCGACGGGATGGTTGGATGGCTTGGGGGGCTTCTCTGGCTGCGGTGACGGCTCTAGATGGGAAGAGGAGGTCTGGAAATTTAGGTTAGGGTTTTAGAGAGAAATATATATATATATATATATATATATATATATATATATATATATATATATATATATATATATATATATATAATAGGGAAAGAGAGAGGGAGAGATGGACGGGTCCGCGGGCGAAGGCCACTGAAGCAACAGGGGTCGGGTCTTATGGCAAGTTGGCTAGTGGGCGGGTTACACAACAAGCAATTTTGCTAAAGGACGTTAACGTTGCTGAAGGGGAAAATCAATGCTAAAGAGTGGTAGTTGTTTGGTATTATTATTATATTATTATTATTATTAGATTATTATTAAATTAGTAACTTTCTTTAATAATTCTTCTTTTGCTTTCTATCTTTTTAAATATATATATACACATATATATATTTGTATATATATATATATATATATATATATATATTCACACATAAGAAAATTTATATATTAGGGTAATGCACATCGTTAGGCTAGCAACTGCTCAAGGGGTCTTCTACATGGAATAAAATCCAAAAAATTCCTGATGGTCCCATAAATCATCTAAGTGCCCGAACACCTAACATAAAAATTATTAAAAATCTATTTCTCCTATTTAGCTCTAATTACTAAAATTTTAATTAATAATTAATAATTAAAGGGTATATTCGATTTTCTAGGAAGGGGGTTTTACATTCTACCCAACTTATAAAAATTTCGTCCTCGAAATTAAAATTAAGCCACGGTAGAATGCAATGATGGTATAAGATTTGTATTGTTTAAAATGCAAGGTAGGTTTAAAGGGGTGGACGATGTTGCACGTTGCACATCCCAAAAAAAAATCATGAAAAAATTCATATGAGCGAAAATAGGTTTCATCATGTGTCATGTCCAATGGTGTGGACACATAAATACTCTTTTGCATAAAAGCGTCCAACAATTAGAAAATTACACAAAGATGAGAATTGGATGATGGGCATGTCTAGGATAAGGGTGTAGAATTTGTAGGAAGGCAGTGGCTAGTGTAGTGCTCCAATTATCGGAGCACGGTAAGGGCGCTAAGTGATATAACTATTGTAAAATTAAATAAAATATCGTGTTCTATCTCTAACTGGACTCAGCTAACCTTAGTCTCACTAACTCATCCAAGTAGGTCAAATTTTTGGGTGAGAGGTTCACAATCTACCGAACTTAAAATTTATCTATCTATCCCTAAGGCTATACATCTAGAAAAACTATTCCTCAAATTATTTAATCATGTTATTCAATCATCAGGATTCAACACCAAACATATCACCTATGATATACCCTTAATCAATTATAAAAGAGTGTCACTAAGTCATGTGATTAGTCTTAAGGATACTGTAGAAACTTCTGTTAAGGTTTACGAGAAGGGGTCTTGGTACTTATTAGGGTATCCTCTATACTAGGGTCAAATATTATGGTAAAACTTCTAACTAACTCTAGTAGCATCTATACTACTCTCAAGTCTTCACAATACATAAAGGGGTAATGATAAACCAATCTATAGATAAGGAATTCTACGGTTCACTTAATTATTCTAAACTTAGTGGTGTGTCTATATTCTCGTTGTATTCTTAATAGGTATGCTACCATAATCATCATCCTAATAACAGGGGTTCCTATATTCTAGCAAAAGGCTATACTCAAGAACTATTAGGGAAGTACAGGAGTCAAAAATGATGCAATTATTCAAATAGAGCAGATAGAAGAAAGATGAATCATAGTCAATTGTGGATGAGATCCTATACTCTAGTCCTAGGTGCAGGCTTGTCCGGTACAGTAACGTAACCGAGACAATATGCTCTTGACCTGCATGGGCCACCACAAAAATATGTCACGCCCCAGTCCCAAAATACGTAGGACTAGGAACACGTAAGCATGCCAGCCGCATGGATATGGCAACTCCAATATTTGGAAACCAAAATTCACACGTATGCTGTAATATGAATATCAATCCACAAGTGGTATAAAATGTATCACAAGTCGCATGGGTACAATCTAAATCTCATCCACAAAAAATCAATATAAATAAATAACCAACATCTATATAACTAGATCTCAACATAAGTATCTAAGGATGATAGTTGGATGAAAACAAATCCACTACCAACTCGAATGTAAGAGCAAATATTAAAGTAAGTACAACACAACAACACCACATAAGAACACCATCTAGCAATCACGGGCTCGAAGAGAGGACATCCACGAAACATATATAGCCATCCGATCTGTGCTCCTGCAATACTCAAGAATAGATATACCTGGCAGAGGACCAGGTCCTCAGAGGGACGTAACAAGATACAGAAAATACGAGCCAATTTGAATACAGTAAACATGCATATAATTTGAAAACAAATAAGTACGCTGTACAAGACCATCTATATGAATGCAAATGAGGACAAACATTTCAACGTATGGGCAAGGGTAGGCTACTCGATCTACCTCACAACTCACACACACGTCAATGGACATCAGAAATCGACATACCGCGGGGGTAGTGACCAGCGAGACTCCAGAAATCGACATACCACGGGGGTAGCGACCAGCGCGACACACGCCCGTAGTGCGAGCTATATACTACGGTTTACCAGAGTGGTTAAAAGCCCATACGCCTAATGATTGTCCTCTATGATACTAGGTGCCATGTGTGTGTCAACATATCTAATACATAGTAATGACTGAAGAAAAACTACACATGCAAGAATTATACAGAAATAAAATAAATGAACAGAATTATAAATAGCATGCAAAGTACTGTAAACAATTTGGCAAGGTATCTTGCCTGGTAAGAAAGCTGCAAGGTGTACTGTCCAGAAGTCAAACGCACAGGATCAAAAGCTATGCCACAGAACAAATATCTCCGGATGCTGAAATAAACATCACCAACGTTCCCAGAATAAGCAAAATAGCTAAAAAGCACATCCCTTTCGTCCAATTTGGACACAGGGGCAAAACGGTAATTTCGGACAAAAGTGGGGTCCACGTGTGGCCCACTTTGCACCAAAAAATGTGCCAAGGGTAACAGTCTATAAGTGGGACAAACTATAGGTCAAACAACTCTAAATGTCAATACGAACCCAACGGTATGTTCAAATATGGATTCCGATGGGCCGAACAGAATTTTGTCCAAAAAGTCAACTATGGGCCCGCCAATTGGCGATCTGGTCAACCGTCTCAGAAATGCGTGAAAATTGGGTCACAGGACCAGCGCGTTACCACGAGTCCACCGGCGTAAGTTTCGTCACAATCTGACAAGCGTGCACAAAATACGCGCGAGTTCCACAAAAGTTGCGAAACGAAATGTGTCCGCGGATACGGCCTGATTCCGGCGCGCACACGCGTCCGAATCAGTCCCCATGAATTTTCTCGTGTCCGGTTATGCTGCGTGCACCATTCGGTACACTTGGCACACGGCGGGGCGCGCTCCGTTTTCCAACTTTTGGAAAACCAGAAAAAGTGGGTGCGCACAATTTTGTGACGAGTATAATTATGTCCACAGCGACTAATAACATAGGGTTATTTTACAGAAAATAAATTAGGTCAGGTATTCTACAGGTATCAAAAAGAATCACCGAATTCGGATCTCTGTGATGGGAGATACAAACTCGGCAATATGGGTGGTCATTCTGGAATTCTGCGATTCCAGAATTGGGTCTGTCCGTCCACTTTGGACGCTGTTTTTCACCTAAGGGCACACATTTTCCGAGGTTGGCTATAAAACTAATATTGGAGAGGGTTAAGGGATGATCATACCTATGAAAACGGAACAACGTTTGGATGAGCGAGTCGACGGAAAATCACGCCGGAGCGAAGGTGCCTCGAGTGGGAATTTGTAGTTCGCGAGGTCGGAGTCGACGGGATGGTTGGATGGCTTGGGGGACTTCTCTGGCTGCGGTGACGGCTCTAGATGGAAAGAGGAGGTCTGAAAATTTAGGTTAGGGTTTTAGAGAGAAATATATATATATATATATATATATATATATATATATATATATATATATATATATATAATAGGGAAAGAGAGAGGGAGAGATGGACGGATCCGCGGGCGAAGGCCACTGAAGCAACAGGGGTCGGGTCTTATGGCAAGTTGGCTAGTGGGCGGGTTACACAACAAGCAATTTTGCTAAAGGACGTTAACGTTGCTGAAGGGGAAAATCAATGCTAAAGAGTGGTAGTTGTTTGGTATTATTATTATTATTATATTATTATTATTATTAGATTATCATTATTATTAAATTAGTAACTTTCTTTAATAATTCTTCTTTTGCTTTCTATCTTTTTAAATATATATATACACATATATATATTTGTATATATATATATATATATATATATATATATATATATATATATATATATATATATATATTCACACATAAGAAAATTTATATATTAGGGTAATGCACATCGTTAGGCTAGCAACTGCTCAAGGGGTCTTCTACATGGAATAAAATCCGAAAAATTCCTGATGGTCCCATAAATCATCTAAGTGCCCGAACACCTAACATAAAAATTATTAAAAATCTATTTCTCCTATTTAGCTCTAATTACTAAAATTTTAATTAATAATTAATAATTAAAGGGTATATTCGATTTTCTAGGAAGGGAATTTTACAGCAAGCTATGTAACTAGCTATGTGAAATACAATTTGAGAGCATCACTAGTACTCAGGCTGAAACCACTACAAGCTCTATGTCGGGGAGCCGGTAGCAGTAATATCACGAAGGGCAAAATACATCTGCCAAAGCTCTGGTACAGAGACTAAGGCACTCTCCAGTAACATAAGTATATATATATATATATATATATATATATATATATATATATATATATATATATATATATATATATATATATATATATATGTAATCAGCATGTAGCCTGTGTCTCTCTCCCTACCCAATGTAATCTCACATCTCATGTCCATAACACGCATGATCATGACCTCTAGCTAGTACAACGAGTCATAATGATATTTATGTATACAAGTTTTATGTCACGAATCCTGTAAACCTATACAAAATCACCATGAATAACTCAGGAAAGATTCCGTCACATGATTAGTGTCAAGTGTCCTATGGTATGACGTACTCGGTAAAGCAAGCACGTAAAAATATATATGATCGTGGTATCAACTCTCTAAGTGACGTTACACGACTCCGCGTACGACATCGACATCCGAATCTGGTTCGGACGTTAAGCAACGTCTCAAGGTCCTAGGTTGAACAAGTATATCTCAAGAGTATATATATAGAAAGAAAGAACTCAAACAAATAATATAACAGGAACTACTGCAAGTTGGCAAGGTACACTTGCGTGTGTTCTGAGCTCCGTCAGTTGCTCCGAGATAAGTGGACTCTCCAGGTTCACCTCCGAATTCTGATACAAATATTACCGTTGCTCTCAGAATACTTGAAATATTTAGGATTGACTACCCATAAGTCCAATTTGGATACAAGGGCAAATTTGACAGTTTCGGGTCAAAGCGGAGTCCACATGTGGCCCACTTCGCACCGAAAAATGTGTCAGAGATAAAGTTCTCCAAATTCGTTAAACTTAGTGTCTATGAGTTCAGAATAATGATACGAACCCAACTGAACATCCAAAACTGGATTCCGATGAGCCGGTCACAAAATCATCCGTCAAGTGGAACCGTGGGACCCACGAAATAATATTTCGTCAATGTTCTCAGAATCGAACCAAAATTGGGTCACAGGACTAGCGTAATGCTACGAATCCGATGACGCAAGTTTTGTTGGAAAATGACAAGCACACACGAAATTATGACGAGTGTCAGAACAGGCCGATACGAAATTTTTTGACGGATACGCGTTGATTTCGGTGTGCACGCACATCCAAATCAACTTTTGCAAAATCTCACACGTCCACATTGACGATACGCGCCTTTCGGTATAATTTGCAACGACGAAGTTGCCTCGTTTAGCGGGATGCAACCCGTTTCGAAAACTTTCGGGTTTAGAAAACCAAGTTGTTGGTCAATTTCAACTGCGAATAAAATATAACGTACAACGAATTAAAATAAACTAATTAAAGAGATTAAATCTTAGTTAGGTTGTCTAACTGTTCAAGTAAAATTTAAAAATATTAACTAGTTTAGAAGAAAAATAGCCATGAACATGGGTGTTTGGGACAGTTTCTGAACTACCAAATTGGGTTATTTTTTCCTGTTTTGCGTCGCGAATTACGACCGACACAGGATACGATACACCAAACTAATTATACAGGGTTTAAGAGGGTCATGTGGTCTTCACATAGGTTTCAACGGGTCGACATTTGGATTAATGTGCAGAGAGATATAAGGGTGGAAAGTAGCATATCTCACGTTACTGCTGCTGCTCGAATTGGGCGGCCTGTCTTCGCAGTGGCGTACGGCGGCGGTCCGGCATCGTCATCGACGGTGGCTCATTGTTATTTGAAGAGGAGATAATGGTAGTCGGGGTGGTCTAAGCTAGGGTTTATATAGAGTATCGGGAGGGGCGGTTACAGGGAGCTGAAGAGGACTGGTCGACGGTTGTGGAAGAGGAGGGGAGGGGTCGCGCGGGCTACGGGGGTGGGGGGGTTGTGGGTACTGTAGCGGTGGGTCGGGTAGTGGGTTTCGGGTTACGGGTTCGGGTATGGGTCTGGTTCGGTTAGTTAGGTTTGGTTTGGTTTGGGTTTAGTTGGTTTAGGTTGGGTTTAGTTTAATTATTACAATGCATATATGGCCATTAAAAATAGTTTTGGACTCCAATAAATTTCAAAAAAATTACACAATACTCTATTATTAATTATACACCCAAAAATATTTTTTTCACTATTTTAATAATTATTTTAATACAAAAAATATAAATCCATGAAAGAACACTTATTATAATTAACTAAAAATAATTAAAATTTTTTACAATAAAAATTAATAAAGTTTTTAAATTAAATTCTAAAAATCAGGATGTTTATATCTATCATGTGTCCCGATTATGAAGGTATGTCCTGGATTAGAGTCATGTCCTCGATATAGTCTTTGGTGCCGACTTACCTCCAGGCTTGGCTCTTATCCATTTGTGTGAGTCAGCATAGGTAAGCGAGGACGAGTTCCTATTCGACTGACTCAGGAGTATATGTATTATATGCCTCCAATTCCATGTGTGTTGCTTTTGTGCATTAATTCATTAGTTACTTCTGTAGCTATCTTTTCTATTTTAGTTACTTGCTTAGTGTAATCATTTGAATTATGATTTATTTTCTTGAGCTTTTTCGTGTGTTCCAGCTCGACAAGCCTTGGTAAAATTTCGAGGACGGATTTTTTCTAAGGAGGATAAAGATGTCACACCATATTCCAGATTTAGTATATCTTAAATTTCTAGAATTTAATTTTTTTTGATAATGTATTCATGCTGTATTTTATATGTTGGTTCCTGTCATTTTATTATTGTTTTACTGTTCTTGTTATTGAGAGAGACTATCCGAGATCAGTAGAATACCCATTGACATTGCCATAGACCCGGTTTAGGACCCGCATGTAGAATGAACACTTTGTTCGGTTCATTTTGGGTGAACCCATGACTAAACCCTCTTTTCTCCTCTCTTAGTATATAAATGGCTTTTCTCTCTCCTCTCCTTCTTCTTCTTCATTTTATTTTCTCCTCCCCCTCAAGCTCCCCGTAACCCTAACCCTAGGAAAAGTTGCTACGACTTGGACCGTAAGAGGTAGAGGCTAGGAGCCACCCAAGGCAAGTACATCTTGATCAATGGTGAAATCATGAATTTTTGGATTTTTTTTATATATGTTGTTTTTTTGAGAATGTATTTGATGGAAAATATTCTTCTTGAGTTGTTGATCATATTTAGTTTTTGGAGTTTTGAATTTTGATGTATAGATTTTTGTAGATCTGAGTTCAAGTTTATGATTTTTATGTGTTTTATGAGTTTTTCTTGGTTTTGATCTATTAAAACTTAGTGTTTTTGAAAACTAGTTGTTCCTTATGTTAGAGCATTTTATTTTGTGCAATTTGGCTTTTGTTCACTCGATTTGGAGTCTAAATGAAGTTTTTATGTAGATTTTGTTTTTTAGGTTTTCGGAGCTTTCGGTCATGGCTGAACCTGCTGTTGAAGATGACGAAGTTTTCATGTGGCCAGCGAGCTATGCGACCGAGAGTGCCATGCGGCCTGGGAAGGTTATGCGGCATGAACCCTTGCTGCATGCTGACAGCATGTGTCCATCATTTTGGACGCATGACTGCTTATTTACACAAGTGCCCTTGAACACCTTGTGTTTTCACTCGCTGAACGAATGAAAAATTTGCTAAGTCCAAGAGGAGTGCAAGCGGTCAGTGGGTGCATGCGGCCAGTGAGTCCATGCGGCCAATGGGTCCATGCGACCAGTAGGTGCATGCGGCCAGTAAGTCCATGCGACCAGTGGGTGAATGCGGCCAAAATATTCTTGTATTCATTTTTCTGTTCCCTATTTTTATCTTCTTGTAGTAATTTCCTTTTAGTGATTATTTTTGTATGTTTTATTATGTCGATCCAAGTTTATGATACCAGAAAACATTTGCATGTGAGTTTACAAGACAAGTTTATGTACAAGTTCACAATCCTCACGACACCGTGGAAATATTTGTGTATAAAAATCCATTGCATTGGCATCGGGCAATCGAGTGTGAGTATTATCCAGTATATCGCGTGTCACGAATACGATAACACATGAAAAGATCGTATTTGCGACTAGTCATTTAAGGGGTGATCAAGTGTTCACGGCTCGAGAACTTGAAATAATTTAGAATAATTAAACAAGATAAGATTCACCTAGAATATTGAGAGGTAAGAATATTGTGCTAACGGCTAGCCCAATTTCTAAGGGTCCCATGCGGATTGGAATAACCCTATTAGGCAAGGGCTCCATGACTGACCAAGTTTACGCGTGCCACGACACTTACAAGACAAGTTTATATACAAGTTTATGTTTGTAAAGCAAGTTTATGATTACAAGTTCAAGTTCAAGTTTATGCTTTTGAGTTCAAATTATGTTTGTGACAAGTAATAAGTTATGTTATTGTATGGTTGACTGTGCATTTTAATTTACTAGACAAGCATACCCTTGGCCATCCGAGTTGACTGTAGTGCCGGTAGTAGTAATATTCTTAGCAGTATATTTCTAGTAATTAGGGCTTGTGATAACCCTAGTTAGTTAATTATAGCAAGCCGTAGGCATGTTTGGCCATGAATTGGAGGTTGTTACTCGTATAGCTTGCCCTTCTAGTTTTGTTTTCTCCCAGCGCGTGGTTAGGGTGCTAAGTTATGCTCGGATGAAGGTCTGCAACTCCGGTCCTTATTTGGTTAAGGGTTGTGGTCCCGATCTAGAGTAGTTCCTACGCTCTCTTGTCGCTTTTTGCCTTACTTTCATTTCTGCACTTATTATCAGTTATTACAGTATTATACTTGAGACAAGTACGTTGGTACCGTACAAGTCTCGATCTATAATTTTTTCTTAAAAGTCTTTTTTTCTTATGTTGTGATGTGTTTGGTCTATCACCTCAAGATCCTTTGTGGTACTTGTTGCTTGGGGTTCTGACCCCACTGACTTTGCATGGCCAGGTTACCCCGAAGAGAACCAGGATCCACCGCACCTCCAGCAAGATGGCCCGCACTCGTAGGACTGCGGCTGAAGCTCGCGAGTGGGTTTCCTTCTTCCACCCCTTGTCTTGATTACTTCTTTTTTTGTGGTGTTTAGCAAGGATAAGAGTTAGCTCCTTATATTTTTGAGACTGCAGTCAACATGATGTATATATTAGACCATGGCTGGTATATTTTGATCATGTATTATTAAACTCTGCTAGTGGAGCATTTTGTATCCACTAGCTTCATGATCATATGTGACATATAATTTTGGACGCATTTTTACTTTCATGTATGATATACTCTTGTACTTTTCGTCTACTTTTCATCTGGAGCATTTTGTATTATTAAACTCTGCTAGTGGAGCATTTTGTATCCACTAGCTTCATGATCATATGTGACATACAATTTTGGACGCATTTTTTACTTTCATGTATGATATACTCTTGTACTTTTCGTCTACTTTTCATGATTTGTCGTTCGTTGTTCGTGGTCGTTCGTTGTTCGTTTATGAGATCTAGGGTTTCTACAGATCTTCGTTAGTTATTCGTCGTCGGTTGAGGTTCGTTATGAGATCTAGGGTTTCAAAGATCTCGTCTTTCTGTTGCATCTGCAAGTATGATGGAGACCGAATCTTCTAGCGAGATTAATAGTGGTGATGGTAGCGGAGGTGGTTCTCCTTTTACTGTTATTCATAATGATGAATTGGGAAAGTCGATTACAGCGGTGAAACTCAATGGTGCGAACTACCTTGCCTGGTCCAAGTCTATCAAAGTGGTGTTAAGGGCGAAGAAGAAGTTAAAGTTTTTGACGGAAGATCCCCTGCCTGAAACTTCTGCTGAGTATGAAGATTGGATGAGTGCATATGCATACGTTATGTCGTGGTTGTGGCATAGTATGGAACAACATATCGCTGCTAATGTTCAGTGGTGTGAATCAAGCAAACAGATTTGGGCATCTCTAGAAGAATCATATTCGCAAAAGCGAAACGTTGTCCGTATCTATGAGTTATATGAGTTATTGTTCAATACAAAGCAAAATGGGAGGCCTGTGAATGAATATCTGGCTTCAAAGAAGGCTTTGTGGGAGGAACTACTTTAATATCATCCTGTTACTACTGATTTGAAGGAAGCTCGCAGACAGAAGGAAGAGTACCATGTTTCACTTATCCTAGCCGACTTGGATCCTGCGCTCGAACCTTATAAAGCTCAAATCCTTGCTGGAGAGCAGTTACCTACGGTGGCAGATATTTTCTTCCGTCTCAATCGTTTCTTTCTGGGACAGAGTTCTGTGGTGCCGAGTACTGACTCTTCTGCCCTAGTTTCTAGTGTTGTTGGTCGTGGTGGTGGTGGACGTGGTAGTGGACGTAGCGGTAGAGATGGTGGTCGTAGTTTTGGTTGAGGAGGAGGTCATGGTGGTAGAGACAATGGTCGTGGTGGTGGCCGCGGTGGTGGTGGTGGCCGTAGTCAACCACGAAAGTATAACTATTATGGAATGCTCGGTCATGTAGAAGACTACTGTTGGGACAAGTGGGGCAAACCAGAATATGCACATCAAGTGCATGCTGAAAATATGCAGTCCCAGGTCACCACTTCTGCTCCCAGAGATGATACTTCGGGTTTCAATCAGACTTCAACGTCTGATACCTCATCTCCATTTCAACAGATCCTCCAGAAGTTGAACGCGCTTGCTAGTACCACCTCCCGACCTACTGCAACCATGGCACATATAGGTAATCCTGCTTTTGTGGCAACCCAGTCACCATCCACCTCTTGGGTCATCGACTCAGGAGCAAGCTCTCACATGTCTAGTATAACATCTATCTTTCATAATCGTAGTTCCATGAAACATAATATTATCTTGGCTGATGGGTCTACTCGTCCTGTGCTTAGAAAATGTGTCATTCACCCTACTCAATCACTATCATTATTTGATTCATTATATGTGCCTAATTTTCCATTTAATTTGTTATCTGTGAGCCAGTTAACCAAATCTCTTCAATGTTCTGTGATATTTTCTCCAAATTCGTGTGTTTTTCAGGACCTCAGGACGAAGAAGATGATTGGTTCGGGGCATGAAAAAGATGGACTGTACTACTTGGATCTACCTGGAAAAGCCTTCACTTCTGTTTCTACTTCTCCGTTGTAGTGACATTATCGTTTGGGACATCCGTCTTTGGCTAAGTTGCGTCAAGTTGTTCCTAGTTTGAGTCATGTTTCTAGTCTTGAATGTGAGGCTTGTCAGTTAGGCAAGCATCACCGTAGTTCCTTTCCTCGTCATAGTGAGAGTCGTCAATTAGAGTATTTTGATCTTGTTCATTCTGATATTTGGGGTCCTTCTAGAGTCAAAAGTCCAAAAGGATTTTAGTATTTTGTTAATTTTATTGATGATTATTCCAGAATGACTTGGTGTTATTTAATGAAAGAAAGATCCGAGTTTCCAAATGTGTTATCTGTCTTTTATAATGAAGTCTATGTTCAGTTTAATAAACGTATTAAAATTCTGCATTCTGATAATGCTTTGGAGTATACTCAATCTTCTGTGAACAGTTTCTGTGTTGATTGTGGTATGATTCATCAAACCAGTTGTGTCCACACCTCTCAACAAAATGGTATAGCCGAACGCAAACATCGACACATTTTAGATGTGGCTCGAACTCTCATGTTCAATATGCATGTCCCTAAATAGTATTGGGCAGATGCCGTTCTTACTGCATGTTATCTTATTAATCGCATGCCATCATCTGTATTAAATAACAAAGTTTCATTTACCATATTACATACAAATGTCGCCCCCTTTTTCTTATCTCCTCGAGTATTTGGCTGTGTCGCTTTTATTCATAACTTGGAACCTAATCAAGATAAGTTGGCTCCTAGATCTCTGAAGTGTGTCTTTCTTGGTTATCCCCGTACTCAAAAATGTTATCGTTGTTACAGTCCACAGTCACGCAAATATTATGTCAGTGCGGATGTTACATTCTTTGAGTCTACCCCCTTTCTTTCCTTCAGGAGACCGTTGTATTCCTTTTACAACAGATTTGATATCTTCCATACCACTTTCGGTCATTCCTGAATCAATTTCTGTCTCCATTCCCCATTTACAGGTTTATCAGAGATCCAAGGACAGGCCAGTGGTTCTGCAAAATTCAGCCTTCAACCAATCATCTTCCGTGCCTGAGGTTTCTGCTCCCATCACCACAGATCCAGATGATCTTCCTATTGCTCTCAGAAAAAGATAACGCCTTTGTACCACAAAGAATAAGAATCCCATTTCTAACTATGTTTCATTACACTGTGCTTCATCATCTTTTTATGCATTTGTTGTTTCATTGTCTTCTACTTTTATTCCCAAAACTTACAAGCAGGCTATGCCATCTTCTGGTTGAAAAAGTGCAATGGATGAGGAGATGTATGCTTTACATCAAAATCAGACTTGGGAGCTTACATCACTTCCTGTTGGAAAATAAACAGTGGGTTGTAGATGGGTGTACACTGTTAAGTATTACCCTGATGGTTCTGTTGAGCGCCTCAAGGCACGGTTGGTTGCCAAAGGGTATACTCAGACATATGGCATGGATTATATGGAGAATTTCTCTCCAGTGGCTCGGCTGAATTCAGTTCGAATTCTTATTTCTGTGTCGGTTAATCACCAATGGCCTATATACCAGCTGGACATAAAGAATGCTTTCTTGCATGGTGACTTACAGGAGGAGGTTTATATGGATCAACCACCGGAATATGTTGTAGCAGGAAATAAAAGACTCGTATGTCGATTGAAGAAAGCATTATATGGACTGAAACAGTTACCTCATGCTTGGTTTGACAAGTTCAGTTCAGTTCTTATTCAGTATGGCTTTCGGCGTACCACATCAGATCATTCAGTATTTTGCCATTCTTTCTCAGCAGGTATTATCGTGTTGATTGTTTATGTTGATGATATCATTATATCTGGGAGTGATCATGCTGGAATTGTGGACTTGAAGGTCTACCTTAGTCGTCAGTTTCATACTAAGAATTTGGGTCTTCTTCGATATTTTCTTGGAATCGAGGTTGCTCGATCTAAGAAAGGTGTGTATATGTCACAACGCAAGTATGTTCTAGACTTGCTCTCTGAGACTGGGATGTTAGAGTGTCGGCCAGTTGAGACTCCTATGGATTATCATGACAAGCTTGATGCTGACAGGGGAGAGTTATTTGAGGATGTTGGATATTATAGACGTTTGGTTGGCAAACTTATATATCTTACTGTTACTCGACCAGACATCACATATGCAGTTGGAGTAGTTAGTCAGTTTATGCATGCCCCTCGGCAACCACATTGGGAGGCTATCTCTCGCATTCTTCGATACTTGAAGGGTGCACCTGGAAAGGGTTTGTTGTACAAACCTTCCCAGTTGCTTACGGTGACTGGATTCAGTGATGCTGATTGGGCAGACAGTCGCAGTGATATGAGGTCTACTTCTGGCTATTGTACATTTTTGGGTGGCAACCTTGTCACGTGGCATAGTAAGAAGCAGAATATTGTGGCTCGTTCTAGTGCAGAGGCCGAGTACCGTGCGATGGCTCATACAGCTTCTGAGATGGTGTGGGTGCAGTCTCTTCTTCATGAAATAGGAATCATGATTCCTATTCCGATGGAGATGTATTGTGATAATCAGTCGGCAATGTTTATCGCAATTAATCCAGTGTTTCATGAGCGCACGAAGCATATCAAGGTGGATTATCATTTTGTTCATGATTTGTTGCTGAAGAAACAGATTGTCACTCATTATGTTCGGTCAGAGGATCAATTAGGATATATCCTCACCAAACGACTTGCTCGTGGTCCATTTTCTGATTTATGTAGCAAGCTGGACATGTCTGATCTATATGCTCCTGCTTGAGGGAGGGTGTTAGAGTTATTTTATTTTGTTATTTATCATATGAGGGTATAATAGTAATTGTGGATGTATTGCATATCAATATAAATAAACATGAGATGCTACCTAGGGTTTAAGGCCCTTGCAATCTCCTTTCTCATATTCTCTCTTCTCCTACTTTTCCTTCTCCTCTCCATCTCCAAACTTCACTTTATTAATTAATATAGCTAGTATTGACTTGCAATAGTTAGCTGATAGCCCAGTTTAGCTAGTGTGACCTAGAAAATCATATTAGTACATTCTTTAACTCATTTCTCATTCATTACACCCAAGTGACATGATATTCCTATGTAGGGTTGTGTAACACCAGCTCGGACACTGAGTTACCTTTTTGCTCTGGACCTGAGGCGAGTACATCTCGCTGTCATGATAGTATATATATTACTTGTACTAGAACTGTATACTGGACTCCGACAAATTGTTACACGTACTGGTACTATATGGATCTTGTCAGGAGATGTTATTCCCTTATCGTGTTCAGCGGGTACTCCTACACATATATTTCATCATGTGCATCAGGTATTGTTCTTCATGTACTTCATGTGCTCTCACTATTCATGTGCAGTATGCTTATAATAAATCATGTGCGTAACGTTTCGTGATTGGATCCATGAGTATTGGTTAGGGCGAGGGAGTAGAAATTGGTTATGTGATCAATCTCTTAGCGTAAATCATGTGTATGTCGATTATACACTTCATGTATAATCAAGTTACCTTAGAATAATCATGTGCAACCCAAGTCGATCACATATCGAACTTGTACTCTAAATCACATAGACTGTACTATAGTTTATCTTACTTACAGTTTATTTTGTATTTCCTGTATTTATCTTTTCTGTACCTATTGTATTTATTTAATTATTTCAGTTATGTCTTCACTTCCTAGTGTATCTTGTATTCTTTTCTATTGCTTGTCATATATTATCTACCATGTATTTGGAACTACTTGCAGAGTTTTGTACTTCGCTCCAATCATGATTGGATATATTTTTTAAATGATTGGCTAAGGAGCTGTGTCCCACTTATTACGGGCCGCAGGACGACGAGCCACTAGAGGGTACTTTCCTAGAGCAGGAGGACTTAGTGCTAGTGACCAAGGAGGCTTAGACTAGACTTTTAGCATGTATATATTATTTGTGACTTATATGGTGCCTAGACTTTTGGTTTGGACTGGTGATGTATTGTGACCCTTATTTCTCTCTTCTATTCCATATCGTGCTTTTATCCTCCTTTAGTTTATATTATGATTGAGTATTGCAATATTTATCATATATCATATTGTTCCTCCATTTAGAGTTGAGATATCATTGACAAGTACATTATATATTGTGTGAGATTTTTAGATAGTATTGATGACCTAGACACCGTTCTACCCCCGATGCTGCAACGTAGGCTGGACGTACCCACGTACTTGTACCCTTACACCGGGTGTGGGTCGTAACATAACTTGCATATGGATATCATGCACATGAGTAGCACGAAAAGTAACATCTCATGACGGGGATCTAAGATATACCAATCTGTGTACCATCGTGTCAGGAATCACAATAATAAATACATATAACATAGAAGCTACCATATAAAGAAAACTGTCAGAAAATGTACTCGCCTGGAATCCAGGATAAAATGTCAACAGTATCCGAATCAGTGCCTCGAGAACCTAAATATGAAATATCAAGTCAAAATAGTGATTTGGAATCATAAACATACTAAACTAGCTTGAAACTAGGTCTCTAGGTCAACATCATGTCAAAACTAGGTCAACTAAGTCAAACTAGATCAATTACCTAATTTGGATTCCAAATTAGCTACTTGGTTGGCCTATATAGCTAAATCAGTCCATACTAGGTTTCTAGGTCATACTAGTTATTATAGATACTAAGTATACTATATATACACTATATAGACTCATGGATATCCATATATTATAGTAACTTAGTCCATTCTAATATCACCACTAATACCTTAGCTATTAACCATAATCCTTACCCTAACACAATACCCTACTCCAATACCCATTTTACCTGGTGGATACCTTATCTTAATATCTAACACTATTCCTTGGTATCAAGCTTCAACTCAATTTACCTTGTTATCAATACCTTGGTATCTTGAATACCAATACCTTATACATAACTTGACACAAACCTACGTTACTAAGGCACTAACTAGGATACTCCCTCATGACACTCACAACACTCTAATACCCACACATTGGTGCAGGGTACCACATATCCAATCTCAGAATACCAAGTATCACACCTCACACACCCACACAGTGCACAAGCACTCACACTCATCTCACTGAAAAAATCCTTCATGACACACTCACAGTCACTCTCTCTAACACACAAGCAGTCAACTAATTACTCTTGCACCCTTACACACATCTACACTCTGCACTAATATTCTAAACCCAAATACTCTAGCTTACTTATCCCTACACATGCACAGATACATACATGTGTGCACTGCTATATGCACACTGCACATATGAATTTTCTCCCATTCTTCACTGCTGCATAAACCTCCAACTGAACCCCTTCTACCTAAACACTTTGAACCTGACTCCTCACTGTTGTATCCAGAAAAGCTCAGCAACCCCCAAGCCTTCCATAGCACTGAACCTCATGTGCAGATCCAAATCAGTGAATAAGGCATTATCACCTTACCCTATTGTCTGCTAAATGCCATAACCAACTGCAGTCTCAGTTGGACTGCACTCGAACCCTTCCCAAACCTGATACTCCACACAACCTTCACCTGAGCACTCCGAAATATCCTCACTGCTCCTTGAGTCCTTCACTGTTTCCCGATTCCCCCTTAACATACTACAATATCTACAGTAAAAAAGGACTGAAGTCCTCATCTCTCGAGTTTTACACTGCAACACATTGGCACTGCAGAGCTCTGCTACCACTGATGTACCACTGCTCCTGCATAACACATATGCTGCACCACTGCTCCAACACAACAACAAGTAGCTGCACCACTATGTGCACAAGCACTTCTAGTATCCACACACACAACTCATTACTCACATAACACTCTCAAACACACCACACAGACAAGAATACACTATCAAATACCAATATAAACAATATATCAAATACTAGGTATGCATCACACTATGATACATACTCAAACAATGATGCTCTCATGATACACTCTCCACACACCCCAAATCATCACCAAGTCACCATAAACACAAATAATATATATAATATAACTATAATTAAGTAAAATAAAGTAATTCTAATGAATCTATATGAAATTGACATACTAGAGCACTATTACAAGGAAATACCAATTCTATACCATCGTATCATGGTGTATCATGATACGCACTTCCCGTATCTAATTTTGGATATAAGAACACATTCACACCATCAAATAAACATCAATAGTCCTTATTAGGACACAATACGTACACTCAATGGACACAATTGGGATTTTTCCCAAATTGAGCTCCAAAATCAACATTCCCCATGACACAAGCATAGATCTACCAAATTAAGGGCTCATGGTGACTAGATCTACCAATTGAAGGTCAATTCCAACCATAGAAAGGTTCCTACATACCCAAGGGGTATTCCTAACCATGAAATTGATGAAATTGAGAGAATTACCTAGTATTTTGGTAGCATTTTTGGAGAATTCCAAATTTGGACACGGAGGAGATGAGTCGGATACGATCCTCCAAGAATTAGACTCCTCCCCAAGCTCCTCCTTGTGCTCCAAGCTCTTGCTCTCCAATGGAAGTGAAATAAAATGGTTTGGTGAAGAAATGAAATGGAAATTCAATTCTAGATCTAAATTTAGGAGAGAAAAATGAAATGATGTTGCTTGGAAAAGAAGTAGGAATAAATGAAGAAAAATTAGATTCTAATCTTTCATGACAAGGTGGTCCACTACATGGACATGTAATTGATTATAATTACTAATTGTGCCACTTCTCTTCTAATTTAAATTTAAAATGAGATGGAAATGAATCTAATTAGTTATGAAAGGAATCTCTAATCTAAAAAGGAATATTCTCTTCATGACAACTAAAGTTAATTAATTCTAATTAGCTACACTAAGACTAACACTAACCAACACTAATTCAATTCTAGAAATTACTAATTAATTCTAGACTAACTAACAAAAAATAAAATAAATAAAAATAAAATTTAACACATAAAAATTACCAAAATACCCCTAGGGTAAAAAGTGGTAGTTATAGAATACTTTAGCAAAAAAGTTCACAAAGGCATACCTGCTCTGTGGATTTTGTCATTTTTCTAGAGATAATGACAAGTTGCAATAACACTTTCTCCTTTTTTTCTAACTTCAAATCAGTTGCCTTGTCATGAGTTCAGTTGTAAATTATCTGGAATATACCTTGGTGAATCATTTTTTGACTTGCAGATATGTCTAATAATACATTTCTAATCTTTGGAAGTGGTTTCATCAAAATTATTTTCAATAGATATAACTAGATTATTCTGCACCTTAAGGTCTAGAATATTTGTGCTCATTTCGAACCTGAAGATTTATCGTGTTCCGATCATTATGATTAATTTGGGTAGAGACGTTTGGAATTAGAAAATATGTCCTCACGATGTATTGTTAAGTGCAGTTGAAAATCAGCAAATATCATAAGTGATAAAAAAAAGAATATACGTCTGTTAGGTAATACATCAGCATGATTTTTAAAAATAAATTATATATATTATGTTTAATTCTACTTGGATCTTTGGATTATTGTGCAAGAGAGATGAATATGATTGCCAATAACAAATCTTATACTCTTGCACCTTCATAAGACTCTTTTCATACTCTAGCTAACTTGGAGGGTTGCTATTTGGATTAATGTTTTAAATAGTAATATATATTGCAGAAGTTGAATTGTATTGCATGTGTGATTTTCCTGGTAGGTGATTGCTTGGGCACTTCGATCAAAATCTTCAAGGCGCCTTTCTTACCATTTTTTGATGAGCTCTCTATGTATATAACACCTATGTAGGTAAGTTTCATCTTTATTATTTGCTTTTACATATTTCAAAAATTGTTTGACATAACTGGGACCTGTTAGTTTTAAATGACTTTATTTGGTGTAGCCTTTAGTCGTTGTACACCTGGTGTAGACTTTAGTATATGTCCGCTGGTTGAAAGACTTTTACATTTTAGTAGCCATAAGCTTGATCTTCTAGTCTCTTTCCTTTATGAGGATGATTATCTTCTTGCTTTTATAAATTTTGAGCCTTTACGAGTCATTTTAATGATGGAGGCAACATGCTATTAGGCCTAAACTCTGAACTGGACAAGGGGCAACTAAAATTAGTTTCATCTAGGATAACCCAACCCTTAGGGCCGACCCTGCTACTAAATAATCCTATTATTATTTTTAATTTTGACTTAATATTTTACTTCGTAAGTACAACCAATCAAAGTATGACACCTCACACAGAGAACAAATTGTGTCATGTGATTCTTATTTTGTACAAATTAAACTTCTAATAAAGACTGCGCAACACATTATTGACCTAGGATTCATTATCAAGAATTCTCCAATTTAATAGATTCACATTTGTTAAAATTGTTATTATTGTACCAAAATTCTAAAAAAAACAGATTTCAAAATGGTATCAAAAGATTCCAGATTCCAACAACTATAGTGTACAATTTATAATTTTATGATATAACTTTAGTATTGAATGGATTCAACTATTTGCACAAAATGGTAGTTCGATCTGCGAGTTTGTATTGAAATATAATTATATAGAAACATTGTTGAGATGTAGTTGGCACATCCTTTCTCTAAGAAATATTATAACATAATTATATAGAAATCTGGCTGAGATATAACTTAATTCCATCCATTCTCTAAGAAAAATATACACACATAATTGCATAGTCCTTGACCATCACCAGCAGTTTAGAGTTTTGGTGCACCAGTAATAACTTTAACCATATCTTAGACATATTTTTCTAAGAAGAAACTTTATATTTTAGTTACTAAAATATCTATCAAATTATTACTAAAATATCTATCAAATTAGCTATAGCTAGTACAACATAAATTGTATTTTAGGGCACAGACTGGAAAATGGTAAGAGTGGTGTCATGGACCTTCTTCGAAATTCGACAAATTGAAATATCGGGACGACAAAAATATGAGTATAAATCGACACAGTACAAGTAAAATACGTTAAAAATTTTGCTCAAATATTCGTCAAACGTGAAACATTCAGATTAGATTTAATTCGTATTTAGTACGTTTTATATGAACAAATTTGGCACTAAAAATTTGACATGTATTTTTTTTTAATCCCTAATAAATAAGCAAACAACTCATTAAACATAAATTCATAAATTCATATTTTTATCCATCTCACAAAATGACTATTGATACATGCAATAAGACTATTGAATTTTTTTCTTGGTTAATTAAATAAGTTGTATATGAGGGTTTTTTTGTATAAATATTTTTTTTGTGAATTGTGTCAGGATGGTTAAAAGCAGCAAGGCTGCAAGAGTTAATGAAGGACTGTTGGGTTTCTTTCTTAGTTAATTAAATAGGTTGCACCATGTCACACCCGATTCCAGATTTAGTATTTCTTGAATTTCTAGAATTTAATTTTTCTTGATAATGTTTTCTTGCTGTATTTCTCATATTGGTTCATGTCATTTTATTTTTATTTATTTTTATTTATTTTCCTGTTATTGAGAAAGACTACCCGAGACCAGTAGAATACCCATTGGCATTGCTATATAACCGGTTTAGGACCCGCATGTAGAATGAATACTTGGTTCGGTTCATTTTGGGTGAACCCATGACTAAACCATCTTCCTCTTCTCGTATTATATATATATATATATATATATATATGAGCTTTTCTCTCTCTCATCTCTTTCTTCTTCTTCATTTTTATTTCCTTCTTCCTCCTCTCCTTCATGCCCCCTCTAGCCAAACCCTAGCCTTAGAAAGAAGTTGTTGTGACTTGGACCGTGAGAGGTAGATGCTCGGAGCCACTAAAGGCAAGTACATCTTGCTCAATGGTGAAGTCATAATTTTTTGGATTTTTATATATATGTTATTTAAAAAAATATTTTTGATGGAAAATATTCTTCTTGAGTTCCTGATCATAATTAGTTCTTGGAGTTTTAGATTTTGATGTATAGATTTTTATAGATATGAGTTTCAAGTTTAGGATTTTTATGTGTTCTATGAGTTTTTCTTGGTTTTGATCTATTAAAACTCATTATTTTCAAAAACTAGTGGTTCCTTATGTTAGAGCATTTTATTTCGTGTAATTTGGCTTTTATTTCACTTGATTTGGAGTTAAAATATATTTTTTATGAAGAAAACATTTTTTTTTAGCTTTCGGCCATGGTTGAACCTGGTGTTGGAGAAGACGAAGTCTTCATGCCGCCAGCGAGCTATGCGGTTGAGAGTGCTATACGGCCCGAGAGGGTTATGCGGCCTGAACTCTTGCCATATACTGACATCACGTGTCCATCTTGTTGGACGCATGACTGCTTATTTACACAAATGTCCTTGAACACCTTGTGTTTTCACTCGCTGAACGAATAAAAAATTTGCTAAGTCCAAGAGAGGCGTTTATGTGACTAGTGAGTGCATGTGGCCAGTGAGTCCATGTGGCCAGTGCGTACATGTAGTCAGTAGGTGCATGCGGCCAGTGGGTGCATGCGGCCAGTGAGTCCATGCGGCCAGTGGGCGCATGCCGCCAGGAATTCTTATGTGCATTTTGTGTTCCCTGTTGTTATGTTCTTTTAGTAATTCCTTTTAATGATTATTGTTGTGTGCTTCCTTATGTCGATACAAGTTTATGATACCAGACAAGTTTTACATGTGAGTTCACAAGACAAGTTTATGTACAAGTTCACCATCCTCATGACACCGTGGAAATATTTGTGTATGAAAATCTATTGCATTTGGCATCGAAAAATCGAGTGTGGGTATTGTCCAATGTATCGCGTGTCGCGAATACGATAACTCATGAAAAGATCGTATTCGAGACTAGTCATTCTAGGGAGTTCTCAAGTGTCCATGACTCGAGAATTGAAATAATTTAGAATGATATAAAAAGATAAGATTTACCAAGATCATTGGGAGGGAAGAATATTGTGCTACCGGCTATCCCAATCTATAAAGGCCCCATGTAGCATGGACAACCCTGTTCGGCAAGGGCTCCATGACTGACCAAGTTTACGCGTGCTGCGGCACTTACAAGACAAGTTTATATACAAGTTTATGTTACAAGACAAGTTTATGTTTATAAAGCATGTTTATGATTACAAGTTCAAGTTTATGCTTATAAGTTTAATTTCTGTTTATGACAAGTAACAAGTTATGTTATTGTATGGTTGAATGCGCATTTAAGTTTACTAGACAAGCGTACCCTTGGCTATCCGGGTTAACTGTAGTGTCGGTGGTAGCAATATTCTTAAAACATGCATTTAGTAATTAATGTCTGTGATAACCCTAGCTAGTTAATTGTAGAAAGTCTTAAAGTTTTTTGGCCGTATGATGAATGATGTTAATTTTATTATATCTCGCTCTTCTAGTTTTATTTTCTCCCGGCGCATGGTTAGGGTGCTAAGTTCTGCTCGGGTGAAGGGCTGCAACCCCGGTCCTTGTTTGGTTTAAGGGTTGTGGTCCTGATCCAGAGTAGTTCCTATGCTCTCTTGCCGCTCGTCGCCTTACTTTCATTTGTTTGTACTTGTTATCAGTGTCACGCCCCGAGGCGTCCCCCGAGTCGTGACCGCCGTGCGGGCCTGGAGTTGCGCCCGCACAAGGCTTTAATGATTTGCATAGCAAGCACATACTCAGAGTACGCAGATAAATTGAAACATAGAAAAGTTCTCTTTATTGATAATGAACATCTATTACAAACTCTTGAACGAGTTAGCTAATATGCCGAACGGCTTACAAAAGGGTTGACTCAAAATGAGATAGCAGTCCTGTACATTACATCCTCTTATAAACTCAAAACGATAAGGACCTCCAGGCTGGAGGGTCGCTTTGCCACGGAGCTGCATTTGTGTATGAAGAGTTGCAGCTTCGGACTTCAAAAGGCTTTGAGGCGCGGTGAAGATGCGCTAACAGCTGGACTGGATCGGGAAGACGACTTCGGCTCCTCGCTCGGTTCGCCTTGGTGCGGAGAACCTGTTTCAACGAGGGTCAGCATATCGAAACATGCTGGTGAAGGCGAGCTAGCCTGACTATACCAATCAACACGTTGTTTAGTGAAGCATGCATATTTGTGGGTTTCTATCTTGCCTTAGTTCATTTACAAGTAAGCAGCATATTGAATTTACTGAAATGAATGTGCCACCGTTCGGTGGATTTTACCCGACCGTCTGAATTACCTCAACAATACTTACCTTGCCTTCCCTGCCACGGAGACACAAGTTAGTATGCAACAGGTTTAAATGTACACGATGATCACTGGCGTGGTGCCATAACGGACATAGTCAAGGACAGGGATAGCATGCAACCAGAATACGACAAGCACACGATGCATTGCAAGCTATCCCCTCCAGCACACGATGACTACACACGAGTTCCGCCCGGACCGGAACGGTGCCAGTGCCCCAGCGACCGTCCGCAGAACTTACCCTTGTGCACAAGTTGTCCATGATCGAACAATACGTTTCTTAAACAATCAGTTACGCCTTCGAGGCAACACGAGCACACGACATATCCATAATTGTTAAGCATTCATGCACTTCAGGCAACACGAGTATGAAATATGTATTTGCACAAGACAAGCAACATTTTATGATTATTTCCAAGCGAACAAGCATGAATTTAAGTATTCGTTCGTGACAAGCATATAACCAAGTCTATTCTCTTTTATCTTGGTTTCTTTTATTATTACTTGGTATCGTTTGATCGGGGCAAAGGAGAGTGCAGATTGATTAGCTGTGAAGCTTGGGAGCAGGACTAGCTAATCGGGTTGGTAGCCACTCACTTAGATTTTGGAAAGAAGAAGGGAAGAGGCGCTTCACGACTCCGCTCGCAAGCCGCCTACTGCTCGTTCACCTGCACACGAACAGCTCGATTAATACTTCTTCCTCTCTTTCCATTCTCGGAATAGAAGTGCAAGTCGATGAACGAAAACAATGAAAACCATCGAAACCGTTCAAGGAAAACAAGCAAATCCCAAAACCAACTCAAAGCACGAAAGCAACAAGCGACATCGAAAACCGAGGCAATAAAAGATAGCAGCGGAGAGGTCCCTCCTGACTCTGCCGCTAAGCCGATCCCGGGGGCGCAGTCCACTGAATATGGGAATCGATTCCGAAGAAACAAATCCATAACGAGGACGAGTTCTTAATTCAATCTATCCCGATCGAACGATACCGTCTTGTGTTTCTTAGTCGCGCTCTCCGCACCGGGAGAACGGGGCGCTACATCCTACCCAACCAATTGGAAGTTTCGTCCCGAAACTTAAGAATAGGACCTACCGTTAGGGATTATTTTGTTCAGGACGACGACCATGAAGGTTCGGACAGGAGGAAATAGCATGGGCTGGATCGCCACAAGCGAGGCATAATCCAAGTCTTTTACGGCAGTACTTCTTAAGGTGCCCTTTTCTCTTACAGAAGTGACAAGTTTTATTCCAATCCCCGTCCTGCTGACCAGCGTTATTCGGGCGCTTTGTAGCGGTATTTCCTCCCTCGTTGCTTTGGCGTTTGTGACTGGATGTATGCACAGCGCCGGCAGCAACATGAGGATAGAGTGGTTCGAGAGATAGGGCGTGATTCATGACTTCACGCATTGTCCCGTACTGGTTATTGACCACGTGGAATGGATGGCAGGACGGAGACCACCTTCAAACCTTCTAGCTCGACTCGCTGCATCAGGTAAATAGGCCCTAGCAAACTTCGAGAGTCGGTTGAACTCGGCGGAGTATTGCTTAACTGTCATACTGCCCTGCCTCAGCTGCACGAAGTCATTTTCCATTTTACGTTGTACTGGAGGCGGTATAAACTCTTCTTCGAACGCGGCACGAAAGGTTGTCCACGAGATCGCCTCCTCTCCGTGATCAAATTGGAGAGATCGTCGATGCACGTCCCACCAATCGTGCGCGTTGAGGCGGAGCTGTAGTTGGGCGCAGGCGACGCGCTTATCTTCGGGGACCTCTAGCAGAGTGAAGTGATCTTCAATCTCGGCTAGCCAATCTAGAGCTACCACTGCGTCCTCAGTCCCGTCGAACGGGGTGTTGCAAACTTTCTTGAAGTGTCCCAAGTTGAAGGCAGTCACGTCCCTCGGCCTTGGAATCTGAGGCGTCTCCACTTCAAGCACGGGCTGTTCCACCGGAGTCGTTGCTGTTGCGGCGGAATGGTTGGCAGCCAAAGTCTGAACGATTTGTTGCAGGGCATCGACCTGCTTCTGTTGGACTGAGAATCGGGTCTCTAGATTACTCTCGAGCTTAGCTTGGCGAGCATCGTCTCATTGTCGTTACGATTCTAACATTTGCATTACCCGCTCAAGCGGGTCGACTTGAGACATGCCTCTTTGGCTTCGAGAGCTTCCCGAATTGCCCGAACTGCTCTCTTGTGTTTCGATCGGTGGTTGCGCTGCAGATTGCGCTGGATCCATTCCTTCAAAAGAAGGTAAATTACATTAGGATCATAATGTATTATGGACTTATTGCATGAACGTATCTCATTTTGGCCTAGCGAGTTCAAGAGTTCGCACAGGGATTTGATCGTTAAAGGAACTTTTCCAGCACAAAGTCTAAGGAACTTTGAATCTGTGCTCTGATACCACTATGTCACGCCCCGAGGCGTCCCCCGAGTCGTGACCGCCGTGCGGGCCTGGAGTTGCGCCCGCACAAGGCTTTAATGATTTGCATAGCAAGCACATACTCAGAGTACGCAGATAAATTGAAACATAGAAAAGTTCTCTTTATTGATAATGAACATCTATTACAAACTCTTGAACGAGTTAGCTAATATGCCGAACGGCTTACAAAAGGGTTGACTCAAAATGAGATAGCAGTCCTGTACATTACATCCTCTTATAAACTTAAAACGATAAGGACCTCCAGGCTGGAGGGTCGCTTTGCCACGGAGCTGCATTTGTGTATGAAGAGTTGCAGCTTCGGACTTCAAAAGGCTTTGAGGCGCGGTGAAGATGCGCTAACAGCTGGACTGGATCGGGAAGACGACTTCGGCTCCTCGCTCGGTTCGCCTTGGTGCGGAGAACCTGTTTCAACGAGGGTCAGCATATCGAAACATGCTGGTGAAGGCGAGCTAGCCTGACTATACCAATCAACACGTTGTTTAGTGAAGCATGCATATTTGTGGGTTTCTATCTTTCCTTAGTTCATTTACAAGTAAGCAGCATATTGAATTTACTGAAATGAACGTGCCACCGTTCGGTGGATTTTACCCGACCGTCTGAATTACCTCAACAATACTTACCTTGCCTTCCCTGCCACGGAGACACAAGTTAGTATGCAACAGGTTTAAATGTACACGATGATCACTGGCGTGGTGCCATAACGGACATAGTCAAGGACAGGGATAGCATGCAACCAGAACACGACAAGCACACGATGCATTGCAAGCTATCCCCTCCAGCACACGATGACTACACACGAGTTTCGCCCGGACCGGAACGGTGCCAGTGCCCCAGCGACCGTCCGCAGAACTTACCCTTGTGCACAAGTTGTCCATGATCGAACAATACGTTTCTTAAACAATCAGTTACGCCTTCGAGGCAACACGAGCACACGACATATCCATAATTGTTAAGCATTCATGCACTTCAGGCAACATGAGTATGAAATATGTATTTGTACAAGACAAGCAATATTTTATGATTATTTCCAAGCGAACAAGCATGAATTTAAGTATTCGTTCGTGACAAGCATATAACCAAGTCTATTCTCTTTTATCTTGGTTTCTTTTATTATTACTTGGTATCGTTTGATCGGGGCAAAGGAGAGTGCAGATTGATTAGCTGTGAAGCTTGGGAGCAGGACTAGCTAATCGGGTTGGTAGCCACTCACTTAGATTTTGGAAAGAAGAAGGGAAGAGGCGCTTCACGACTCCGCTCGCAAGCCGCCTACTGCTCGTTCACCTGCACACGAACAGCTCGATTAATACTTCTTCCTCTCTTTCCATTCTCGGAATAGAAGTGCAAGTCGATGAACGAAAACAATGAAAACCATCGAAACCGTTCAAGAAAAACAAGCAAATCCCAAAACCAACTCAAAGCACGAAAGCAATAAGCGACATCGAAAACCGAGGCAATAAAAGATAGCAGCGGAGAGGTCCCTCCTGACTCTGCCGCTAAGCCGATCCCGGGGGCGCAGTCCACTGAATATGGGAATCGATTCCGAAGAAACAAATCCATAACGAGGACGAGTTCTTAATTCAATCTATCCCGATCGAACGATACCGTCTTGTGTTTCTTAGCCGCGCTCTCCGCACCGGGAGAACGGGGCGCTACAATCAGTTCTTCCAGTATTATTCTTGAGACTAGTACATTGGTACCGTACAAGTCTCGATCAACATTTATTTCTTATATGTCTCTTTCTTCTTATGTTGTGATGTGTCTGGTCTATCACCTCGAGCTCCTTTGTGATACTTGTTGCTTGGGGTTCTGACCCCACTGGCTTTGCATAGCCTGGTTACCCCGAAGAGAACCAGGATCCACCGCACTTCCAGCAAGTTGGCTCGCACTCGTAGGACTGCGGCCGAAGCTCGCGAGTGGGTTTCCTTCTTCCACCCCTCGTCTTGATTACTTTTTTTTGTGTTATTTATCTAGGCGCAGAGTTAGCTCCTTATATTTTTGAGACTACGATCAATATGATGTATATATTAGACCATGGCTGGCATATTTGATCATCTATTATTAAACTCTACTAGTGCAGCATTTTGTATTCACTAGCTTCATGATCATATGTGACATCTAATTTGGGATGCCTCTTTACTTTCATGTATGATATACTCTTGTACTTGTGTTACTGGATTGAGATAATAGGATTTGTCGGCCTTAGGAGTGATGTCATAGCATGCTAGAGTTTACCCATCTGTCTTCTAGACAACCTTAACATATTGCGGCTTACTTCGGTATTCTGCAAGGTGCAGTTGGCCATGTCAGTCGCCGTATTTACCCAGTATTCTGGGAGCGGGGCATGGCAAGGTTTTATTTGGTGGCCTATACAGGTCTATTTTTCAGACTTGTGGTGGGGGGTGGGACTCATCTTGTTAGAATCTTAATCCTCTATTTTTCTTCGATTGAACTCCACTTGTAACATGTACTTCTCGCTCTCCTTGAACTTCAAACTTGCTTGACATAATTGTACCATCCTCATCCCTTGTTGATGTCCTTATTTTTGTCGCTATTTCTCCTGTTGCTGCTATGTGCTATTGTTGTTGTTGCGACGCTATAATCTGTCGCTGATTGTGTCTCCAATTTCGATTGGAACGCATAAGGATACAAATTTGAATTTATTTAGAATTAAATATAAACGTCTGCGACGAATATTGTGTGACTAAAATATAGCACAAGAGAGCATAATTATAAGTTACACAAAGGTCAGAATAGATGACTGGCACGTCTAGGATAAGGGTGTAAAATTTGTAGGGAGACAATGGCTAGTGAGGTGCTCCAATTATCGAAGCAACGGTAAGTTGCACTAAGTGATAAATATTGCAAATTCATCTAAAATATCGTGTTCTATTTCTAATTGGATTCAAACTAGCCCTAGTCTTTCTATCTAAGCCAAGTAGGCCTAAATTTGGTTGAGAGAGTTTACAATCTACCCAACTTAAAATAATTTTATTCTCAAAATTAAAATTAGGCATAATTTGTTAAATCCTTCACATTCATACATAAGGCAAGTCAATCGCAATCTCTTTGCAACAATTTAAAATCTATTCAAATCCATCACAATTACTTTTATAATTACATTAACCATTGTTTAAATCAAAATTTAACATATCGTACTATCTTCTCGATTTTTAAATAATTAATCATCCAAATCTAATTCAAATCTATATGACATCCCACATCAAAATTTATATCGCAATCTCTAACTATCATAATCTCCTCTAAAAAATAATTCTAATCAAATATTATTTCAATTTTTAACTTAGGAATTTTATACTCTTCAAATTTTAATTCCATCCTCAATATTTTGAATAGGTGAGCCAACAATCAAACATTAACTTTTAATTTAAATCATCAAGTTATAAAATTTTAAATCTAATTCATCAATTGTTCAAGTCCAGAATTCTATATTTATCCTCAAAATTTAAATCAATGATTCAACCTTCAATATTCAAATTTTAAATCATGTGCTTAAAGTATAAACATTTGGTCCGCAATATCAAGATATAAATTTTTATTAAATCCTCATCATCTTAATCATTCTTCTAAAATTCTCAATAATTAAAATGACTTAATCTCTCAATCTAATCTTACTTGATCACAATCTAAAAAAAAATTATCTCAAGTTGACAATACAACTTCTACCCAACTTAGAATTTACCCATTTATCACATAAGGCTATATATTTAAGAAAAATATCCTCAAAGTTAACCATGCTATTCAATTCCTCAAAAGTTTTAACACACAAATTATATCATATATGATATGCCCTTAATCAATTATAAAAGATAGTCACCAAGTCAGGTGATTGGTCTATGGGGTATATCTAGTACTCTCTGTGTATCAAACTTATACCAAGCACGAGTGTTCGTCTTTCCGAAATAGGGGAAGACGGATAAAATAATAGAGAATTCAAGGTGGAGGTGATAGAATACAAGTATGGGGATCAAGGCGTTTAAAGAATTCAAAATGGAGTGGTCAAGGCAGTTGTGGATTGAAATCCTATTTTGGTAAATTCCTATTTACATGCTCATATCAGTACAGTTATGTAACTGATATGATATGCTCGGAGATGTCTAAGGGCAAGTATATTCATCTAAGAAGCTAAGTCAATTTTATCTCAATCCACATAAGTAGTCATGCGAAGAGCGAACCAAGCGCACTAAGGTTAGCTAGACCTTAAGTACACTGATTCTGATTAGACAATGTATTAGTGTATGCATCCAATAATACATATATCGTGAACAAGCTCGATAAAAGAATAAGCTTGCAAAACTAGGCTATAATAGCTGCATAAGTCAAGGTAGTACAAAAAATATAAATACGTTGGATTATGATGGAAGAAGGTATAACCTATATGGAGATATGGGTATAAATTACGTGATTTAAAGCTAAAGAATAATCATCAATTCACAATCTAAAAGAACAACTCAAACTATCAAGTTCTAACTACCAAGCACGGAAATTCAAATTTCAAGATTCACAACTATAATCGTAGCAAACTATATATCCTAACATACAAGAAATCACTTGGCCTACAATCAGAAGGGTCAGGTGGCACGAATGGAAAAATAAAGAAAAGAAAAAAATATAATTAGTCATCGCACAAATAGCGAGCGTTAAGGTTTCAGAGGAACTAGACATGAAATTAAATAGAGAGACTCTTGATAACATCATGGTTCTCTAAGGAAAAGGTGGGATGCTAATTTCTGTGTTCGAGGTATGATCAAGAAATATATTATATTTATTCCTCCTTGTTTCCTAAGGTACTATTTTGCTAATATCAAGACAAGAATCTAAATTTATAGTTCTCTAATACTATCTCACTATGAAATTTAGGTTTAGTCATAATGTTCAATCTTGGATCTCTATTGGTTCCTCAATACTATGGTCAAACAATATGGTCAAATTTCTAACTAACTCTAGTAGCGTCTATACTACGTACTCTCAAGTCCCTCATAACTATATCAAGGGGTAATGGTCAATCAATTTATAGGTATTGGATGCTAGGGTTCACTAGGTATGCTAAACTTTTAGGGCTGTCAATATTCTAATTATATTCTTAGTAGGAATATTACCCTAATTATCATCCTGACAACAAGGTTTCTTATATTCTAGCAGAAGGCTACACTCAAGGAAATATTAGGGAAGCACATGAATCAAGCAGGATGCATTTATTCAAATAGAACAGATTGAAAGGGATGTGAGTTATAGTCAATTATGGATGAGATCCTATACTCTAATCCTATTTGCAGGCTTGCTCGGTACAGTAACGTAACCGAGACAATATACTCTCGACCTGCATGGGCCACCACTAAAAACATGTCACATTCCAGTCCCAAAATACGTAGGACTAGGAACATATAAGCATGCCAGCCGCATGTATATGACAACTCCATTATATGGAAACTATAACACATGCGTACGCTGTAATATGAATAACAATTCACAAGTGGTATAAACTATCACAAGTCACAGGCATAACTAAATCTTATCCACAAAAATCAATATAAATAAATAATCAATAACTATGTAACTAAATCTCAATGTGAAGTATCAAAAGATGATAGTCGGGTGAAAACAAATCTACTACCAAACTAGAATATAAAAGAAACAATATAAGTATATCAACTAATAATCAATGCGACTCGAAGAGAAGACCTCCTCGAAATATAAGAAGCAAGTCCGGATCCACGCTCCTGCTAATACTCATGAACATCTACACCTGGAAAGGGACCAGGTCCTCAGAGGGACATAACAAGATACATAGAAGCATGTCAATAAAGTACTGAAATAAACATCCAATGGGTCACCTAACCATCTATGTGAATGCACGTTGAGAACAACTTTCTTACACGTGGGCTATCTGGCCATAAATGGGATTGGCATGATTCTCCCGGAGAATCAGAGGCCTACAAAGCATGTCGTCTTTTGAACGCCAGAGGCCGCCAGTAATATAGGGGTCATCACCGCCACGTATCTCCGGCGGAGCGTACGGGTTACAGAAAGGAAAGTGCAAAGGATCCCAAATGCCGTACTTGTTGTTCTTCCCACCCCATGCTCTAAGCATGTCATATCCATGACATATTTTAGCTACTACATCGAGACGGAGTGCAAGTATCGGCGTCATAAATTTGGTTCATAGCCTATCGTTAGTACAATAGCCCAACCCTACAACCAAACAAGGACAAGGATTGGACTACCGTATTTCAATAGTCTATGTCCATGGACTACTAATAACTGCAAAGTCTTCTTACATGCAATTTCTATCAGCAGTTATCCCTAACGCACGTCCCATACGTACATGAGGCTAAACCCGGCACGCAAGTCCGTGATCTATATGAGACTCACACTCATGTAATAGATGTGTCACGGCCAATGAAACCTAAGAATGCCTCATGATAATGGGGTGGTCTCATAAACTAGGTCAACATGCATATACATAATAAAAACAGAATATGACGGCATCGTCGTTGCACCCAAGTTTTCTTGGATGCGCAGTTTATATAGCAGTTAAAATATATGAACTAAATGACAGAAATAAAATGCATGCATCATATGGAATATAAATTATAGTACAATGGCAAGGTATACTTGCCTGGCAAGAAAGCTGCGTAGTACCAATAACCTGCTCCTGAAGTCGCACGAAATAATCCAATAGTCCTATATACATATAATATAATACAATACAATCATCAGCCATTACACTAACACATACACAATCATAAATACTCTGAACTCAGGGGCTACGCTAGGGGTGACACTGGTCAACTAACAGGGTCAAATGCGCGTCTAATTACCCTGGTGTCCTATATTAAATGCTGTATCAAAATCAGACAATCAACTAACATGTGTCTAAGCCAGTACGTTAATGTACACAAGGCGGTCAATTTGCAATCCTCAGGGTCACATGGTCAATACGGGATATCCGTAATTATACTAGGGTCATGTAGTATATATATACATATGTCATAACTATTACTAGGATATAATTACTTATATAATACATATATATATATATATAAATATAAATTTAATTATAATACGTGTACGTGTACACATACAAGTCATTGGGTTCACCGATACGGTCTGAAATCAACCAACTAACTAAACTAAACCAATATGCTAACCTAGATGTTATTCACGCAAACACACATATAAAATGAAAGGAGGGGGACAGGTTCGAACCTCGGGGTTAGCGTGTACGCACGGGATTCGGGGGTGACTGCTGCAGGTTGTCTTTGGTGAGGGTGACGGGTCCACGATGACGACGATGATGGTGATGATGATGGTGATGACGAGGGTGTTGATGATGGGGATAATGATTGTGATGATGATGAGGATGATTAAGGGGATGGTGATGATGATTATTATGAAGGGGATGATGATTGTGATGATTAGGTTGATGATTGGTGAGGATGATGATGGTGATGATGATTGGATGATGTTGATGATTAAAGGGGATGGTGATGATGATTATTATGAAGGGGATGATGATTGTGATGATTAGGTTGATGATTGGTGAGGATGATTATGGTGATGATGATTGGATGATGATGATGATTAAAGAGGAGGAGGCTGCTTAGTCCAGGGGGACTCCGACGGGCCGAGGAGGAGGACAGGAAGTCGAGGGGTGCTGCACCGTCGGGTTCAGGCGGTTATGGTTGTAATGGTGGTTTTGATGGTAGTGGTCAAGCGAGGTCGGGGTGAGGGGGAGACCGAAGAGGAGTCGAGTGGGTCGAGGGGAGGTTGAAGATGGAGGTGAGGAGGATCCTTCTCCGGCGAGTTCGGGTGGCCGCGGGGAAGTCTGCAGGCAGTTCCTGTCGGGTTTCAGGGAAGAAGGAGATGGGCAGGAGAATGGCGGGGGGTTGAACGCCGGCGGGACGGGGCTCGGCTGCTGTCGTCGACGAGGCTGAAAAGAGGATGGCCGGCGGGTTGTGGTGTTGTCAGCGCAGCTCGACGGTCGAGATCCGGGCTTCGGCAAGGTTGGTCGGCTCAGCGGGGTCGGGAGGAAGGATTTGGAGGCTGGTATTAATGGTGATGGTGCGAGGAGTCGATAATGGGAGAGGGAGAGGTGGTCCAGTCAAGTTCAGGGGGTCAACGGGTGGTTCAGAGGCGGGGAGCGTCGGCGGGATGGAGCTGCTCCAGCCAGCGGAGGCCAAGCGAGAGGAATAGGATGATGAACAATAGGGGGGTCGGCTAGGTATAGGTATAGGTATAGGTATAGGTATATGTATAGGTATAGAAAAATAAAGAAAAAGAAAGGAAAGGTTGTATATATACATGTAGAATTTGGGTTGGGTATTGACCTAGAAAATTGGGCCGGTCAACCCCTTTTTGGAATTTGGCTTTGGCTTCACATGGAGATGTTTGGAGGACTAGGATGGCATTGTTTAAAATGCATGGCTAGGATTAGATGAGGGGGGTGATGTTTGAGTGCTATACACTCCAAAAATCATGGAAAAAATTCACATGAAGGAAAAATAGGTTTCTTCATGTGTTGTGTCCAATGGTGTGGACACCTTAATGCACTTTTGCATAAAAGTGCCCAACAATTAAAAAAATTGCACAAAGATAGAAATTGGATTAAATTAATTAAAATTAATGTAAAAGGTGTTCTTGAATTAATTAGAAGTACATGGGGCTAAATTTAGGTGGGACACAAGTGTCATGGACATAAGGGACTCAGGATAGAATATTATCATAAATTTGATTGCACAAAACGGGTAAAGATTGTGTCTCCAATTTCGATTGGAACGCACAAGGATACACAGTTAAATTTATTTAGAATTAAATATAAACGTCTGCGACGAATATTGTGCGACTAAAATATAGCACAAGAGAACATAATTATAAGTTACACAAAAGTCATAATAGATGACTGGCACGTCTAGGACAAGGGTGTAAAATTTGTAGGAAGACAATGGCTACTGAGGTGCTCCAATTATCGAAGCAACGGTAAGGTGCACTAAGTGATAAATATTGCAAATTCATCTAAAACACCGTGTTCTATTTCTAATTGGATTCAAACTAGCCCTAGTCTCTCTACCTAAGCCAAGTAGGCCTAAATTTGGTTGAGGAGGTTTACAAAACCCAAAGCTCTGATACCACTTTGTTGGGAACGAAAGCGCGGAAACCGTTCTCCAAACCAAGAAGCCCTGCCAGAGAACCAAGCAAAAGCACACAAACCAACTCCGGGGTATTTTTAACATAGATTGGGAACCCCACCCACTCCAACAAATTTGAATTGGGTATTCCTACATATAATAGGAATATGTCAATGGATTTAAATTTGGATTGGATATTTCTACATATAATAGAAATATGTCAATGGATTTGGATTTGGATTAGGTATTCATATATATAATAGGAATACTAGTTATGAGTTTGAGGCTATATATATTATGTGTCTCCTAGCCCTAAAATATATCTCATATATCTCAAAAATATTGCAAAAGGAGGCAAGAGTGCTTTTACAACATTTGAAGGAGAGAGGAAGAGATTGAAGACTATTTTGAAGAGGAGATCAGTTTCGGGTAATTCTTTTCTCGTCATCTTTGTTCTTCGTTTGTCTGTGATCTATTTTCTATTCCAAAGAGTTGTGGTGATCCGTTTGGATTGGTGAAAAGTTTGTAAGGAGTCAGTGTATTTCTTATTATATTAGTGGAGGCTTTTCAGGGTTGGACTCCAATCATCCCGTGATTTTTTTTATTTGGATTTTCCACATAAAAATTTTTGTGCCTGCGATTTGTGTTTGACGTTTTTTAGTTTGTGTGCTTTTGCTCGATTCTCTTGCAGGACTTCTTGGTTTGGAAAACGATTTTTGCACTTTCGTTTCCAACAATATAGTCAACAAAATATGATAAAATTTTGGTGCCCCTTATTATTATTGATTCATTTTTATCACCTCTTTTCAAGAATCACTTCTTGTTATTGCATCTTGGTGAAAGAAAATCAGTGACCAAGTAAGTGGTTCATTCTTGCCAATTCAAAGGCTAGTTGCATATTATAGGACACTTTAGACTAATGGAGAGGGTGGTTTAGAGTTGACAGTATCTATCTCTTTTAACTGGATCAAAGCTCCACGTTATGGATTCAGTATTTTTGCTGCATTTTGTTCTGTGAGGAGCACAAATTTCTCTCTCGAATATTCGTGCTAGCTAGATCGCTAAGATGAGAATGAAAAAATGTAAAACAAAAAAGAGATTAAAATGTTGAAAGCTTCATTGTACTATATCTACTTCTTTATATAGTCTCAAGAACTTTTAAAAAAACTTCTAAATAGATACTTGATACTTACATAATAATTTTAAATGATAAAAAGAATATAGAACTTTTAGAAATTTATATATAAGCATCGTGAGGGTTCAAGAGGACTCCACGAGATAATTCTAAAGTCTTCCATCTAAACGTCTTAGCTTGACATGGTGTACAACATTGTCTCGGTGGAACAAAATTTTTTGTACGTAACTTCCCGCTGGGAATATATCCGAATACGACCGGAGAGAAAGCCACTAAACACTATAGCCCAAACCCATGAAGCTATCAATTGACAACGGGCCACATGCGACGAACATGAACCTAACATGCGTATCGTCAATCGCGGGGAGAGCAGGCCCATGCTAAAGGAGTGAAATAGACAGGCAAAATGGCCTAAAGTGAGAAGAGATTGGGACACTAGAACCTTAACATTCTCATCTGTACGTTTACTGTATGGACAAGGCCAGCTTGATGCTGGTGACCAGTACTGCATCTTTAGTGCACATGAAGTAGCAGACTAATGACTCCTTGTGCAACCAACTGCAGTCTTGCACGAGGGACAAATAGATTCTGCAGAGAAGCGACAAAAGGCGTATGTGTCGTGTCTGTGTGAATCACACTATGAAGCATATATAGGCACACTGAAAAATATGTAATGTGCCTATGTCTGTGTCATGTCAGATATCTTATCGGAAACATCTCAGTCTGCACCAGGACACCGTCAAAGCTAATAATGTGTCCTACTCATTGTGTCATATCGTATTCATTTTTCTGAATAGGCAGACATATATACATGATAAAGATAATGTCCTCCTCCATCCAATTAATCACGATGTGGAGGATAGCTGTGTTCTGTATGAATCGCATCTCGTTGATTCCCTACCAATGTCAAGATGTTTAATGGGTCGGCCCGGCCTGGCCCGGCCCGAGGTCCGTTTTGATCGGGTTCGGGTCGGTCCGGGTCCAATCTGTTATCAAAAGTGGGCCGAGTCGGTCCGGTCGAATTGGCACCCGATCCAGTCCGGACCCGTGACCCAGTTCGCGGTGGATCGGGCCGAACCGGTCTGGGTCCGGACCGGTTCATGGTCGGACCGACCAGGCCGATTTTTTATTTTATTATTATATATATATATATATAATCTATATTGTATATCATATATAACTTATATAAGTTAATAAATTCTAGTTAAAATTTATAGATTTTTTGTTACTAAGTTATTTTTTATAATTTGAAATTTATAAGTTATTATTTGTTAGAAATTTTTTTTTTTGTATAGTTTATGTAAAAATTTATATAAATATTAAGTAAGATAAATTTATTTGATTTCTTTATATCAATATTTATATAACTTTAAGTATACATTAAAATCTAAATATTTATAAGTTGAAATTTATTTTTGAATTTTTTTTGAATAACTTATAAAAAATGTATTAATCTTTTTTTTTAATTTAACTTTATATATATATATATATATATATATATATATATATATATATATATATATACATGAACCGGGCTAGAACCGGACCGGTCCGAACCGGGTCGACCGAATTGGACAGACAAGACCGGACCTGATCGGACTTGCGGGTCGGATTCTCTGACCCAGCCCGGACCGGTGGGGGAGAGTGGGCTGGAACGGACCAGATTCCGGACCGCCCGCCCTTTTACACACCTTGATACCAATGCTACCGAACAACTCATAGCACATGTACTTGTCTTCTACGGACAGTAGGTGAGCTTTCATCCGCGCAAGCCGTACCAATTCCTAATCATCCAGCATTGATGCATGAGATTTCTGACAGTCACATCCAATTCCATGGCGATTTATTGTCTGCACCGTACGATTTGATGTCCGATAAGAATCAATCTTTCCTTTTGGAGAAGAATAGGAAGACCGAGGAGCATTCTCAGTAACTTTCAACTGCAGACATCTCGCTGCAAAGTCTGATACGCCTCTATGGATTTTACATTCATTCTCGGATATGTGATCAGATTGACAGATATAGATCGGAAACATAAACATGTATGTGCCATTAGCAGTTATGTTTCTGCATAGCTAACTCATAGTACATTCGAGATCAGACCAAACATTAGAGAACATGAAAAAAAACATTAAACCAAATCTTGCAAATATATCTGTTTCCTTTACTGAAAATAACTATTCGTCTGTTACTACAGAGCACACCAACACACCCAATTGACAATCATCATTGCAATGCATGTACTGCTAAGTTAGATAGAGACAGAGTGGCTAGTAGACGGAACGAGCGACATAATCGAGCTCTAGCCGTGAATAGAAACAAGGGGACCGAGATTGAATCAGCAACGCTTCCACACCCGCTCCATAGACAAGGTTACAATGGAAGCAGGGGGAGGTTGAGGAAGCTGATGGCAGAGGAATGGCATAGCTGGAACTGTAACATAAAACATAAAAAAGAAAAAAATCTATAAAGCTGTCAAATAGGAGAGGTTGGTTTTCTATGCCGCCTCCTTCACATTTGTGTAAGAAGAGAGAGATCATCAGCACTGTCTACCCTTGCGGCAGGAAAGGGTGCCAGCACCAGAAGTGATGCTGCCGATCATGGAGGACGACTTGGCGCCAAGGCTGGATGCTCTGGAGTAGCTGGCGGACGCCCCAGCTCCGGATGGAGTGAAGTAGGCACCATTTAGAAGAAGGTCCCCTTCGGACCTCCAGTTCCAGCTTTTCCAAACCTTGTTGGCAGTTTGAACCCTTTTCGTAACCTGTCGCATGGATGCCAAGTGAAATGAACAAGTATGAGAACTATGTACACAGACACGGATACGACACATCAAAGACAAACAAGGACACGACATCTATATTAGTGTGTTCTAGTCAGTCCACATTTTTGGAGTGTCCTTGTTTCCTAGATGAAACGAAGCTGATTCGACTGAATTACCTACCTCTTTGGCCCAGGGGTTTACAGGAGCGAGGTACCGGTTCCCCTGGCTGTTGATGGTTGGCTCGGCGCTACCGCCGAGAGCATACATCTCCCAGTGAGTGTAGTCGTTGTTAACAACATGGAAGTAGCCATGGCGACACCTACATTTTATCCATTCAATTGAGATTATCACAACTGACAATTATGTTAACTTAGTTTCGGTATTTAGTATTAAATACCTTGGCATCCTCTGAATTAGGCCTTCACCAAAATGGTTAAAAGCGATGGTAACTTGCATTGCCTTGTCCCTCACGTACGAATCACTGTGGCCCAAGAGCATCACCTGCACCATTTCCATTTCTTGTTAATGTTGTAAAAGTACGGACAATATCAATCAAGAATGTACTTAATTAGCCCCAAATTTTATATCTACCTCATTGTGGTGGGTGAAGTAATTGTTAGAGATGGTGATCGCGGTGGATCCCATGATGGCATCGATTAGCCCATCGGCGCAGTGGGAAAGAGAGCAATGGTCCACCCAGACGTGGCTCGAGCCGAAGATGGATACCGCATCGCCGTCGGCCATGGTCCTCCAGCCATAGTGGGACGGCGAGCTACGGACCATCGCATTGCCAGTGGGCTTGCAGTCGTGGATGTTGAGGTTCTCGATGATGACGTTCGTGACGAACTGGATGGTGAGGCACGCCCCGTTCCCAATGTGCACGTTGCGGCCGCGGCCGTCGATGGTCTTGAAGCTGTTCATGATGAGCTCCTGCTTGAGGGTGATGACCATGTCGCGTTTGAACACTATCCAGAGGGGCTCATCCTGGATCACAGCGTGGCGGAGGGTGCCGGGGCGGGGGTTCACGGGGTCATCATCACCGGCGTCGGTCACCAGGTAGTACCTGCCGTCACGGCCACCTATGGCATTGCGCCCGAAGCCGATGCCGCAGTCGGCGAGGCGTTTGCGGTGGATATGCCACTCCGGGTCGCAGCGCCAGCAGTCGTCGATGGGGTTGCCCGTTCCGCAGGAGAGGTAGCCGAGGGAACGACGGGTTGTGTGGTTGTTAATCGCCCTGATCCAAGGCAAAATTAACAGAACTACACAAATTAGAATTTCTAATGATGGTTCTGAAGAATGCCAGATTAAACAGTTTCCAAGTGTTAAGTATGTACAGACAAGGATTCAACACAACATATTTCAGATACGATGACATAGATTCAGCAACTATTTTGGTGTGCCCATAAATAGAGGTGTCTGTGAAACATCTCATAAATAGGTCCGACACGATCCAGACACGGAATTCCGTGCTTCATATAATACAGATGAGCTTAAAAGGATTAATGATGTTCGTTTCAGAAAAAAACTTCAGCCGTTTTCCACAAGAAACAAGCAACACAGAATGAACTTCTGTAAGAATGCACATTGTAATTTTACAGTAGTTATGTTTGTTTCCTCCACGAGTAAATAACATTCGAGTTGAACTTGAATGGTGGATCAACAGTTCTGGTTACCAGAACCAAATTGCTAAATCTGATTTCGTTACAATTGCTGATTCTGATTTCGTTCCTGATTCATGCTACTGGGTGTTTGTAGGACAACAGCATCACATGGCCTAATCAATTCTTAGGGATAGTGGATCAACGGTTGTGGTTACCAGAACCATAAAGAGGAAGTAGAAGTGGGCATTCCATAAAGTGGTTGTTGGTAGCAAGCAATTACTCCAGTGCCATGGGAGGGATAACATACTCCATTCACATTCATCGAGAGGCGGACAAAGGAGAAGTGCAGAAAAAAACATGACAAGAGAACAGGGGGGGAGGACTGTGCCAAATTACTCCTGTACCCACGTGATGGGTGGTAGGGGGTGCAGAGTAAAAGCTAAGAAACATGACAAAATTAACGGCAAGTGTAGTAAATGAGGGATCCAATGCCATTGCCATTGCCATTGCCATTGCCATTGCCAAATACACGTGAAAAATTGAATGCAACATAACCGACCAGATTCTTACAAGTGGATTAAGAGTACACAAGAAGAAGAAGACGAAGACGAAGAGGGAGAAGTCACTCCTATTTCCTTTTCTTTTCCAACTAGATGTTCTCAAACCAACTTCATTTATTATATCGTTAGATACTCAGCTACTAAAGACATTTAGATTGCAACACATTTTATCTAGAATTTTATTGGCACGTCTGGCAGAAATGTAACCGATGTATCTTTAAGGAATTGTCCTTAGTAAATATGATGTAAAAAAAAACATATAATCTGACTTACAAATCCTAGATGTTGGTTTTGTCGTGATCTGAACAGAATTATAGTTTTGTAATTTTGGAATCCTCTAATAATATTTACATTCTTCCAAAAAAAAAAAAAATTACAACAACGGGAGAACCAAACCACTTGTTATTCGGATGGTCATTTATTTAGGGATCAAGTAGCCATTTATGAAATGTTAGGCCAATAAACATTTTGTAAATGAATGTTTGAGTAAATGTCCCTCCCACAATCCAAACTAAACCTCAGTCTGCCCCCTTCTAAGGACTATTTTTAGTCAAGTTTTAAGAGTAATGTCTATCATTTCTGCAAACATGTTGGGCGTGACAAATGAAATTTGTTTGATTTAACATGTTCTTTTTTTTGGAATTTTTTTTATAAATGATAAATACCAAATGTTCAGGAAGACACCAGTTGGTGTTTTGCAGGTTAAAATGATGAAACCAAACTGCAATGGCTAGAGGCTGGAGTGGGCTCCAGCCCATCCGGAAAAAAATATTTTTTTTCATGTTTTTTTTTTCTATATAAGTTAGTCTACATCTAGACCATCATAGTTCTAATTTTTGGTTTCTTCTTTTGCCAAACTGGTTCTACATTTAAGTGCATTGTAAAAAATGGAATAAGTTAGGTGATCAATCCATCATCTATGTACAACGAATCAACATTTAACACAACTAATTCTCCTTCAATGGCGAACTTATAAATTTACAATAGTAAAGAAACTGCACGCTTGATTGAATATCAATGTTAATTTTCTTTTCTGTTATTAAAAGGGACTAAAAAGCGGAAAAGACTTACATATGGACCTCGGAAGCAACGAGCTCCGGGTCATCGACTGCGCCCACTACAGACTCGCGCCCAAACCTGCGCGCCCCAATGATAACACATAAGTAAATACCCCAAATTAATACTTAATTTGTGATTATATCGAGATACGATGAATGACAAAAATAAAGAACAAATATTAGAAGCGCAGTCTTCGTAGAAGCAGTACTTCTCACTCCTGCACAAATCTCCTCTCCAGAAACGAGAGTTTTTAAAACCCCTTCAGGAGTGTAAAAAAAATAAAAAAATTTACACTGCTCGATGTGGTCGGTCGTGTTAAAAAAGCACAAAGAATTTTTTTATATGCCCGCATAAAGTTTCAAACATTTACAAATATTAGTACAAACAAGTAAATAACACAACAATGTCAAATTATGAACAAATATTTGAATGGCAAAAATTTATAAACAAATAAATTAATGAAATGTTGACAAATTGTTTTTTGGTGTACCCCGTCCGTCCGTCAAGAATTCAAAAAATATTGAAATAGCTGTCGCATGTCCATAGGACCATAACTTTATATTATATAACTGTATTTGGCATGCACGCATGCACTGTGGGCATACTCGCGTACAGGGGAGGGAGACTACGGCTCCACCCTCCTTCGCATCAAGTGCATGCGGTGCATGAGCGTGTGCCTAAATTTTTTTTTCCATATATTATATACGCAAGATTGTGTTTTAACTGGACAATTTACCCCATCAGCATCATATATATGAAATATAAATTCCAAAAAATTAAGGGGGCTACGTGCAAAAACAAAATGACCGTACAAGGACCAACAGATCCCTTAAAAGGTAATGAATTTATTGGTATGTAAGTAATTTTCATCCGACCAAAACGAAAGGAATATATAACGAGAAAGCGGACGTTAATGGATCCAGATCTGTACAGTGACATATCGAGTCCAGATCTAAGGAAGTGAAAAGGACGGTCCCGATCAGCTGTAAGTGAAAGGAAAAGTGTAAAGGAACTCACCCTTCTGACATGGAAGTGGAAGATGAAGTTTCATTGACTGGAGTTCCTTTTCTCGCTATTTCTCCGATGCTGAAAAGAAACAGAATAAAAATCAGAAATAATTAAATTATATATTTACAAGTCCTCATTGCGTATTTTATTGCAGATTTTCCATAAAAAAATTAAAATTTGTGCTTCGTTACATAATTTTCAAGAAAACTAAATCTACATCAAATAAATCGGAAAATATTTTAAGAATTGCAGTGGAACTCTTTCAGACTTCACCGGTTCCACATTGCGACGGACAGATTTTCGATCGATGTAAGAAAATCATAAATTTCAAGAACCGAAGCATGAAATCCACCAGTAATCGATCGAGAAGAGGAGGGAAATAGCAATGCACGCACCTGGAGTCGAGGACGGAGGCGCCAGAAAGGAGCAGTAGATGAGCGAGAAGCAGCAGCGAGAGGCGCCATTTCGGAGACTCCGCCATGGCCGTCGCGTCGACTTCTCTCTCTCTCTCGCTCTCTCGCTCTCTCTCTCACCAGAACTGGAACTAGAAGTAGAGGTTGGAAGTGGAAGGAGGGGGACGAGGCCTAGAAACCAAAGTGCAGCAAAAGCGCCATTTTATAGAACCTTCCCTCCTCCTAAATCCTAATCATGCTTAATTGGTTTAACTTTTTTTAATCACTACACGGATTCAGTAGTACGGTTGTTGGGAATTTTAGCATTTTAGTTCCTCTAAACTTACATATTGATAAATAAGTCTTCTTCTTTTCCTGACGTGATTATTTTTTAATTGGAGCTAAATATTTTTCCACGTTACTGAAAAAGTACGATACTACTTAATTTCAAAAAAAATTAATAATTAAAAAAAAAAATCTTTTAAGTTCAACATTGCAACTACAGTGACATTAGTGAGTACGATACAAAACTTAATTTCAAAAAAATTAATAATTAAAAAAAAATTAAGTGTTGGGAACGAAAGTGCGTAAACCGTTTCCCAAACCAGAGAGTACCTGCAAGAGAACCGAACAAACGCACAAACAAAAAAATGTCAAACACAAATTGCAGACACAGAGATTTTTGACGTGGAAAACCTTTGCGAGAAAAAATATGGAACGATCGGAGTACAATCCTGAAAAGTCTCGACTAATGGAATAAGAAATACACCGACCCCTTACAAACTTCTCACGGATCCAAACGGATCACCACAACCCTTTTGGAATAGAAAATAGATTATAACCACGAAGAAGAAAGACAATGAGAAATACCCGAAACTGATCTCCTTCTTCGAAACGGTCTCCAATCATTATTTCTCCTCTCCAATGTTGCAATGGCACTCTTGTCTCATTTTCTCTCCTTGTTGCTATATTTTTTTTAGAGAAAGATATGTATTTTAGGGCCAGGTGACACATATATATAGCCTCAAACCCACAACTAGTATTCCTATTATAGATAGGAATATCCAATCCAAATCCAAATCCATTGACATATTCATATTATATGTAGGAATATCCAATCCAAATCCATTGAGATATTTCTATTATATTTAGGAATATCCAATCCAAATAAATTGAGGCATTCATATTATATGTAGAAATACTCAATCCTACTTCTGGATATTTTTCACATAGGTTGGGAACCCCACCCACTCCAACAAATCTCCTCCTTCATAACTATGTGGAGGGGGTCGTCATCCCGACGATCCGCCCGCAGTACTCAAACTTTTTCCTTGGTAGAACCTTTGTGAACATATCTGCTCCATTGTCATCTGTATGAACATTCTCAAGTGTCGCTTCCTTCTTGTCAACCACATCCCGTATCCAATGATAGCAGGTATCAATGTGCTTGGACCGACTATGAAATGTTTGATTCTTCACAAGGTGAATAGCACTCTGACTATCGTAAAGCAAATGATACTGCTCCTGCTTTAGCCCAATTTCCTGCAGCAGCTTCTTCATCCACAGCAACAACTTCCAAGCCTCCGTCGCCGCAATGTATTATGTCTCTATCATTGACAAGGCAACACACTTATGTAAACGTGACTGACACGATACTGCTCTACCAGCAAACATCATCACATAGCCCGAAGTCGATCGCCTCGTCTCTACATCTCCAACTATATCAGCGTCGGCATATCCAACCAGCTTCGGCTCGTCACCACCAAATTATAGTCTCCAATCGGCAGTACCCTGAAGATATTGTAGAATTCACTTGACCCCACTCTAATGTACCCTTCCAGGACTGGAGGTGTACCTGCTAACTGTGCCGACTGCGTGAGCAATGTCTGGCCTCGTACATACCATAGCATACAAAAGACTTTCCACGGCTGAGGCATATGGAACTCGCTCAATATCTTCCTTCTCGTCCTCGGTAGATGGATACTGCTCCTCAGTGAACTTAAAGTGAGCCGCAAGGGGGTTACTCACTTTCTTTGACCCGTCCATCCCGAAACGCTGAAGTACCCGGTGAATGTACTTCTTTTGGGACAATTATAGCAGCTTGGACTCTCTCTCTTAGCTGATCTCCATCCCAAGAATAGTCTTCGATGAGCCTAAATCCTTCATAGAGAGGGCCACGCCCAGTTGGCGCTTTAACTCTTCTATCCTGATGTCATTCCGACCCACCAATAACATGTCATCAATATAAAGCAACAAAATAATGAAATTATCCTCGGCAAAGTACCTCACAAATACACAATAGTCCGACGTCATCCATGCATAGCCATGCCCCCCCCATAAAATGACTCGAACTTCCTGTACCACTGTCTCAGAGCCTGTTTCAGACCGTACAAGATCTTTCTCAACCGGCAGACCAAATATGACTTGCCCTTTTCACAGAATCTCTCTGGATGCTCCATGTACAACTCCTTCTCAAGATCACCATGGAGGAATGTCGTCTTCACGTCCATTTTCTCGACCTCTAAGTCAAAACTGGCTGCCAATGCTAGCACCACCCGGATAGATGACTGCTTGACGACTGGTGATAAGATCTTATCATAATCTATGTATTTTTGCTGACCGTAGCCTTTAACTACCAGCCTCGCTTTGTATCGAGGGCGAGTAGCATCATCTGTCTGCTTCACTATAGATCTGAACACCCATCGATTCTTCAAAGCCTTCTTGCCCTTTGGCAACCGTACCAGATCATAAGTAGAGTTGGCCTCCAAGAAACTCATCTGCTCCTGCATGGCCTCCATCCACTCCTGCCTGTGTTCGTCTTATATAGTGTCACGCCCCAGTCCCAAAAATGTCGAGGGACTGGAGATGCGTAGCAATGGCCAGCAGCACGCACCGATGGATAATCCAATTTAATGGAGCCATCAGGGCGTACTTAAGCTGTAAATAAGGTCTACTACACAAGTCACACTAATCTCATCCATAAAGATAAGGAAATAAACTGCATAATCAAATGGAAATAATGTATCAACAACATCACAGCATGTCAGTCGGAGAAACGATCCGACTTAAGTCTGAATAAACTGGCTCTATAGGCCAGGAACAAAAGAGATAAACATGAAATAAATAAATGAGTACTGGGACAGGCACTCAGGAGAAGTCCTCGGCAGTCACCTCGTCTTCAGTGTTTGTTTCAGCTCCAGCAATAGCTTCAGCTCCTGTCCCGTATATCTCGGGATACTGCTCCTCAGCTAAACCTGGGGACATAATCCATTCCAGGTCCTCAGTGGACATAGCAAGGCACAAATAATACAAGCCAAAATGAATAAGCAGTGCAATAAATAATGAAACAGCAGGGCAAACTAAGTAACCATCTATGTGATATGCAAATGAGAGCAACACTAGTACTCAGGCTGAGACCGCTACAAGCTCTGTGTCGGGGAGCCGGTAGCAGTAATAACACGTAAAGGGTCTAGCTCTGCTGGAGAGTCTACAACCTCACAATAATAGTAGATATATATATAGAACAGCCTGTAGCCTGTGTGTCTCTCCCCACCCAATGTAATCACGCAAGCCATGACCATAACGTCTCATGTCCATGTCAGCGGGATTATAACTAATGCAACAAGTCATAGTGTCTATAAATAAATAACTCTGTCAAGTCCTGTATCCTATTCAGAATCCTCACGAATAACTCGGGAAGATTCTGTCCATGATAGTGTCAAGTGTCCTGGGTTGTAGGGTACTTGAGAGGTCAAGTACAAAATAAGGGGATCGTAAATCCATCTCTAAATGACGAACCCAACACCGCGTACGGTGTCAGTATCCGACTATGATCGGGCACTAGGTACGTCATACGTTCCCTAGGTTAAGCAGTTTAAAACAGTTTATATGAATTTGCACAAGACATCCAGCAGAGTATTTTTATCAAAAAATATGAAAATAATGACTGCAAGATTGGCAAGGTGCACTTGCCTGATGTTTGAATTCCACTTAGGTCCTGGTTTTGGAAATTTCTAGAGATGTCTCCGAAAGCTAAAATAAACAGTACCATCACGCTCAGAAGGTGTCAAACAGCTAGGATCGCCTGTCCTTGGGTCCAATTTGGAGACAAGGGCAAAAACGGTAATTTCGGGCTAAAACGAGGTCCACCGGTGGGCCCGCTTTGCACCGAAAAACGTGTCAGGATCAATGGTCTCCAAATTCACCAAACTTAGTGTCAACAGGTCAGGAACGCTGATACGAACCCAACGAAACTTTCAGATTTGAATTCCGATGAGCCGATCACGAAATCGCCCGTCGGGCGGGGCTTGTGGGGCCCACGACACGCGATTTCGTCAACGTTCTCAGAATCGGACCAAACTTGACCCACAGGACCAGCGTATCGATACGAGTCCGATGGTGCAAGTTTTGTCTCGATCCGACATGTGTGCACGAAGTTAGGGTAAATTGCAAAAAAGGCGGATACGGAGCGATGTCCGCCGATACGCGTTGATTTCGGGGTGCACGCACACCCGAATCAGCTTCCGCGAATTCTCACACGTCCGTATCGACGAGGCACACGTATCTGTGAAGACCGCACGCGACCAAGTCGTCCCGTTTGGCGGGGCGTACTCAGTTCCGGGGTGAAACAGGGTCTGGTTTTTTCCTGTTTTTGGATCGCGGTGTGCGATCGCCACAGGCCGCGATGCCTCGAACAGTTTGTCCGGGCACCGAGAGGGTCATACAGGCTTCGCGTAGAAATTTACAGAATCAAAAACGGAGATCCGAGTTGTAAGATACGAGTACCTGAAGGGGACCCGAGGAACCGGGGTTTAGAACCGTGTCCGACACGCGTGTTCGTGTCCCGCTGTGTCCGGCCTAGGACTGGGCTGTGTCCGCGTGTCCAGGGCTCTGGGGGACTGGCCGACGGTCGAGGCGACTCGGGGCGGTGGCTGCGGCTCTGCTGGAGGGGCTGGGCGGCGCCGAGGGGGGTCGGCCGGCAGCTCGAGCAGCGGGGAGGGTTTCTGGAGGCCGGGGTCGGCTCCGCCTGGGGGAGGAGGAGGAAGAGGAAGGGTGGAGAAAGGAGGCTCCGCCTGGGAGGAGGACGGCGCAGGGGGCTGAGGCCTGGGTCGCCGGACGGGGGCTCGCCGGAGTGGGGTAGAGTTAGGGCTAGGGTTTCGGCGTTAGGGGAGTGAGGACGGAGGAGGAAGCGAGGGGGGGTTCTTATAGGGGCTGGTCGGGCGGACGTGAGGCCGGGGAAGGCGGGACTGGGGGGAGTCGTGGCCGTCGGTTACGGCGTGGCGGCCGGAGTTTGCGGCGGGCGACGGAATTCCCGGATCGTGGGGGAGACGGGGGACAGGGGTGACGGCAAGTGGGTCGGGTCGGGTGGCGGGCTCCGGGTGAGCGGACCCGCCCGACCCGCTAAGGCGAGAGGCTGGGCTGGGCTCGCTAACGGGCTCGGCCCACTGGGCCGGGCCGGGCCCAAAACCGAAAAATAATAAAAATAGGAATAATAATAATATTAATATTAATTAATTAATTAATTAATTTAGAAAATAGTTTTTAGGCTTTTAAAACTAGGTCTGAGGCCCAATAAAATCCCAGAAAATTACCCTAAGTCCGGTTTTCTATTTTACACCATAAAATCATGTTTTCGCTACAATTTAATGTTGTTTATCAGCAATTAAAAATTACAACTCACTTCAGGTCCTATGTAAATTACTGAAAATTGCATATTAATTCCAAAAATTGATTTAAAAATCTGAAAAATTTATGGTGTTTACAATCTACCCCCCTTAAGAGGATTGCGTCCTCACAATCGAAGGGTAAAAGACAAGATTTTACAGAATTTAAAGAATGCTTAGGTTACCTGCATCAGCAAATAAGTGTGGATAGCGCTGGCGCATAACGTCTTCTCGCTCCCAGGTCGATTCGCCTGGAGAGTGCTGTTTCCAAGCTACTCGAACCAGCCTGATTGTCTGCCCTCGCAGTGTCTTCTTACTGGTGTCGAGTATACCCACTGGCTGCTCTTCGTATCTCAGGCTAGGTCCCACCGAGATCTCAGAATGATCAACTATATGACTTGGGTCCGTCACATATCTCCTCAGTTGTGAGACGTGGAATACATCATGCACTCCCTCTAAAGATGGAGGTAATGCAAGACGGTAAGCCACCTCACCAATGCGCTCTAAGATATCAAATGGCCCAATGTACCTTGGGCTTAATTTGCCTCTGCTGCCAAATCTGATAGTATCTCTAGTGGGCGAGATCCTCAAAAATACATGCTCTCCTTCATTGAATTCCAGGGGTCGTCGGTGTACATCGGCCCAATGCTTCTGTCTATCCTGGGCTGCACGGAGATGGTTCTGAATCTGTTTTACTTTCTCCACTGTCTCCGTTACCAATTCTGGACCCAGTAATTGACGTTCGCCAACGTCGCTCCAGCATATTGACGATCGGCACTTTCTCCCGTACAGTGCCTCGAAAGGTGCCATCTGAATGCTGGCCTGATAGCTATTGTTGTAGGAGAACTCCACTAAGTGCAGGTGATCTTCCCACGATCCTCCGAAGTCCAGTATACATGATCGTAGCATATCCTCCAGGATCTGAATTGTTCGTTCTGATTGTCCGTCTGTCTGAGGATGATAGGCAGTACTGAACTTGAGCCTGGTGCCGAGACTTTCTTGCATGCTTCGCCAGAAGTGAGATGTAAATCTCGAGTCTCGATCTGATACAATACTAACCGGCACTCCATGTAATTTTACGATCTGACGCATATACATGTCGGCTAGTACTTCCGTGGATTGTCCGACTCTGAACGGCAAGAAGTGAGCCGACTTAGTGAGCCGATCCACGATGACCCACACTGCATCCTTTCCACTAGGGCTTCTTGGAAATCCAGTGACGAAGTCCATGGTAATATGCTCCCACTTCCATTCAGGGATGGGAAGTGGCTGCAACATACCTGCAGTCCTTTGGTGCTCGGCCTTCACCTGCTGGCAGACTAAGCATTTTGCCACAAATCGGGCAATCTCCCTTTTTATTCCATGCCACCAGTAATATTGTCTTAAGTCCCGGTACATCTTGGTTCCTCCTGGATGAACTGAGTATATGGAGCTATGGGCTTCTGTCATCAACTCCTGCCTTATTCTCCATTTGGAACACATAGGCGATTTCCGCATCTTAATGTTCCGTCCTCGTGGATGCGAAGTCCCGTCTGCAAGCCTGCTTCTGTTCTCTCTCTGCCTTCGAAATCTGGCATCATTAGGCAAAGCTTCCTTGATTCTCTCCACCAGCGATGACTTCACTTCAAGGTTAGCCAGCAAACTATTTTGTCCAGGTAGAACAACCTCTATCTGAAGATCTTGCAAATCTTGTAATAGCTGAGGCTGCTCCGTTAAGAAATAAGCCGAGGGTTTTCTGCTGAGGGCGTCGGCCACAACATTTGCTTTCCCCGGGTGGTACTGCAGATCGATGTCAAAGTCCACCATCAACTCAAGCCAACGCCTTTGCCTCATGTTGAGCTCCTTCTGTGTATAAACATACTTCAAGCTCTTATGATCAGTGAATATCTCGACCTTTTCTCCATACAGATAATGTCTCCAGATCTTCAATGCAAAAATAACTGCAGCTAGCTCCAGGTCGTGTGTTGGGTAGTTCTTCTCGTGGACCTTCAGCTGCCTCGATGCATAAGCGATAACCTTGCCATGTTGCATCAAGACACAACCTAGTCCACTACCGGACGCATCACTATATACAACAAAACCTCCTGACCCTGAGGGAAGAGTCAAGACTGGTGCTGTTGTTAGACGCCTCTTCAATTCTTCAAAGGCATGCTGGCATCCTTCCGTCCATATGAACTCCTGATCCTTCCGTGTCAGCTTAGTCATCGGCTCTGCGATTCTTGAAAAATTTTCTACGAACCGCCGGTAATACCCAGCAAGTCCAAGAAAACTTCTCACTTCCGCAACAGAGGTAGGGGTAGGCCAGGTTTCTATAGCAGTGACTTTCTCTGGGTCCACAGACAGTCCTTCACCCGAGATAATATGCCCTAAGAATGGTACCTTGTCCATACAGAACTCATATTTGCTGAGCTTGGCATATAGCTTCTCCCTTCTCAAGGTTTCTAGCACAATTCTAAGGTGTTCCTCGTGCTCTTCGTGGTTCTTGGAGTAGATTAGGATATCATCAATGAATACCACCACGAACTTATCCAAGTACTGATGGAAGACCCCGTTCATCAAACTCATAAATACGGCGGGTGCGTTGGTTAAACCAAACGGCATAACTAGGAACTCATAATGTCCATACTTAGTTCTGAAGGTCGTCTTTGGGATATCTTCCTTCTTCACCCTAATCTGGTGATAACCGGATCTAAGGTCAATCTTTGAGAATACCTTAGCACCACTCAATTGGTCAAACAAATCATCAATGCGTGGTAATGGGTACCGGTTCTTAATAGTTACAGCATTAAGGGCTCTGTAATCAATGCACAGCCGTACAGATCCATCCTTCTTGGGTACAAAAAGTATAGGTGCTCCCCATGGTGAAACACTGGGCCGGATAAATCCTTTCTCCAGAAGGTCGTCAACTTGTGTTTTCAGCTCCACTAACTCCTTAGGTGCTAGCCGATATACCGATGAAGTGATAGGTTCGGCTCCTGGAGTTAGGTCTATTGTGAATTCTATCTCCCGATCATGGGGTAAACCTGGAAGGTCGTCGGGAAATACATCCACAAATTCCGTTATGACTCTTGGGTAACTTGAATCTTCTTCTACAGTAAATACCCTAAGAGTTGGCTGGACCCCTTGTTCTACAGCTCCTCGTAGAAATTCAAACTCAGGAAGGCTAGGGGGTCTAAATATCACTTTTCCAAGCCGGCAATCCAGTGTCGCATGGTACTGACTTAACCAGTCCATACCAAGTACAACATCGTAATCAGGCATAGAAAAGATCAGGAATTGGGCTCGCATCTCTCGGCCATAGACTACTACCGAACATGATCTACAAGTATCACTAACCGGGATAATTCCACCTCCCGTTAGTATTCTCTTTATCTTCGAGAGAGGTGCGGTAGCTATTCTATGTGTGGCTACGAAGCTAGCAGCAATAAATGAATACGAAGCTCCAGAATCAAATAATACTACAGCAGGAATTGAAGCTACTAATATGGTACCTGCTATCACTTCGCCTGCAGTAGCTTCCTCAGTGACTGCTAGTGCATATGCCTGACCTCGTCCCTGAGCGGGACCCCTTTGCTGACGAGCTTGTTGGAACAATGCTGCCTGAGGTGGTAGAGGTGGCCTGGCTCCTCCAGGCCCTGTCTGAGTTGCTCCCCCAGCTGGAAGAGCTGCAGGTGGAGCTGGTCGATTCGGAACTCCCTCTCGACGTTCCGAGCAGTCCTTTGAGAAGTGTTGTCCAGATCCGTAAACCAGGCAGAGTCCCAGCTTGCGTCGACATTCCTTTTCAATATGTCCTACCTTGCTGCAGTAGTGGCAAGTAGGCAGGTTCTTAGTTGCTGCTCTTGGAGGCAGACTCTTCTGGGGCCGTTTAGCAGATTCCCCTGGTGATGACTTGGACGGTGCTGAGGAGAAGGGACGTTTCAGGCTTGATTTCCTCCGAGTAACGCGCTCCAGCCGACGTACTGCAGCTAGGATGTCGGTGTAAGAGGTGGGCGCGACTGATCCGATTAACTTCTGAAGCTCGAACCTGAGCCCATCAAAAAACTTCTCCGCCTTCTCCTCTTCGGTAGGAATTAGCGAAGGGGCGAAGCGGCTCAGGCGAATGAATTCGGCGTTATATTCCTCCACCGTCATGTTGCCCTGGATCAGGCGGTTGAATCTGTCTCGGAGTTCTGACCGAGCCACAACAGGAATGTACATTTCCTGGAAGAGTCTGGAGAACTCCTCCCAGGTAACCTGATCATGTCCGAGCCTTCTTTCTTCGGACAGCCACCAATGATGCGCGTTGTCCGTCAGTTGCATCCTGACGGCAGTCATCCATTTGTCCCTTGGTAGTTCGGCGGCCTCCAACTGATGCTGTGTGTTTGTAAGCCATTCATGCACTTCAGTTGGTCCTTCCTTGCCCGAGAAGGTACGGGGCTTGAGTTGACGGAAATCCGTAATAGATCCCGTCGCTGGCCGCCTATTTGGTGGATTTGCATGCTCCAATGCTGCGACCAGGCTGTTCCTTAGGTTCTCGGCCTCTCGGCGCTGGGTCTCCTGTTGAATCTGTTGTTGTGCCTGCATCATGGCGTAGAACATCTGGAACATTTGCTGACCGTCCATTGCCTATCCTGGGGGAAAGACAGGCATCGCAGGAGGGAACTGGGGAGGAGGCGGGATGTCATCACGCCTGAACCTGGAACTTGGCTGGCCAGTTTGATTGCTCTGAGAGGATTGTCCTCTGGTATCTGGCGTCGTTCCAGCTTCGCAGGTAAACCCTGCTTCAGTCGGTGTACCCAAGGGGGTCTCGTCACCACTTCTGGGATCCATAACTCTGCACCAAAAGGAAACAATGAGAACGCACAGAGGAATCAAAACAGGATGCAGTTCACGCAATTAAATTGAATTCGACATAGAGTTCAAAAACGATTCAATAAATGGATGAGATCCTATAAATTATCCTATCTTATTGCAGGCATGTTCGGTCCCTAAGTTGAAACCGAATAATTTAGTTTGGACCTGCATGGGCCACCACAAAAACCATGTCACGCCCCAGTCCCAAAAATGCCGAGGGACTGGAGATGCGTAGCAATGGCCAGCAGCACGCACCGATGGATAACCCAATTTAATGGAGCCATCAGGGCGTACTTAAGCTGTAAATAAGGTCTACTACACAAGTCACACTAATCTCATCCATAAAGATAAGGAAATAAACTACATAATTAAATGGAAATAATGTATCAACAACATCACAGCAAGTCAGTCGGAGAAACGATCCGACTTAAGTCTGAATAAACTGGCTCTATAGGCTAGGAACAAAAGAGATAAACATGAAATAAATAAATGAGTACTGGGACAGGTACTCAGGAGAAGTCCTCGGCAGTCACCTCGTCTTCAGTGTTTGGTTCAGCTCCAGTAATAGCTTCAGCTCCTGTCCCGTATATCTCGGGATACTGCTCCTCAGCTAAACCTGGGGACATAATCCATTCCAGGTCCTCAGTGGACATAGCAAGGCACAAATAATACAAGCCAAAATGAATAAGCAGTGCAATAAATAATGAAACAGCAGGGTAAACTAAGTAACCATCTATGTGATATGCAAATGAGAGCAACACTAGTACTCAGGCTGAGACCGCTACAAGCTCTGTGTCGGGGAGCCGGTAGCAGTAATAACACGTAAAGGGTCTAGCTCTGCTGGAGAGTCTACAACCTCACAATAATAGTAGATATATATATAGAATAGCTTGTAGCCTGTGTGTCTCTCCCCACCCAATGTAATCACGCAAGCCATGACCATAACGTCTCATGTCCATGTCAGCGGGATTATAACTAATGCAACAAGTCATAGTGTCTATAAATAAATAACTCTGTCAAGTCCTGTATCCTATTCAGAATCCCCACGAATAACTCGAAAAGATTCTGTCCATGATAGTGTTAAGTGTCCTGGGTTGTAGGATACTTGAGAGGTCAAGTACAAAATAAGGGGATCGTAAATCCATCTCTAAATGACGAACCCAACACCGCGTACGGTGTCAGTATCCGACTATGATCGGGCACTAGGTACGTCATACGTTCCCTAGGTTAAGCAGTTTAAAACAGTTTATATGAATTTGCACAAGACATCCAGCAGAGTATTTTTATCAGAAAATATGAAAATAATGACTACAAGATTGGCAAGGTGCACTTGCCTGATGTTTGAATTCCACTTAGGTCCTGGTTTTGGAAATTTCCAGAGATATCTCCAAAAGCTGAAATAAACAGTACCATCACGCTCAGAAGGTGTCAAACAGCTAGGATCGCCTGTCCTTGGGTCCAATTTGGAGACAAGGGCAAAAACGGCAATTTCGGGCTAAAACGGGGTCCACCGGTGGGCCCGCTTTGCACCGAAAAATGTGTCAGGGTCAATGGTCTGCAAATTCACCAAACTTAGTGTCAACAGGTCAGGAACGCTGATACGAACCCAACGGAACTTTCAGATTTGAATTCCGATGAGCCAATCACGAAATCGCCCGTCGGGCGGGGCCTGTGGGGCCCACGACACGCAATTTCGTCAACGTTCTCAAAATCGGACCAAACTTGACCCACAGTACCAGCGTATCGATACGAGTCCGATGGCGCAAGTTTCGTCTCGATCCGACGTATGTGCACGAAGTTAGGGTGAATTGCAAAAAAGGCAGATACGGAGCGATGTCCGCCGATACGCGTTGATTCCGGGGTGCACGCACACCCGAATCAGCTTCCGCAAATTCTCACACGTCCGTATCGACGAGGCGCACGTATCTGTGAAGACCGCACACGACCAAGTCATCCCGTTTGGCGGGGCGTACTCAGTTCCGGGGTGAAACAGGGTCTGGTTTTTTCCTGTTTTTGGATCGCGGTGTGCGATCGCCACAGGCCGCGATGCCTCGAACAGTTTGTCCGGGCACCGAGAGGGTCATACAGGCTTCGCGTAAAAATTTACAGAATCAAAAACGGAGATCCGAGTTGCAAGATACGAGTACCTGAAGGGGACCCGAGGAACCGGGGTTTAGAACGGTGTCCGACACGCGAGTTCGTGTCCCGCTGTGTCCGGCCTAGGACTGGGCTGTGTCCGCGTGTCCGGGGCTCTGGGGGACTGGCCGACGGTCGAGGCGACTCGGGGCGGTGGCTGCGGCTCTGCTGGAGGGGCTGGGCGGCGCCGAGGGGGGTCGGCCGGCAGCTCGAGCAGCGGGGAGGGTTTCTGGAGGCCGGGGTCGGCTCCGCCTGGGGGAGGAGAAGGAAGAGGAAGGGTGGAGAAGGGAGGCTCCGCCTGGGAGGAGGACGGCGCAGGGGGCTGAGGCCTGGGTCGCCGGACGGGGGCTCGCCGGAGTGGGGTAGAGTTAGGGCTAGGGTTTCGGCGTTAGGGGAGTGAGGGCGGAGGAGGAAGCGAGGGGGGGTTCTTATAGGGGCTGGTCGGGCGGACGTGAGGCCGGGGAAGGCGGGACTGGGGGGGGGTCTTGGCCGTCGGTTACGGCGTTGCGGCCGGAGTTCGCGGCGGGCGACGAAATTCCCGGATCGTGGGGGAGACGGGGGACAGGGGTGACCGACAAGTGGGTCGGGTCGGGCGGCGGGCTCCGGGTGAGCGGACCCGCCCGACCCGCTAAGGCGAGAGGCTGGGCTGGGCTCGCTAACGGGCTCGGCCCACTAGGCCGGGCCGGGCCCAAAACCGAAAAATAATAAAAATAGGAATAATAATAATATTAATATTAATTAATTAATTAATTAATTTAGAAAATAGTTTTTAGACTTTTAAAACTAAGTCTGAGGCCCAATAAAATCCCAGAAAATTACCTTAAGTCCGGTTTTCTATTTTACACCATAAAATCATATTTTTGCTATAATTTAATGTCGTTTATCAGCAATTAAAAATTACAACTCACTTCAGGTCCTATGTAAATTACTGAAAATTGCATATTAATTCCAAAAATTGATTTAAAAATCTGAAAAATTTAGGGTGTTTACATATAGCCTCTGCGAAACTTTTAGGTTCTCTCCCGTCAGTCAGTAGCACATACTCACCCGGTAAGTATCTCGTAGATGGTCGACGCTCTCTATCGCTCCTCCTCAATGGAACCACCGATACTGGCTGTATATCTACAGTCTCCTCACCTCCAGGAACTGCCTCCTCGGAATGCTCATCCTCCTGAGGGTGACCCTGACCACCATCACCAGACTGATGATCAAGGTTAGGAGCAACTCCATGTACTGGCTTTCCCATAACTGGATCCTCTGTGATGTCCTCTGGAAACTGCTCGAAGCGAAATGACTTTAACTCAAGCAATTTCTCAGCCTCAGAAGGCATATCAGAATCCTGAGTGTTGGTCACGGTCTGATCCTCAACGAATACCACATCCCTACTTCTGTAGAGCTTTCTTTCCACTGGATCGTAGAGTCTATAGCCAAACTCATCCCGACCATAGCCGACAAAGATGCACCGCCTCGTCTTTGGCTCAAGTTTGGATCTCTCGTCATTCGGTACATGCATGAAGGTCTTATAACCAAAACTCGCAAGTGATTATATGGCGGCTCTTTGTCGTACCATACTTTGTCAAGCACATCACCCTGCAAAGGAGCACTATGAGATAAATTAATAACATAATCAGCTGTGTAAAGTGTTTCACCCCAATAGCTGCCTGGAAAGTTTGCTTCTGACAGCAAACACCGCACCCTCTCTATTAGCGTCATATTCATTCGCTCTGCTACACCATTGAGCTGCGGTGTCTTTGGTGGAGTCTTCTGGTGTCGTATCTTTTGCTCTCTGTAATAAGCATCAAAGGGACCGATACACTCGCCGCCATTGTCCGATCGAACACAAAGCAGCTTTTTGTCCGTCTCCCTTTCAACAGAGGCCTGAAACTCCTCGAAAGTGGGTAGCACCTGATCCTTGGTCTTTAAGGTATAGACCCAAACCTTCTTGGAACAGTCATCAATAAATATTATAAAATAAGAAGCACCACCAATAAAATTTTACCTTCATAGGATCGCAGACATCCGGGTGAATCAACTCGAACAACGCCGACTTCCTTGAACTTAGGTGACTTTGGAAAGATACCATATTTTGCTTTTCCATCAAACAGTGCATGCACTTCTTCAACTTTGTAGACTTTATCCATGTAATCACCTTCCTATTCGCGAAGTAGCTCATCTTCTTCTTGCTGATATAGCTGAGCCGCCTGTGCCACAACTCAGTAGACGCATCAGTAGCTGCGTTAACCTCCCGTACCCCATGTGCGCTCCATTCCATATAGTAGAGTTCGGACCTCTTGCTTCCTCTGGCAATCACCATCGAACATCTGGAAAGCTTCTACTGATTATTTCCAAAGAGACCGAAGAAATTCTCGTCATCCAACCTTTCAATCGACACCAGGTTGAGACTGATATCAGGGACATGACGAACATCTTTGAGAACAAGAACTATACCTGTCTTTGTCCTTAAATGCATATCTCCAATGGCAACCGCCTTCGACACATCTCTATGTCCATCTTCAACACTCTACAGTCGCCTGTTGTGTATGTAGCAAATAGTGCCATATTGTGAGATACGTGCGCTGAAGCACCTGAGTCCACCAGCCAAAGAGTTGTCATCGCAGGCGAGGTTCATAACTACCTCATCACCTACAATGATCACGTTGCCTCCATGTGTCGAGGCCGCCGCTGTAGTGTTCTCACTTTGCTTTCCATTGTGGCCCTTCTTCTCTCTCTTTCAAGCAAAACAGTTTTGCTTGATGTAGCCCTTCTTGCCACAATGGTAACACTCCGAGTCCTCGTACCGACCCTTGGACCTTTTTTCTACTTTTGTCCCTACAACCGCCTGGACCCCTGCTTTTACCCCTTCCACGGCTATATGAAACAAGTGCCTCTGAGTGGGATGTGAATGAAGTGCCCTGAGAACGTCTCTGCATCTCTTCATTCAGTATCCCACTCTTGGCAAACTTCAGACTGACCATGCCTTCCTGAGTAGAAGCGATCATAGACACTCGTACGGTCTTCCACGAGTCTGGCAATGTACACATCAGCCATAGTCCCTAAACCTCGTCGTCGAACTTGACTCCCATCGAGGATAGCTGGTCAACCACGTCCTGGAACTCAATCAAGTGATCCGTAATAGATGTCATGCCCGGCCCCGAGGGCTGCCCGGACCACCGTTTCTTCCGTCGGGCCGGAGGACCTGACGCGAATCACCGCTCCTCGATGCACCGGACGTAAATTACCGCGCCTCGGTGCTTCCCGACGGGGCGTGCATAGCCCATTTGATACCGGGACGTGATGTCGTATGAGCCTGGGGTTGCGCCCGCACAAGGTAACATTGTTAAAGTTTGCTTGGCTATCATAGCATCAATCGAGTAAGCAGCGGAGGGACATTATTACAATGCAATGCATTTAGCCAACTGAGTATTCGGGACAATCGAGGGACTTGGATTTCACTTAGCAAAGGCATCGTTTCATACATTATACCCCTTTATACGATAGCAACTCGAGGCAATCGAAACCATAATTTTGGGTCTTGGGGATTGAGGCACGCCTATCGCTCCCTCGGACGATCCAGTGCCTGCAAGCAAGTAAACTGTTGGTGGGTCAGCACTTTTATAAGTACTGGTGAGATAAAATAACTGAACTGAAGCAATCATTCACTAAAACCAACACTAAGTAATCATGTTATAAAATATTACATTACTAGTGATCTTTCTAGTTTTACCTATGTTCATTACATGCAGCAGAAGAACGGAGTCATATTACATTAATTTGGAAACATCTTTAGAAAACAGAGTTTCATATGCGATATAAGCAAGACAAGACTTTCGTTCTGTTTCAGGGTGTGCGCAGCGTGTCTCGTGAATTATACTCAAAGATTCTAGGAACAAATGCACATCTATCTGATGCTATTGGCAGCTGTGACTCATGGTTGCTTTCCACTATCTCTGTAGCAGCCGTGTCACATGTAGTTCAGCTATCCACCAATAGCCATTTTCTGACCGATGCGAATGCATGAAACACTATCAAATAAACTTTAGGATGCAGACGAGACAAAACATCAGACTATAATCTTTGTTGCGGGACAAGCCGCCTTATCTTTGAACACATTCAGGCACACGATATGGTTCTCTCAGAGCATAGGCTGTCATGACCCAATTTCGTGGAATCGTTGGGGCGTCCCCAGAATCGTGACGGCCGTGCGGGCCTGGGGTTGCGTCCGTACAAGACTTTAATATTTTGCATAACAAGCACATATTCAGAGTACACAGATAAATTAAAACACAGATTTAAAACATGAAAAAGTTCTCTTTATTGATAATGAACATCTATTACAAACTCTTGAACGAGTCAGCTAATTTGTCGCTCGGGCTTACAAAAGTGTCGACACAAAATGAGATAGCAGTCCTGTACATTACATCCCTTTACTAAACTTCAAAATGATATAGACCTCCGGGCTGGAGGATGGCCTTGCCACGGAGCTGCATCCTTGCTTGGGTTCTAGCTCCTTTCTTCAAGTACTTCAAAAGCGGCACGATTAGGATGCGCCTACAGCTGGACTGGATCGGGAAGACGACTTCGGCTCCTCGCTCGGTTCGCCTTTGTATGGGAAACCTGTTTCAACGAGGGTCAGTATGTCGAAATATACTGGTGAAGGTAAGCTAACCCAACTATACCAATCAACACGTTATTTTAATGAAGCATGCATATTTTTGTTGGTTTCTATCTTGCCTTAGTTTATTTACAAATAAGCAGCATATAGAATTTACTGAAATAAACTTGTCACCATTTGGTGACTTTTACCTGTCCGTCTGAATGACCTGCACAATACTTACCATGCCTTCCCTGCCACGAAGACACAAGTTAGTTTGCAACAGGTTTAAATATACAGTGGATCACTAGCGAGATGCCATAATGGACGATTTAGTCTTGAACGAGGATGGAATGCAACAAAGATTTAGTAGTGGCTACAAACCATTCCGTCCAGATGCAGTAGACTACAGTGAAGTTCCGTCCGGATCGGATCGGTGCTAGTGCCCCAGCGACCGTCCGCAGGAACCAGTGACCTTGTGCACAAGTTGTCCATGATCGAATCGATATTGTTTATTAAGTTAACAGTTCATGCAGTTGAGGCAACACGAGTACAAGACAAGCAGTATTTCATGATTCAGTTGCATAGCCTCTCGGTTCAGTGTATTTCATTCAGGATAAGCTCTTTTCATGGCAAAATTTAAAGAAGAGCATACATTCTAACTTGTATTTATGCATATTATAAATATTCCAAACGAACAAGCATGCAAGTAAGTAATCGTTCACAAGTTTGATTGACAAGCAGTATTATCCAAGTCTATTCTCTTTTTATCTTGTTATCTTTTATTATTACTTGGTATCGTCTGATCGGGGCAACAAGAATGCAAGAGTTTTTGGTGTGAAGACTTGGAAGCAGGGCTAGCTAATCGGGATGGTAGCCACTCACTTAGTTGTTTGGAAGGGAGAAGGAAGGAGGCGCTTCAAGACTCCGCTCGTAAGCTGCCTACTGCTCGTTCACCTGCATCACGAATAACTCGATCAATACTTCTTCCACTCTTTCCAATCTCGAAATTGAAGTGCAGTTCAATGAAAGAAAATAATGAAACTCATCGAAACCGTTCAAGAAAAACAAGCAAATCCCAAAACCAACTCAAAGTACAAAAGCAACAAGCGACATCGAAATCCGAGGCAATAAAAGATAACAGCGGAGAGGTCCCTCCTGACTCTGCCGCTAAGTCGATCCCGGGGGCATGGTCCACTGAATATGGGAATCGATTCCGAAGAAACAAATCCATAACGAGGACGAGTTCTTGTTTTAATCTATCCCGATCGAACGATACCGTCTTGTGTTTCTTAGCCGCGCTCCCCGCACCGGGGGAACGAGGCGCTACATCCTACCCAACTAATTGGAAGTTTCATCCTCGAAACTTAAGAATATGACCTACCGTTATGGAGCATTATGTTGAGGCTGACTATTGAGGCGGCTCAAAGGACAGCCAGGAACGGTATGATCTGGATCCCCACAAATGAGGCATTGCCCAAGTTTCTTGCGACACTTTTCAGCTGTGTGTCCTGGTTTCTTACAATAAGAACATGGATGCCCTGGGTTTCCTCTCTGTGGACCGCCGTGGTTAGGGCGCTTTGTAGCGGTGTTTCCTCTATCGTTGCTTTGACGTTTGTGATTGTAGGTATGCACAACGCCGGTAGAAACGTAAGGATACTGTGGTTCAAGAGATAGGACATGATTCATGACTTCCCATATTATCTCGTACTGATGAACGACCACGTGCACCTGGATGGCAGGGCGCAAATTGCCTTCAAACCTTCTAGCTCGACTCACTGCATCAGGTAAATAGGCCCTAGCGAATTTGGAGAGTCGGTTGAATTCGGCGGAGTACTGTTTCACTGTCATACTGCCCTGCTGCAGCTGTACGAACTCATTCTCCATCTGACGTTGTACTGGAGGGGGTATAAACTCCTCTTCAAACGCGGCACGAAAAGTCATCCACGAGATCACCTCCTCTCCGTGATCAAATTGGAGAGATCGTCGATGCACGTCCCACCAATCGTGCGCGTTGAGGCGGAGCTGTAGTTGCGCGCAGGCGACGCACTTCTCTTCGGGAACCACTAGCAGAGCGAAGTGGTCTTCAAGTTCGGCCAACCAATCTATAGCCACAATTGGTTCCTTAGTCCCGTTGAATGGAGTGTTGCAGACTTTCTTGAAGTGGCCAAAGTCGAAGGCAGTCACTTCCCTCGGCCTTGGGATTTGTGGCGTCTCAACTTCAAGCACGGGTTGTTCCACCGGAGTCGCTGCTGTTGCCGCGGACTGGTTGGAAGCCAAAGTCTGCACGATCTGTTATAGGGCATCTACTTGCTTCTGTTGGACTGAGAATCGGGTCTCTAGATTGCTTTCGAACTTGGCTTGGCGAGCATCGTCTCTTTGTCGTTGTGCTTCTAACATTTGCATCACCCGCTCAAGCGGGTCGACTTGAGACATGCCCCGTTGGCTCCGAGAGCTTCCGGAAGTGTCCGAACTACTTTCTTGGCCTTGCATTTCGTCCGGTACTTGCGCTGCAGATTGCGCTGGTGCCATTCCTTCAAAATAAGGTAAATTATATTAGGATCATAATGTATTATGGACTCATTGCATGAACGTATCTCATTTTGGCCTAGCGAGTTCAAGTGTTCGCACATGAATTTGATCGTTAAAGGAACTTTTCAAGTACGAGAGTCTAAGGAATTTGAATCTGTGCTCTGATACTGTAAACTCCCTCACCCAAAATAGGTATTTGTGTATATTTTATATTATTATATTTATTATAGATGTTAAATTTATTTAAAGTATTCTCTTAGTTAATTAGAAAATAATTTTTTTTTAGTATATTTACTTATATAAATATTTATTTAGAATTATTTTAGGTTATTTTAGATTTTTGGAGATTTTTCTAGAATTTTTGGTAATTAAAATTTAGAAAACATAAATTTCTAGGACTTCTATGATTTACTATACGACCATACTTGCATGTCGTTCCTACCAAATATTTATTTTAGATCAAAATATTTAATTATATTTTTTTGTAATTTATTTAGAATTTTAAGAAATTTATTTAGATTTTTTAAATTATTTAGGATTTATTTGGATATATATAGTCTTAATATTAGATAGATACTAATTTAGTGTTAATAGATATTAATAAGATTTTATAAATTATTTGTATTATCTTTAATTATATTTAAGATTATAAATTATTGAGATAAATTCAAACTCTATTTTAAATTAATTCAAATCCTGAACCTACTAGAAAATCAACTTCATGCATATCCTATCCTTATTTAAATTCATCATAATCCTATCCAAATTAACCAATCCTAGTCGTATTTAATTAAGTAGTGTCCACCATTATAAATACCTCATCCTTCATATATTTTTTTCCCAAATTCCTCTTTTTTCGTCCAAAAATAGTCAAAATTCGTCATAAATTCAGCCTCATTTTCTACTAGTTATGATAAATTAAAAAGACGATATCTCCTAGCTAGTTTTTTTTGTTAGAACGATAATGAGGTTAGATTTCTGATTATATAAATTATTTTTCTAAATTATTAGTATTAAATTCTAGAAAATTCGTAGAGCACAGCATATCCAAAAATAGATGTGTTTCGATGTATTCGCGATTTCGGGAGAACCAGGAATCAGAATCACGAACCGTTTAAAGTTTCGGAAAGCTAATATTGAGATAACCGATATATATTTTTCTCAGAATTTATTTCGAAGTATTTATATACTGTTAATTCTGTAGAACTTCTAGGTTAGAATTTAACCATCGGTGCACAATACAAAATTTGTATGTGCCATAATTTCCAAACGAATTTGAATTCGGACGAGCCGTAAATTCCAGCATATTTTTGACGCTGAAATCTATAAAAAATCATTCATGAAAATTGAGTTTGTGTCGATTGACTTTTTGGTCAACAGATCGCCTCGATTTGCGTGCCATGAGTCTCGAGTTGATAAAATTCAGTTTTTTTTGGACAAAATTTAGGAATTTACATAAAAATCAGAATAATAAGATTAAAATAGAATTTTAAAGTAATTATTCTAGAATTAAATAAATTAAAATAAATTATCTTTTGACGTGATAAATTTGTAATACATAGGCTATTTGGACTGTGACTTGGACTCTGATTCATACCAGCAGCAGGACCCCAGGCAAGATACCTTACCAAATTGTTTATAGTACTTTGCATGCTATTTATATTTCTGTTTATTTATTGCATTCTGTATATTTTTTGCATGTGTAGTTTTCTTTCAGTCATTACTATGTATTAGATATGTTGACACACACATGGCACTTAGTATCATAGAGGACAATTATTAGGCGTATGGGCTTTTAAGCACTCTGGTAACACCGTAGTCACTAGCACGCACTATGGTGGGTCGTGTCCGATGGTCGCTACCCCCGCGGTATGTCAATTGATGGAGTCCGAGGGTCGCTACCCCCACGGTATGTCGGCTGATGATGTCCACTGACGAGCGTGAGGTTGTGAGGATTAGATCGAGTAGCCTACCCTTGCCCATACGTCAAAAAGTTATCCTCATTTGCATTCATATAGATGGTCTTGTACAGCGTACTTGTTTATTTTTAAATTATATGCATGTTTACTGTATTCAGATTGGCTCGTATTTTCTGTATCTTGTTACGTCCCTCTGAGGACCTGGTCTGCTGCCAGGTGTATCTTTTTTTGAGTATTTGCAGGAGCGCAGATTTGGATGGTTACATGTGATCCGAGGATGTCTTCTCATCGAGCTGTAATTGATAGCTGGTATTCTTATATTGTGTTGTGGTGTTGTACTCATATTGTATTTGCTCTTATATTCGAGTTTGTAGTGGATTTGTTTCTATCCAACTATCATCCTTAGATACTCCTTATTGAGATCTAGTTTCATAGATATTGGTTATTTATTTCTATATGATTTTGGTGGATGAGATTTAGATTTTACCCTGTGACTTGTATTACATTTTATACCACTTATGGATTTTGTATTCATATTACAGCGTACGTATGGATTTGGTTTCCATATATTGGAGTTGCCATATCCATGCGGCTGGCATGCTTACGTGTTCCTAGTCCTACGTATTTGGGACTGGGGCGTGACATGTTTTTGTGGTGGCCCATGCAGGTCGAGAGCATATTGTCTCGGTTACGTTACTGTACCGAACAAGCCTGCACATAGGACTAGAGTATAGGATCTCATCCACAATTGATTGTGATTCATCTCCTCCTATCTGTTCTATTTTAAACAATTGTATCCTGCTTGATTCATGTGCTTCCCTAAATAGTTCCTTGAGTATAGTCTTCTGCTAGAATATAGGAACCCCTGTTATTAGGATGATAATTAGAGTAGCACACCTATTAAGAATACAACGAGAATATAGACACACCACTAAGTTTAGAATATCTAGTGAACCTAGAATTCCTTATCTTTAGATTGTTATACCATTACTCCTTGATGTATTAAGAAGACTTGAGAGTAGTATAGACACTACTAGAGTTAGTTAGAAGTTTTACCATAATGTTTGACACCTAGTATCACATAGTCTTTTGACCTATTAATTGAAGTGTAACCGAATGATATTTATTGCATGCTAGCAAAAGACGACAATATTTATTCAGACCATAGAATTTAGAGGTCATTGTCCTATTTGGTCGACTAGCGACTTAGATAAGGAGGTTGTATGATAACTGTAGAGATTGTAGAGTCTTTTATTATTATGGCTTATGTTATTTTTGCTTTTGCGAACTTGAATTATTTTGTAACTTCTCACATCATAATCCAGCGTTATATTTTCTGTGCTACCTTGAATTATGCTGCTATTATAGCCTAATTTTTAAAAGCTTAATCTTATATCGAGCTTGTTCATGACATATGTGTTATTGGGGCCTGATCAACCACACTAATATAAATTGTCTAATCAGAATCAGTGTATTATGGTCTAGCTAGCCATAATGCGCTTGATTCGCCCTTCGCAATAGTATTTTACGTGGATTGAGATGTATAGTGGACCAGTAGACAAATATACTTACCCTCTAGATACGACAAAGCATATCATATCAAGTACATAACTGCACCGATGTGAGCATGCGAATAGAAAATTACCAAATTAAGATTTTAATCCACAACTGTCTTGACAATTCCCATTTGAATTCTTTAAACGCTTTGATTCCCATACTTCCATTCTATTACCCCTCCATGAACTCTTTTCCGTTGCTTTTCGTCTTCCCTTGTTTCGGAAAGACGAAATCTCGTGCTTGGATATAAGTGATACACGGATAGTACAAGATATACCCCATAGGCCAATCACATTATTTGATGACTATCTTTCATAATTGATTAAGGGCATATCACATATGATATAGTTGGTGTTAAAGTTTTGAGGATTGAATGACATGAGAAAATAAATTGAGGAATATTTTTCTTAAGTGTAAGAGTCTTATGTGATAGATGGGTAAATTCTAAGTTGGGTAGAAATTGTATTATTAAACTTGAGGAGAATTCTTTTAGATTGTGATCAAGTAGGATTAGATTTAGAGATTAAGTCCTTTTAAATGTGGAGAATTTTAAAAGAAGGATTAAGATAATGAGGATTTAATAAATTTTAAAAATCTTGATATTGAGGACCCAATATTTATACTTTGAGCACATGATTTAAATTTTGAATATTGAAGGATGAATCATCGATTTAAATTTTTAGGATAAATATAGAATTTTAGACTTGAACAACTGGTGAATTAGATTTAAATTTTACAATTTGATGATTTGAATTAAAAGTTTAATTTTGATTGTTGGGTCACCTATTTGAAATATTGAGGATGTAAATTGAGTTTAAATATTTGATGAGTACAAAATTCTTAATTTGAGAATAGGAATAAGATTTGATTAGAATTGTTTATTGTTCAAGGTCTAGAGGAGATTATGATAGTTGGAAATGGTGATATAAATTTTGATGTGGGATGTCATATAGACTTGAGTTAGATTTGGATGTTGATTATTTAAAAATCGAGAAGAGATTACGACAGGTTGAATTTTGATTTAAACAGTGATTTTGAAGTGATCGTAATAGATTCGAATAGATTTTATTATTTAAATTTTTGGAAGAGATTGCGATTGATGTACCTTATGTACGAATGTGAAGGATTTAACAAATTATGTCTTATTTTAATTTCGAGGATGAAATTATTTTAAGTTGGGTAGATTGTAAACTCTCACCCCCAAAATAGGTATTTGTGTATATTTTATATTATTATATTTATTATAGATGTTGAATTTATTTAAAGTATTCTCTTAGTTAATTAGAAAATAATTTTTTTTTAGTATATTTACTTATATAAATATTCATTTAGAATTATTTTAGGTTATTTTAGATTTTTGGAGATTTTTTTAGAATTTTTGGTAATTAAAATTTAGAAAACATAAATTTCTAGGACTTCTATGATTTACTATACGACCATACTTGCATGTCGTTCCTACCAAATATTTATTTTAGATCAAAATATTTAATTATATTTTTTTGTAATTTATTTATAATTTTAAGAAATTTATTTAGATTTTTTAAATTATTTAGGATTTATTTGGATATATATAGTCTTAATATTAGATAGATGCTAATTTAGTGTTAATAGATATTAATAAGATTTTATAAATTATTTGTATTATCTTTAATTATATTTAAGATTATAAATTATTGAGATAAATTCAAACTCTATTTTAAATTAATTCAAATCCTGAACCTATTAGGAAATCAACTTCATGCATATCCTATCCTTATTTAAATTCATCATAATCATATCCAAATTAACCAATCCAAGTCGTATTTAATTAAGTAGTGTCCACCATTATAAATACCTCATCCTTCATATTTTTCTTCCCCAAATTCCTCTTTTTTTCGTCCAAAAATAGTCAAAATTCGTCATAAATTCAGCCTCATTTTCTACTAGTTATGATGAATTAAAAAGACGATATCTCCTAGCTCCGGACTCCAAACTCACTCCAGTTTTTTTTGTTAGAACGATAATGAGGTTAGATTTCTGATTATATAAATTGTTTTTTTAAATTATTAGTATTAAATTTTGGAAAATTCGTAGAGCATAGCATGTCCAAAAATAGACGTGTTTCGATGTATTCGCGATTCCGGGAGAACCAGGAATCAGAATCATGAACCGTTTAAAGTTTCGGAAAGCTAATGTCGAGATAATCGATATATATTTTTTTCAGAATTTATTTCATAGTATTTCATACTGTTAATTCTGTAGAACTTCTAGGTTAGAATTTAACCATCGGTGCACAATACAAAATTTGTATGTGCCATAATTCCCAAACGAATTTGAATTCGGACGAGCCATAAATTCCAGCATATTTTTGACGCTGAAATCTACAGGAAATTATGCATGAAAGTTGAGTTTGTGTCGATTGACTTTTTGGTCAACAGATCGCCTCGATTTGCGTGCCATGAGTCTCGAGTTGATAAAATTCAGTTTTTTTTTGGACAAAATTTAGGAATTAGCATAAAAATCAGAATAATAAGATTAAAATAAAATTTTAGAGTAATTATTCCAGAATTAAATAAATTAAAATAAATTATCTTTTGACGTGATAAATTTGTAATACATAGGCTATTTGGACTGTGACTTGGACTCTGATTCATACCAGCAGCAGGACCCCAGGCAAGATACCTTGCCAAATTATTTACAGTACTTTGTATGCTATTTATATTTCTGTTTATTTATTGCATTCTATATATTTCTTGCATGTGTAGTTTTCTTTCAGTCATTACTATGTATTAGATATGTTGACACACACATGGCACTTAGTATCATAGAGGACAATTATTAGGCGTATGGGCTTTTAAGCACTCTGGTAACACCGTAGTCACTAGCACGCACTATGGTGGGTCGTGTCCGATGGTCGCTACCCCCGCGGTATGTCGATTGATGGAGTCTGAGGGTCGCTACCCCCGCGGTATGTCGGCTGATGATGTCCACTGACGAGCGTGAGGTTGTGAGGATTAGATCGAGTAGCCTACCCTTGCCCATACATCGAAAAGTTGTCCTCATTTGCATTCATATAGATGGTCTTGTACAGCGTACTTATTTATTTTCAAATTATATGCATGTTTACTGTATTCAGATTGGCTCATATTTTCTGTATCTTGTTACGTCCCTCTGAGGACCTGGTCTGCTGCCAGGTGTATCTTTTCTTGAGTATTTGCAGGAGCGCAGATTTGGATGGTTACATGTGATCCGAGGATGTCTTCTCATCGAGCTGTAATTGATAGCTGGTATTCTTATATTGTGTTGTGGTGTTGTACTCATATTGTATTTGCTCTTATATTCGAGTTTGTAGTGGATTTATTTCCATCCAACTATCATCCTTAGATACTCCTTATTGAGATCTAGTTTCATAGATACTGGTTATTTAATTCTATATGATTTTGGTGGATGAGATTTAGATTTTTACCCTGTGACTTGTATTACATTTTATACCACTTGTGGATTTTGTATTCATATTACAGCGTACGTATGGATTTGGTTTCTATATATTGGAGTTGCCATATCCATGCGGCTGGCATGCTTACGTGTTTCTAGTCCTACGTATTTGGGACTGGAGCGTGACAGATACCATTATGTCACGATCCGATTCCGTAGAATCGTTGGGGTGTCCCCCGAATCGTGACCGCCGTACAGGCCTGGGGTTGCGCCCGCACAAGGTTTTAATGTTTTGCATAACGAGCACATATTCAGAGTACACAGATAAATTGAAACACAGATTTGAAACATGGAAAAGTTCTCTTTATTGATAATGAACATCTATTACAAACTCTTGAACGAGACAGCTAATTTGTCGCACGGGCTTACAAAAGTGTTGACACAAAATGAGATAGCAGTCATGTACATTACATCCCTTTACTAAACTTCAAAATGATATAGACCTCCGGGCTGGAGGATGGCTTTGCCACGGAGCTGCATTCTTGCTTGGTTTCTAGCTCCTTTCTTCAAGTACTTCAAAAGCGGTACGATCAGGATGCGCCTACAGCTGGACTGGATCGGGAAGACAACTTTGGCTCCTCGCTCGGTTCGCCTTTGTGCGGGGAACTTGTTTCAACGAGGTTCAGTATGTCGAAACATACTGGTGAAGGCGAGCTAACCCAACTATACCAATCAACACGTTATTTTAATGAAGCATGCATATTTTTGTTGGTTTCTATCTTGCCTTAGTTTATTTACAAATAAGAAGCATATAAAATTTACTGAAATGAACTTGTCACTGTTTGGTGACTTTTACCTATCCGTCTGAACGACCTGCACAAAACTTACCATGCCTTCCCTGCCACGAAGACACAAGTTAGTTTGCAACATGTTTAAATATACAGTGGATCACTAGCGAGATGCCATAATGGACGATTTAGTCTTGAACGAGGATGGAATGCAACAAAGATTCAGTAGTGGCTATAAACCATCCCGTCCAGATGCACTAGACTACAATGAAGTTCCGTCCGGATCAGATCGGTGCCAGTGCCCCAGCGACCATCTGCAGGAACCAGTGACCTTGTGCACAAGTTGTCCGTGATCGAATCGGTATTGTTTATTAAGTTAACAGTTCATGAAGTTGAGGCAACACGAGTACAAGACAAGCAGTATTTTATGATTCAGTTGCATAGCCTCTCGGTTCAGTGTATTTCATTCAGGATAAGCTTTTTTCATAGCAAAATTTAAAGAAGAGCATACATTCTAACTTGTATTTTTGCATATGATAAATATTCCAAACGAACAAGCATGCAAGTAAGTAACTGTTCACAAGTTTGATTGACAAGCAGTATTATCCAAGTCTATTCTCTTTTTATCTTGGTATCTTTTATTATTACTTGGTATCGTCTGATTGGGGCAACAAGAATGCAAGAGTTTTTGGTGTGAAGACTTGGAAGCAGGGCTAGCTAATCGGGATGGTAGCCACTCACTTAGTTGTTTGGTAGGGAGAAGGAAAGAGGCACTTCAAGACTCCGCTCGTAAGCCGCCTACTGCTCGTTCACCTGCATCACAAACAGCTCGATCAATACTTCTTCCACTCTTTTCAATCTCGGAATTGAAGTGCAGTTCAATGAACGAAAACAATGAAACTCATCGAAACCGTTCAAGGAAAATAAGCAAATCCCAAAACCAACTCAAAGCATAAAAGCAATAAGCGACATCGAAATCCGAGGCAATAAAAGATAACAGCGGAGAGGCCCCTCCTGACTCTGCCGCTAAGTCGATCCCGGTGACACGGTCCACTGAATATGGGAATCGATTCCGAAGAAACAAATCCATAACGAGGACGAGTTCTTGTTTCACTCTATCCCGATCGAACGATACCGTCTTGTGTTTCTTAGCCGCACTCCCCGCACAGGGAGAACGGGGCGCTACATAGGCGATAATGAACATGTTCATGCAAACACATACTCTTAGACAAGCGTTTCAGGATTCTTAGTTAAGCAGACATATTCGTTTCAAAGACAAGCTAGGTGAGTTCATTTATTAGCATGCAAGGCAGGTTCTATCATTCTCTTATGAAAACAAGCAAGCAAAAACTCAGATTTATTATTAAGGCATGCAAGAATCAGAGAACGAAGTTCTGCCCACTCACCTTGATACATAATGCCGACGCGGAACGGGGCATTAAAATAGACGTCCCATCTTTGTACCGCAGACCCATCATCATCCGGATCAGGAATAATTTATTTATCTCGATCTTCTTCGCATACAAAGATTTTAGCTTATCCCATAGTGTCCTCGCGTGCTCAATACTGGCAATGTGGTTGTACATGTTCTCGTCAACGAACTGCCTGATGTACCCACACACCTGTATATGCTCGAAATTTCAGTCATCTTCGAATTTGTCACTGGGCCTCTCGGAAGCAAATACCGGCAGATCCAGCTTCTTGACAAATAGCAGATCCTTCATCTTGCTCCTCCAGTAATGATAGTTGGTATCGTTCAGGTTTATCATGCGCACCGGCTTCGTATCCATCTCTCCTCTCTGGTTTGTCTGTCAACTCCTGACACCCTTCTGAAATTCCAGAACCTGGCTCTGATACCACTTTGTTGGGAACGGAAGTGCGAAAACCGTTCTCCAAACCAGAGAGTACCTGCGAGAGAACCGAGCAAAACGTACAAACCAAAAATGCCAAACACAAATCGCAGACAGGGAGATTTTTGACGTGGAAAATCCTTGCGAAAAAAACCATGGGACGATCGGAGTCCAACCCTGAAAAGCCTCCACTAATGAAATAAGAAATACACCGACTCCTTACAAACTTAATTCTTTAAATTTTGCCTAATTATCGCAACATAATTATTTAAATTTGAAGAATCCTTACAAGTTTGGTAGTACTAATTATTTGTTGTTGATTTTCTTGTCCAAGTTTACGAAGACTTAACCACAAACGGTTATCTGACGGAAAGATAAACTTGCTATTTGAAATGACAACGACAAAACCACCAGTCTGCAGTAGAGAAAAACAGTAAAATATGTGCTAAGTAAGTTAGCACAATCGCATGCTGGGGTGGTTAGAACCACCGTTGTTCAAAGCGAAATTTGACGTCACCGTTGAATTTTGCTTACAAGAACAAGCAAGTTTTGAGAAACTTCTAGAACGCTCTAGATCTTTGTCACCTCTCTTCGTTGGAGCAAGTGTTGAAGCGCTAATAGACCACTCCGAAAGGCAAAAACTTGGCTAATAGAGAGTAATCGCTCCTCCTCTCTCTTAGAGTAATTTTCTCTTCTGTTGTGTGTTCTTGATTTCTAATTTACAAGAGCAGCAACTCTTTATAAAGGGAATAAATTTTTTGTTCAGTTACAAAACTGAATCTCCAGCTAGCCCACTAACAATGTGTGCTATCATTCATAAATAACTCTTTAACAAAACAAAGTCGCTAACATAATACAGTTACACAGCCTCCTGCATAGCTGTTTGTTGTTGCATTGCATCACGTCCAAACCAACGTGCGAAGTGCAAAATGCACTATTAATGTGTCACGTTACGTCTTTCGTCTATATCCAAGTTCAAATTTAGATCTATCTCCAAAGATTTTTTTTTCAAAAGATAATGACAGAAATAAATATCTGATTATGTACCCACTTTCTTTCAGACAAAGACATCTTTCTATGATAATAAAAAAAAAATGAAAAAAAAAAATCAAAGTTTAGACGATATCCCTTCTTCTTTGCATTATGGTGTTATTCTCTGTAGTTTGTGTTAGTATCCTCAATCTTCTAACAAGTTCATATGTTTTATTAATGGTAAGTACATATAATATACATAAACCAACCATTTCCTATGACAATTTATGCCATTACACATGATCCTACTATAGTAGGTCCCATGACATGCAAATGACAAATAATTCAAGGCCCTATTTGAGGGACAAAAAAATTATGTTGCAAGCTAATCCCTCCCCATAATTCACTGCACAAGTTTAGGAGACATGCACCTCAATCCATGCAATTACAACTAGGATCAATGTGGTCTCTTCCCACACACAAACTATCCATAATCTAGGTTACGCAAGCAAGACCATGTGTACACAGCATGCCAATCTACAATTGGCCACCTGTTCTCATGTGCATACGAGTATATATTTATCCTTTCAATATATGTACAACTAAGTTTCAATTATTAATTTGTTGCTACATGCATCTAGAAGACCATCTACTTGCATGTACGAATCCTACAAGTGGCCTTTGTAACAATGTTATTATTTGTAACACACTGAAAAAAGTTGGGATATGTACGTCTTACTTATTATAGGAAATTAATTTCTGAAATCTTTAGCTAGTTCTAAATTATTGCATGTGTGCACAACTTATATATACACCCCTATACTTGAAAATATATATAGAATTATGTTTTTAAATTATGGACAAGTTATTTTGAACTGACATTATATATTATTAAATAAATAATTAGTTAAATATATAATATTAATAATTAATTATATCATTGGCTATGTAGTTAATTAGCATTTATTAATTAAGAATGCACTTCTCATTTTTTTTTTCTGAAAAATGACTTAAAATAGCCTTCTGCCACTCTTACACAATTTGAGATCTATATAATTTTGGGTAATTATAAGGGCACTACACATTTTACTCGGGGCTAGTCCATTGAAAATTTAGAAAAAATTACAAGTTTGCCATCATGAAAGTTACTCGGGGTTAGCCCACTGTTATAATCAGGACTGTCAAAATTTTGACAGTCCCATTTCCCAAAATTACAAGTTACTCGGGACTAGCCCACTGTTATAATCAGGACTGTCAAAATTTTGACAGTCCTACCACTTGGAAGGACTGTCAAAATTTTGACAGTCTCATTTCCCAAAATTACAAGTTACTTGGGGCTAGCCCAAATTGTTATAATCAGGATTGTCAAAATTTTGACAGTCCTACCACTTGGAAGGACTGTCAAAATTTTGACAGTCCTACAAATTGTTAGGACTGTCATAATTTTGACAGTCCTAATTTTAACCCACTGAAAATTTTATATAAAACTAGGACTGTCAGGATTTTGACAGTCCCACTAACAATGAGGACTGTTAAAATTTTGACAGTCCTCATTTTAATTGTCGGGATTTTTTTTTAAGTTTATTTCTATTTAGTTAGTTTTGAATTTTGATTTTTTTTATTTAGTTTAACATCCAAAATAAAATATGTTAACATTGAACCAAAAAAAAAAAAAAATCTACCGTACGAATATTACGTCTGCCGTCGATCAGACTTCAAACGGCCATAACTATTTGTTTTCAAATCATTTTTCGTCACACAATAGGTCTATTTGTATGTTTTCGACGAGAGTAACACAATTCGTGTAGAGAGAATTTTCATCCGAAGTAAGACGTACATATTACAGGCAAAAATATAAAATATAAAACTTTAAAGTATCATAACTTTTGACTGGGAGATCGAAACAAGCTCCAGTTTGAGCCAAAATGACCGTATGGAAAAGTACTTCGGGATAAACCGTTTCACCGTTTGATGGACTTCCCAAATTTTTAGAATCGCAAAAAAACGATGTTTCGACCTCCAAAATTTACTTTTGGTAATTTTTTTTTTTTTACAAAATATTTAATGTACCAATAATAAATTTACTATTTTAAATAACAGAATACTTTAACAAATTTTAAGGATAGAAATTTTAAGGATATTTTAAAATTGGCCCCCCCCAACAATTAACAAAAATAAATTAACAGAAAAAAAAAATTTAGGACTGTCAAAATTTTGACAGTCCTACCAATGGGAAGGACTGTCAAAATTTTGACAGTCCTACAATTTTGACAGTCCTACAAATTGGTAGGACTGTCAAAAGTTTGACAGTCCTAAAAATATATGTTGAATTTTTAGGACTGTCAAAATTTTGACAGTACTTCCAATTGGTAGGACTGTCAAAATTTTGACAGTCCTAAAAATCAACATATATGTCAAATTTTGACAGTTCTTCTATTTTTTCATTTTTTTTTTGGTTTTGACGACGACGACGACGGGAGGCGCGGCGACGGGAGGCTGCGGTGGAGGACGGGGGAGGAGGCGGAGGAGGACGGCGGGAGGGGGGAGGGCTCTGGTCGGGTGGGGAGGGTTTGGAAATAGTGGGCTAGTATGAGTAAAATGTTGAATTAGTATAAGTAAAAGTTTCTCTTTAGTGGACTAGTCCCAATCCTGGACTAGTCCCAAGTAAATATTGTAGTGTCCTTATAATTTACCATAATTTTGTACCTAACAAGTAATGACTCATTGGTGGTGATGTCCTCCTACACTCACTCACTCACTCACTCTCACTCTCACACTCTCTCTCATTCTAAAGAGCCACCGACGATTTTGGATGGACCAGCACATGGGTTGTAGCGTATATTAAGCCAGGATTGGCGCGCGCGCTCGCTCGCTCGCTCTCTCTCTCTCTCTCTCTCCACCAATTTAGAATTACCACCCACGTCACAAATTGAGACACAACAAATTAAATAATAAAAATAGCATTTTTCAATCTATTTATCTAATAATAAGTTTTTATTTTAAATCTATTAAAATTATTTTATATTCTATTTTAAAATATAGTTTAAAATTTTTGGTACGAATTGTATTTTCATGAAAAAAAAAAAAAAATCTTTTATTTTTTTTGTCGATCATCCCTCGAATGTCCGAATGTCACCTCAAGAGTGGACTTTCTAATGATCGTCTTCGAACGTCCCATTCTACTTGTCTAGTCCTCTTCTCTTCACGAACTTGTACAATCAATATCGGAAAGATAGTCCAACTCAATGATGGTGTTGCAACCTTGTTTGTAACATTTTTTACCTTAGTCATATTTTCATGTAGGATCTTGGAGAGTAAGGAAGAGAAATAAAAATGAGGTACACTAATTACATGGTTTACATGGGGTAATTGTGTAAGAAAATTGACAGGAGGTATCAAATTATATAATCTCATTAACTGTGTAAGAAAAATGACAAGAAGGTACTCAATTGTAAAATCCTAATATTATTTTTGGAATATTTCAGCAAATATTTTCATTCAAAATATAGAAACTAGTATATATTTTTATTTTTATTTTAAATTAAGAAATATTTTTATTCTTTTGTATGGAACAATTAAAAATTTAAAATATACCTTCGCTATTTTAACCATAATTTTGGATGATTTACAAATAATGGAGATATTTTTTAGTTTTTTAAATAGTAAAGATATGTACTAGTTTTTATATTTTGAATAAAATTATTTACTAATTTTCTTTTTTTTTTTAGGTGGCTTGGCTTTACTCTACACCAACTTCAACGCGGAGGTCACAGCTTCAAGCAACAGCGTTGTTCGCCATAATGTATTCCTAACTCTAATATATATATATATATATATATATATATAATCACGTACATTATATGTAAAATAATTTTTTTTCTTCTGATAATAATATTAAATTATTTAAATATTTAAATTAATATATATTATATATTAATATTAGTATTAATATTAATATTAATATTAATATTTATATTTTAATTAAAATTTGTTATGTATTTGATTATATTTTAATTATAATTAGTTATGGATATATATCTACTTTTCATAAAGAGTCTTGAAAACGGTTAACTACTTAATATTATCTAATTATAAACCAACATTTCTTCTAACTCATCTGGTTAAGGTGGAAGGTATTCTTCCTGGTTGGCTGAGTTCAAATTCTTGTAGTATTATTTATAACAAATTTAATTTTTTTCAATAATTTTTTTACATAATATATAATTTTTTAAAAATAATTAATTGATGATATACATACGATTTAGACGACTCACTTTTGAACAATTTTTAAACATCATTATATATATATATATATATATATATATATATATATATATATATATATATATATATATATATACACACACGGGATATGAGCCACAATGCTCGTCAATTCCTATTGGTCCACAAGTGCATGGCTCATGTAGAAATATGAGCACTATGGCTCATATCTCGTTTACCATACTATATATATATATATATATATATATATATATATATATATATATATATATATATATATATATATATGAGTCATGCACTTGTGGACCAATAGTAATAGAATATGTTAAACGAGATATGAGTCATAGTGCTCATATTCCTACATGAGTTATATATATATATATATATATATATATATATATATATATATATATATAGTAAACGGGATATGAGCTATCATTTTTCTAAATGAGTCATGCATATGTGGACCAATAGGAATAGTGGGTACTAGTGCACATGGGTGTACACGTGGAAGTCTAATCCTATTGATACACATAGTTCATTTAGAAATATGGACACTATGGCTCATATCCCCTCTCTCTCTCTCTCTCTCTCTCTCTCTCTCTCTCTCTCTCTCTCTATATATATATATATATATATATATATATATGGCTCATGTAAAAAAGAAACAGACTTCCATATTTTATGTGCACCCATGTGCACTAGTACACTATAATTCTATTGATCCACATACGTATGACTCATGTAAATAAATAAATAAATAAATAAATAAATAAATATATATATATATATATATATATATATATATATATATATATATATATATATATATATATATATATATATATATATATATGTTTTTGAGTTATGAACCATGGTTGGTGTATAATGATAACGACACGATGGTTCGTCACCAAGAAAGGACACAAAGTAATACAGAAAACTTGATTGCTAACCTAATTGATTGTCCAAAGAAGTAAATAGCAAAGAAAAATGTGGAGACAAATTTGAAAGCTGGACTGATAACCTAATTGCAAAATAAGCTTAAACACTTATATCTCGCAAATTAATATTTTTGGCTCACCCCATGTAGTAGGCTATTAGGTACAGCAGGGGCAGACCTATATGGGACGAGTGCTGACACTTGTATCCAGTTAACTTTTGTTTTCAATTAAATATTTATGTTATTTAATTTTTTTTTTTATCAATTTATGTTTTGCATCCTTTGAAATATATAATTTTTAATTTCTATATAATATTTACCTAAGGTTTAACTTTTTTCTATCGTTATTTTTATTTTTACAACATTTTAATATAGTTAATATTTTTCTTTTAAATGTATTTTTTTGACATTTAAGGTTGATTCTTCTCTATTTAATTTCTCTGTCCGCTGTCTCTGGTAACGTAGCCACCTGTATTTGAATCTTTTATTACTGAATTTCGAGCAATCAATCCGAACAACTAGTGTAATATTATCCATGATTTGATCACATAGATTTGTAATATTTTACAATGTTCCGTAATGCTAATAAACACAACCAATTTGTGTTGTCTGCGCTGAGTGGACATGTGAACTGATCTCAAGTATTTGCTACAAAAGATTGATGTTGGCTTGGTTGTCCTTTTCCACTATTAAAAAAAAATATAGGATTAAGTTGAATTTGGGTTGAATCAGTCCTAAATGGTAAGAAAAAAAATTTAAATCCAAAATTTTGTCAGACTTATTTCTGTACGGATCCTTGCTGTTGGCTATGATTCAAGTAACAAATTTAGTTTATTCAAAGAAGGTTTCGATCGGTAGATCAAGTTGTTACTCCCGAAGCTAAATTAAAGTAGAATAGGTCCACAAAGTAGAGACCCATTCAAGACTTCGCCTTCTACAAAAGTTGGTGTACTGTGCGTCACTCGAGAGCACCTCTACAGTGACACACAACTCCACAGCAGCACTAAACCACGAACATGTTACAAACTGACGACCTAAAGAAAATACAAATACAACAAGAATCAGAAAACCGTTCTTCTCTTTACGTTCGCAGACGCTACAACGAGAAAAAACGAGAACAAGAAAAGAAAAACAAAGAATAAAACTTCTTGCTGGGGTGATCAAAATCATCGGAGCTCAAGGCAAGATTCGCGCTATACAACGAACTGCCCCAAGGATTCAGCAAGTCCACACGAGAACTTCTGGAACGCTCTTGGTCACATTTGGATCACTCGGAAACACTTTGTGGAAGGGTGATCACTGCTGCTGCATATCGCTCTGGTGCTCTCCGTTTTTCTCCTCTGTGAAAGAAAGAGAAGCTCCTCTATAAATAAAGGAGAACAACATCTATGCGGCCTGATAAAGCTCAAGGCCACATATGCCCTATCCGATACCGCATGCGTAGCCGTAGCCGCATGCATCGCCGGAGACGCATGCATTGTCGCCGCCTCCGATCACACTGCACAAGACAGTGCCGTCAAACAACGTCAAGCGCCGAAAGCAGCAGCCATTGTGCACAGTCACCCTCGCGCTGCATATGCCGCATAATCCGGATGGCACGGATAACCATGCGCCTCATGTGCCACCAACAGCTGACCCTATCCCCTCCACATGCGACATTTGAAAGTCTAAGTCTGAACTCCTGAAGGGCAAAATCTGAATTCCTTTGCCTCAAGCGAGTCTTCTCACTGAGAAAAATGGGTCGGGTCGTCACACTAGCGCCATTTGAATCGGCTATCCGCTTGAACGAAATGGGTCGTTACAGAGGTGGCTTAGACTTATATTATTTAGACATCGTATTAGTCTTATTTTAGACTCGTGGCATGTATTATTATTTTTGGAGTTGCTTTGTGCCTAGACTTATATTGTGGACTTGTGGATGTATTTGTGACTCTTGTACTTCTTTCCTTTATTCCATATCGTGCTATTTCTTCCTCTAGTTCGATATTGTGATTGAGTATTGGTTTTATTATTATATACTATATTGTTCCTCCATTTGGAATTGAGATAGCATGACAGGTATATTATATATTTTGGTATGAGATGTTAGATAGTATTGTTGACCCAAACAATATTATACCGTCGATGCTGAGGCATAGACTGGGCATTTTTCACGTACTCATATCCCCATTTCGGGTGCGGATCATGGCATATTTTTAGTGGTGGCCCATGCAGGTCCAGAGATCGCAAGTAGTGCGATTTCATAGTAGTATTCAGATTTAAAGTATTGTTACGAGCCTGCTTTAGGATATAGGATATCGGTTGAGAGTATACTCAATCACAACTAGGAAATAATTCTAAAATATCTGTTTAGCTATCCTTATCAATTTGAATGCTTGCTTTACTTGAATAATGTCACGACCCGCACCCGGAAAATCGGGCATGAGTCGTGGGTACGTCCAGCCTACGCCGCAGCATCGGCGGTAGAACGCTGTCTAGGTCAACTAACTAAATAATAATCTCACACAAAAATCGGGCATGACCTCTCCAAAAGGAGGGCAACCACACAAACAATATATATAATCTGCCAAGATCTCAACTCCAAACGGAGGAGCAATATCAAATGATGATCTCAAGTACTCAATCACGAATCTAAGCACGATAGATAACAAAGAAGACTAATAGCTATAAAGTCTAACCAACAACAACTACTACAACAACCACAACATCCATAATAATACAACAATATCCAAAATAATATACAAACAAGGTCTCAATCCAAAACCGGAGACAAATCCGGTACTAAAAACTAATAAAAACAACAACAAAGTCTCAGTGATCCCGGCTACCAACCCGGGAATCACCCCTAAGCTAGAGGGTCCCTGTCTGCACCATCGACAGGCTCAGGTCCATAAAACGTCGGACACCACTCCTCCGGATACTCTGAAAAATATGTCCAGTCAGGACTGGAGCAAGTACATCTCTAACAGCAGTTCCATTTAAATGATAAAAACTATAAAACAGTTATAGCAAGTAGCAAGAAGAATGAAATAAAGTATGGAACAAGAAATATACATATGTCACTGGTGCATAAGGTAAAGATGCATGGATATCAGAGCAAAATAGTAATAACTGCAAGATACAGGAAATCTAAGCTAAGATCAAGTCCGTGCACATGAACGTGTAGTGAGTCCAGCATGAAAAATATGTAGTGAGTCAAGTCCAGAAACATGTAAGTGAGACAAGTCAAGAAATGCATGAGAGTCCAGACTATAAAGAATGAACTCGGTGTCTTTGAAATACTTGTTTCGACATGTAAACGGCTAGGGGTAAGTACGGCTCACCGCGCACTGGGTGCACGGCTGCTATCATTCCAGATTAGACCAGAGGGAGTGATTCCTGATGATTCCAGATGGGAATATTTACATGTCTACTCGAGTATTTCCCCGCCCCGACTAATACAAGTGGATCCAAGACCCGACACGCAAATCAAGATGAGTCCAGCCTGTACATGAATGATGCCTGTAGTGATGCCTGTAGGTGATTCCAGAATAGAGGCCAGAAACATGAAATGTACGTGTCGCAAGTAAATGAATCCAGAAATATCAATCAGTGTCCCGTGTTGTGCCAGAATAATCAGATGATACTATACTAGAAGCTGAATCATAATAATCATCAGATAATGAAAACTATCAGAGAATGTACTCGCCTGACGTCCTGAGCAACTGGCGATCCGAACCGGTGTCGCAAGGACCTAATGCGAAAAGCAAGGTTAAACAGGGTTCTAATAAGTTAAACAGATATAAAATAATTAAAAATAGGCTTCTAGGGTCGTTCTAGGTCAAACGGGTCAAACCGGTAAAATCTGGGTCAAAAAGTCAACTCTAGGTCCAAAAAGTCAACTATAGGTCAAAACTAGGTCAAAAGTTGACTTTGGCGGTCAACCGAGTCAACTACGGTCAAGTCTGGGTCAAACTAGGGTGCTCCTGAAATTCTAGGTCAAACCGAGCTCATTAAGCTAGAAAACTCACAAACTCGCCTCCTTGAGATACCGGGATACCCTCGGTATCCGATACCTCAACCTAGGCTACGCACCCCGCCTAAACCCGCTAAAACCTATGCTAGCACGCGTAAATATATACACATATACATATAAAAATTACTCCAATACTATTCCTAGGCTATTGCTCAAAAACCCCGTTCGAAACCCAATACCTTGAATATCTTAAGGTATTGAGATACCTCGGTATCTCAAGGTATTGAGATACCTCGGTATCTCAAGGTATTGAGATACCGCTCTAAACTCAACCCGACTACCCCTCTAGCTAACTAACTAGGCATAAACATATATGTCTAGCTATAATCTAGGCTAAAATATATATATCTAATATATATAGGCATATACCTAGGTATCTACACACCTTACCTTACCTTACCTTACACATACCTTACACATACCTTACATATATATATATATCTATACCTAGATATCTAACTATCTATCTAGCTATGTATATATCTATATATATATCTATGCATATAGGATATAGATATCTAACTATCTATCTAATATTTAGCTATCTATCAATCTATCTATCTAACTATCTAATATCTATCTATCTAACATATCTAGGTAATTATCTATCTATCTATTTACCTACCTATCTATCAATCTAGCTATCCATGTATCTATCTATCCATATATCTATTTATTTATCAATAGATCTAGCTATCTATCTATTGATATATCTATATATATATACCTATTTACCTATCCGTCAACTATCTATCTACCTAGTTGTCTATCTAACTAGTTTCCACTTACCTATCTAACTATTTATCCCTCTATCTCATATCTATCTAATTATCTACCTATCTATGAATCTATCAATCTATTTATCTATATCTATCTACTCTATTCATATCTATATATATATATACCACTCTAACTCCCTCGCATTGGCTGCTACCCTTGCATAAGCTGCGCCGCGCTGGCTTGCGCTCGCTGCTGCTGCTCATACTGCTGCTGCTGCTGCTGGGGCAGCTGCTGTTGCTGCTGGGGCAGTGCTGGCAGCGCGCTGCAGCGCGCACTGCTCGCTGCGCTGCCCAAAAACTGCTGCTGCTGCACTGCTGTTCATGCTGAGCTGCTGCTGCTGCGCTGTTCCTGCTGCTGCTGCAGCTCCCTGCTGCTGCTGCTACCTGCTGGTTCCAGTTCCCCCCCCCTCTCATCTCACACACACACACACACGACCACATACCCATATACACACATATATATATATATATATATATATATACATACATATATATACATATATATATAACTCTATAGCTATATATACACACTAACTTATATACATTCTAACACACACACTAGCACACTCACACACTAATACACACACACACTCACAACACTATTAACACACACACACAAGCACACACACATATATCTATACATATATAAACACACATCTATATATATATACACACACACATATAAACATATATATATATCTATATATATATATAGGAACACACACACAAATAAATATATATATAGAGACATATATACACAAACACAACACTACCACAACGATGCACACAACGCTCACAACGCCCCACCTACGCACGCCCAACGATCCCGACACTCACCAACGCCTATAAATATATAAAATATAACGCGAAAACTCTAGCACACACTCCCCGATACTAACCCAACGCACGCACAAGCCCAAAACGAGAAAACCAAGTCGAAATGGCCGTTCGGTCATTTCGACGAACACGTGGTGCGCGGCTCGGAAAACCTCCTGAAACGCACACCAAACGAACTCGGAATCGGCCCAAAATTTACCCACGCGTCCTAAACGATGTCTAGATCCTAGAAAATGTGCTCCCGCGTCGATTCTAGGCCCGTGGCGGAAACGCACACGCACTTAGAATCGGCGACGACGAAAAGCCCCAATTTCGCCCGAAACGCCCGTTTCTCCGCGACGCGGCTTCCCGTGTCCGAACGGAGACACGCACTCACCCTCTAGACACCCGACAACGTCTACCTAGGTCCGTCTAACCTAGGGCATCACCCAAAATTGGGCCAAATTCGGATTTCACCCAAAATTGACACAAAACCTAGTGTTAAAGTCTCTAAACCTAACCAAACTAGTTCCAACTTCCTCCTACGGGTAGCCTATGGGTCTAGGAAGGTTCTAAACTATTAATTACACTATAAAAGAGTAATTACAAGAGGAAATTTAGGGTTTACCTCTTGGGAGTTGGAATCCCAAGCCAAAATCTCCAAATCTCTCCAAATCCTCCAAATCAAGCTTCCAAGCTCCCAAATCTAGCTCCAACTCCAAATCTAGGCTCTACCCACCTAGGTTAGGGAAAAATGAAAGGTTAGGGTTAGCAACCATGGAGAATAGAAGAAGAAAGAAGAGGAAAATGATGCTTACTTGAAGTTGGGAGGAAGAAATAAGAAGAAAGAGTGGAGAGGAAGAAGAAGTAGTGAAGAAGAAGGAATGGGGGGGGAAATGGCTGCTGTTATGCACGGGAATGGGGCTGGTTTGGTCGGCCACAAACCTAATAAAGGGTTCACTAATTCTCCAAATGCCCAAAATGCCCCTACATGACTTGGTTTCGGGTTTCGGGTTCCAAAAGCACTCAAACTAGTTCCAAATCTCTCCAACTAACTTCCTAAAAATAAAATAAATATTCTAAGCCCCAAAATAATTCTCACAAGGGTGTGGGCTGGGTCGGACATGGGTCCACTAGGGTCTGACATGGGTCCAGGCTAGCCAAAATCCTAAAACATACAATAAAAATATAATAAAAAATAATGCAATCACTAATTAAATATAAATATAATTAAATATAAATAATACACAATTAACTAAATTAAAAATTAAAAAAAATACCCGGATCTGAAAATGGGGTGGTGACAAATAATTCTGTCATTCTTTCATGATATCATTTCTTATTCAATATTAATTTCTTTGTTCAATCTATCTTCAGAATGTCGTCGAAGACGCGATCCCAGCGCTTAGGCGCAGTATCAGCGAGGTTGGTCACTTCGTCGCCTCAAAGGAGGGCACCAACAAATATCATGCCCCGATCTTCCGCAGTCCCGATCGCCCCCGCCGGGTGCGAATCACCGCGCCAGCGCTCTCGCGGGACGGTCGTTCCCTTCGGGACGTGATATTGTGCGAGCTTGGATATGCTCTCGCACAAGGCAACAACATAAGTCGTCTTGGTTATCATCGAACCGATCGAGTTTGCAGCGGAGGAGCAGTGTTACAAACAATAATCCATCTAAGTATACGGGACAAAAGTTAAGGCACGGGGTTGTATGGTAGAAAGTGTCGTTCCCCAGTGTCCTAGAGCGATATGGGCGAGAGGCAGATTCTTGGGCCAGAGTTGGTTGTTCGTACAGTGGAGAAGGTAAAGAAGATCCAAGGGCACCTACGAGCAGCACAGGACAGACAGAAGCATTGGACAAACGCGCATCGATGACCCCTAGACTTCCAAGTTGGAGATCATGTATTTCTGAAAATCTTGCCTACCCGAGGAACCATCAGGTTTGGAGGCAGAGAAAAGCTGAGTCTGAGGTACATCGCACCATTCGATGTGTTGGAGCGCATCAGAGAGGTTGCTTACAGATTAGCATTGCCACAGACATTAGAAGGAGTTCATGACATCTTCCATGTATCTCAGCTAAGGAGGTACATGCCAGATCCGAGTCATGTACTTGACCACTCGGAGATCACAGTTGGGCCGAGTTTGTCATATCAGGAGGAGCCTGTAGAGATTCTGGACAGAAGCGAGAAGGTATTGTGAGGTCAGACTATCCCTCTAGTCGTGTCGCATGGAGGCATCATGCACCAGGCGAGTCGCCCTGGGAACGAGATGATGATATTCGATAGTATTTTCCCCATATCTTCGAAGGCCTAGGTATGTAGTAGCATTTAATTTTATTCAATAGTTTTTACCATATGTCTATTTTAATTTCAAGGACGAAATGCTCTAAGGAGGGTAGATTGTAAACCCCCTCGACCAAATTTAGGTATACTTAGCTTAGATAGAGAGACCAGGGTTAGTTTGAAGCCAATTAGAATTAGAAAGCAGTATTTTAGATTTATTTGTGCAATATTTGTATCACTTAGTGCACCTTATCGTTGCTTCGATATTTGGAGCACTACACTAGCATTTATGTCACGACCCGCACCCGGAAATTCGGGCACGAGTGCGTGGGTACGTCCAGCCTACGCCGCAGAATCGGCGGTAGTACGCTGTCTAGGTCAATCCATATTTACTAACTAGCTCATTCACAAAAACATAAGCAAGATAATAATGAGAATTGAAACTTAAGATTGCAACTGAAAATAAATGTGACAACAGATTCAAATATTTTAATACAGGATTTCAAAGTAAAATCGGGGACAAACCCGATAAATAAGATGAGAATATAAATGAAAGATAACTACTACTAGCTACTCAGCAGCCGGGGTCTCCTGGGTGGGTTCTGGCTCCTCATAGGTATCATCAGTCCCCTCATAGGGACCATAATAAGTAGGGGCAAGATCCTCATCATCGCCTAAATCAACAGATCCAGTCAGGAAAGGAGCAAAGTACACAGTGCACAACAAGGTTAAACTAAATATTTATAACAATTAAATATTTGATATCATGTTGAGAAACAGCATTAACAGAATATTATTATCTCAGAGTTAACTGTAAACAGGAATATGAGAAACAGAAATAAATGAAACAGGAAATAAAACTACAATAACCAGCAAGAAATATAACATGACCAGAAACTATCTGTGTGAACTTGTGTTTGTTTTTAGAATACATAGTTGGCATATAGGGGTTTATAAGGCTAATCCAGCCGTCATGAACGGCTATTAAACAGGATAAATCGAGATCCGGCTGAGGTACAGTCGTGTACCAACTGCTATTAAACATGACAAGGGAAAGGGTAAACTACATGCCTTCTAGGTATTCTCCCACCCGACATAAAAAACAAGACAGGAACTACCAATATTCAAGACATGAAATTTAACATTTCTAACACTATGTGTAATCATCAAGGATACATGTAAGGCAGGGAATTAATTATCACAATATATAAAGATTAACTTGAGGTGCAGGTACTTGCCTGTTGTTTGGATCTGAATAATATTGGCTCTCGGGGGAAAATTCTATAGATGAGTCCAAAAGCTGAAATAGACATTACCATCATGCTCAAAAGATATCAAATAGCTAAAAACGCCTGTCCTTGGGTCCAATTTGGAGAAAAGGGCAAAAACGACAGTTTCGGGTCAAAACGGGGTCCGCCGGTGGGCCCGCTTTGCATCGAAAAACGTGTCCGGGTCAAAGATCTCCAAATTCACCAAACTTAGTGTCAACAGGTCAGGAACGCTGATACGAACCCAACGGAACTTCCAGATTTGGATTCCGATGAGCCGAACACAAAATCGCCCGTCGATCGGGACCTATGGGGCCCACGACACGCGATTTCGTCAACGTTCTCAGAATCGAACCAAACTTTACCCACAGGACCAGCGTATCGCTACGAGTCCGATGGCGCAAGTTTCGTCTCGATCTAACGAGTGTACAAGAAGTTAGGGCAAAATGCCAAAAAGTCGGATACGGGGCGATGTCCGTGGATACGCGTTGATTTCGGTGTGCACGCACACCCGAATCAGCTTCCACGAAATCTCACACGTCCGTATCGACGACGCGCACGTATCCGTGAAGACCGCACGCGACCAAGTCGTCCCGTTTGGTGGGGCGCACTCAGTTCCGGGGTAAAACAGGGTCTGGTTTTTCCTGTTTTTGGATCGCGGTGTGCGATCACCACAGAAGCGATGTCCCGAACAGTTTATCCGGACACCGAGAGGGTCATACAGGCTTCACAACGCAATTTGCGGAATTGGAAACAGAGCTACGAGTTGAAAGTTACACGTACCTGAAGGGGACCTAAAAATTCAGGGTCGAGTCGTGTCCGACTCGTGTCGGACACAAAAATTGGGAATTACTGCTAGGGTTAGGGTTCTCGTCGGAATCCGGCCGTGGACGGCGGAGGACGGCTGCTGGGCGGCCGGGCTCGGGGGCACACGGCGGAGGGCGGCGCGGCGAGGCGAGGGACACGTCGGCGGCGGCTCAGGGCGGCCGGCAGCGGCGTCGTGGCTGCTGTTGCTGCCCGCTGCTGCTGCTGACGAGCAAGGAGGAGACGACGGCCGGTGGCGCGCGGCGAGGGAGGAGGGAGGCGCTGGCGGTGCGGGGCAGCGGTGGCGGCGAGCTGGCTAGGGCGGCGTGGTGGCGGTGGCAGTGGTCGTGGCTGCGGCGGAGGGGCGGGGTTTATATAGGGAGGAGAGAGGGGAGCTGGGGCCGAGGGAAGCGATGGGGTGGCGGAGAAAGCGGCGGCGTGGCGAGGCGTGGCGAGCGGAACGCGCGGCGCTGGACGCGGGGACGTGGGGGCTGGGGGAGACCGGGCTGGCGGGTCGGGCTGCGGCGGGTCGGGTTCGGTTGAACCCGACCCGACCCGATAGGGTAGGTCTGGGCTGAAGGAGCGGCTGGGCCGGGCGGCGGCCCAATGGGCCAGGGCGGCCCGCGGGAAAAATAAATAATAATAATAATAGTAAATAAATAAATAAATAAATAAATAAATAAATAAATAAATAATTAATTAATTAAATAGTTTTCAGGCATTTAAATATATGTCTGAGGCCCAGAAAAATCCAGAAAAATTACCCTAAGTCCAATTTTTTATTTTACACCCAAAAATATTATTTCCATGATATTTTAATATTATTTATTGCCAATTAAAAATCATTTATTAATTGAAAACCTTGATTTTAATTACAGAAAATTCCCAGAAAATTCCAGAAAATTGGGAAAACTCCAAGATTTAATAATTTGAAAATTCAGGGGGTTTACAACCTACCCAACTTACAAAAATTTCGTCCTCGAAATTTAAGAATAACAAGGCACGAAAAGAAAGGCCGAGAAATAACATATATCTCAGGGTTCAAAAAGATAGGGGTATCGCTCTCTAATCTCGTCTTCTCGCTCCCAGGTGGATTCGTCGGGAGAATGGTGCTTCCAAGCTACGCGAACCAGGGAGATAACCTGGTTCCGTAGGACTTTCTCCGAGCGATCCAGAATCTCCACGGGTTGCTCTTGGTAAGTCAAACTTGGGCCTACTTCGAGCTCTGAGTGATCCACAATGTGGCTGGGGTCTGACACGTACTTCCTCAGCTGCGACACTTGGAAGACGTTATGTACTCCATCCAGAGAGGGTGGCAATGCCAGTCGGTATGCCACTTCTCCGATTTTCTCCTGAATGCCAAAAGGTCCAATAAATCTTGGGCTGAGTTTTCTACTCCTTCCGAACCTAATGGTGCCACGTGTCGGGAAAATCTTTAAGAATACCAGCTCTCCAACCTTTAATAAAGCCATAATCAATTCTTAGTTCCATAATCAAAATGTTTAAATTGACTTGAATTTCATAAATTTAATTACCTCAAACTCCAAGGGCCTTCGGTGGCTATTTGCCCAATGTCGTTGCCTGTCTTGAGCCACTCGAAGTCTATCCCTTATTTGCTTTACCTTCTCAGCTGAATCGATCACCATCTGTGGTCCCAGCAGGGCTCTTTCTCCAACGTCGTCCCATGATAGCGGGGTACGACATCTTCGTCCATACAGAGCTTCAAATGGGGTCATCTCAATACTTGCTTGGTAACTGTTATTATAAGAGAACTCCACAAGATGTAGATAGTCTTCCCAGGATCCTCCAAAATTCAGAACACATGTACGGAGCATATCTTCAAGTGTCTGGATTGTACGTTCTGATTGTCCATCGGTTTGGGGATGATAAGCTGTGCTGAATTTGAGTTGCGTCCCCAAGCTGGCTTGTAAGCTCTTCCAGAAGTGAGAGGTGAACCTTGAATCTCGGTCGGAGACAATACTTACTGGGACTCCATGCAGCCTGACAATGTGTCTGATATATAAATCTGCCAGCTTCTCTGTAGATAGCCCTACTTTGAAGGGTAGAAAATGTGCAGACTTGGTCAGTCTATCTACTATCACCCAAATTGCATCCTTTCCACTAGGTGTCCTTGGAAGTCCGGAAACAAAATCCATTGTGATATGTTCCCACTTCCACTCCGGAATGGGTAGTGGTTGAAGCAATCCTCCAGGTCTTTGTCTTTCTGCCTTGACTTGCTGGCACACTAAACAACGAGATATGAACCTGGCTACTTCTCTTTTCATGCCATGCCACCAAACATGCGTCCTCAGGTCCTTGTACATCTTGTTGGCTCCTGGATGTATAGAGTATTACGATCTGTGCGCCTCTTGCATATTTTCTTCTCTTATGTCTCCTTGGGGTACACATAATCTATCGCCGTGCCTCAGTGATCCATCTTCATGAATTCTGAACTATTCCACTAATCCAGCTTGCACTTGACCTCGAAGGCTTCGCAGGCCTTCGTCTTGAAACTGAGTCTCCTTGATCTTGTCCATTAAAGTAGACTGAATCTGCAAGTTCATCATTTGACCTTCTTTTCCTGGGATGATTACTTCTATACCTAAACTTTCCAAGTCCTCTAGCAGGTGTCTGTCCATAGTCAAGTACATCGCCATAGGATACCTGCTTAGAGCATCAGCAACTACATTGGCCTTTCCAGGGTGATATTGAAGGGTGATATCAAAGTCTTTCATTAGTTCCAGCCACCTTCTTTGCCTCATGTTTAGCTCTTTCTGGGTGAAGATATATTTTAAACTTTTATGGTCTGTAAATATTTCTACCTTTTCTCCATAAAGATAATGCTTCCATAGTTTAAGAGCAAAAATGACAGCTGCCAATTCTAAATCATGAGTTGGATAGTTCTTTTCATGGGGTCGAAGCTGTCTAGAGGCATAGGCTATTACCTTCTTGTTCTGCTCCAGTACACAACCTAGATCTTTTCCAGAAGCATCACTATAAATAGCGAAACCTCCGGTTCCGGAAGGTAAGGTCAGAATAGGGGCAGAAGTCAGTCTTTTCTTCAATTCCTCAAAAGCACGCTGACATTCATCAGTCCAGGTGAACTCTTCATCCTTTCTTGTTAATTTTGTCATGGGCTCCGCAATTCTAGCAAAGTCCTTCACAAACTTCCGATAGTAGCCAGCTAGTCCCAGAAAACTTCTAATCTCAGCTACAGAGTCTGGAGTGGGCCAGGATTCTACTGCCGCTATCTTCTTAGGATCTACTGCTATTCCATCTCCAGTCACAACATGTCCCAAGAATTCTACTTTGTCTAGGAAGAAAGCACATTTAGATAATTTTTCATAAAGTTTTTCCTTCCTCAAAGTCTCCAATGCTAACCTCAAATGTTCTTCATGTTCTTCGGGGGTCTTGGAGTAGATCAAAATATCATCAATGGTGACCACTACAAATTTGTCTAGGTATGGCTGGAAAACTCTGTTCATTAGGTTCATAAAAACTGCTGGAGCATTCGTCAACCCGAACGGCATTACTAAGAATTCGTAGTGCCCGTTCCGGGTATTGAAAGCAGTTTTAGGGATGTCTTCCTTTCTCACCCTTACTTGGTGGTAACCAGACCTTAAATCAATCTTGGAAAAGACCCGAGCTCCACTCAACTGACCAAATAAGTCATCTATCTTGGGCAGGGGATATTTATTCTTGATTGTTAAGGCATTCAAGGCCCTATAGTCAATACATATTCGGGATGTTCCGTCCTTCTTGGGCACAAATAATACTGGAGCTCCCCAGGGTGAGACACTAGACCTAATGAAGTATTTGTCTTCTAGTTCTTTGATTTGCTCATTTAGTTCTATTATCTCCTTCTTGTTGATTCTGTAGGAATTTTGAGATACTGGTGCTGCTCCTGGCACTAAGTCAATAGAGAATTCAACTTCTCGGTCTGGGGGTAGGCCTGGGAGATCTTCAGGGAAGACATCAAGGTATTCAGAGATGATAGGTAGTGGCACTTCTTCTGTTATTAGGGCTCCACAAATTTTGTTATTATCCATTTCTCTAGAACCTCTAGCAAATTCAAATTCTGGCTTGTCAGGGGGCCTGAAGATTACACTACCTCTGTGGCAGTCTATAGTGGCAGGATGTTGACTTAACCAATCCATACCCAGTATAATGTCAAAACTGGGACTGGCATTACAAGTAATCTAGCATACAGTTCTCTTCCACATAATGTAATAGGACAATTGTTACAGACATCACTAACCGGGATGATTCCTCCACCGGTAATGATCTTATAACAATTCCTAAGGGGTTTAGTGATTAAGCTATGCTTCATAAGGAAATCTACTAACATGAATGAATGCGAAGCTCCAGAGTCAAATAAAGTAATAGCTGGTATTGAATTTATAAGCACAGAACCTGTGATCACGTCTGCTGTGGCCTCAGCTTCTTCCAGAGTCATTGCATAAGCACGGCCTTGCTGCGGTGCACCCCTCTGTTGCTGCTGGTGCTGAGCAAAGCATTATTGTTGTGTTGGAAGTGGGGGTCCCCTCTGTTGTACTGCTGGGGCCCTGGCCTGGGCTGGAGCCTTTGGTGCAGCGGTGCGTCCTTGAGCAGCTGGACAGTCCCTCATTTGATGCGCTGCTGAACCGCAGTAGAGGCAGGCACCTAGCCTCTTCCTGCAGACTTGCCAAGTATGACCTGGTTTTTGGCAAAAGTTACAAGCAGCAGCTTGTTGGTTCTGTCCCTGAGCCTGGTGTTGGGGTGCTGGAGCTCGAGGGAGAGGACGCTGAGTTTGCTGTGGGGCCCTCTGCTGTTGTTGCTGTTGTTGTTGAAAAGGGTGTTTGTTGGGTCCTGCATTTCCGGTATCTCTTTTCCGCTTCAGTTTATGCCCCATATCTCTCTCTATGCCTTGTGCCACGCTCAGGATTTTCTCATAGGTGCGAGCTCGGCTGGTGGTGACAGCAAGGCGAATATCCGGAGATAGTCCCTTCTTGAATCTACGGGCCCTGTCCTCCGGGGTACGAACCATATACTCCGCAAAATGGCTTAACCTGCTAAATTCAGCAGTATATTCATCAACAGACAGGTTACCTTGTTCCAGTCTCTCGAATTGGCTTTCGAGAGCTTCCCGAGCCACTTCGGGGTAGAATTTCTCCTTGAATAGCCTCTTGAAGTCTTCCCAGGTGATGTCGGGAGCAGATAGTTGGGGTTCATCTCTGAACCAGGTTCGAGCAATGTCGAACAGTTGCAGGCTTGCGGACTCCACTTTGAGGTCATCAGGGACCCGAGCAGTCTTCAGGAGTCTCTCGACATTCTCTATCCACTCATCGGCATAGAGAATGCCCTCCGTTCCGTAAAATTCCAGGGGTCTTAGATTCTTGAAGTCTTTGGCACTCCCTGGCCTCTTGAGTGACGACTCCTGGGACTTAAGAGCTTCTGAGAGGCTGGTCCGCAGAAGTGCCGTCTGTTCTTTCTGGGATTCCACCAATCCCTGGAACACTCCTAGTAGCTGTGCCCCATCTAAGGTAACTGCCGGGACAGATGGAGGCGGCGGGAGTGCAAGAGTCTCGGGCACATTCTGCTCAGCTGGTTCTGATGGGCCTCCTACTGTATTCCTGGTCTGGACCATTCTGAAAGATTAAGGGATAGGAAGATCAGAATAGAATACTTGGAAATCAAAGACGATAGGAAAAAAAATTGAGCAGCAATGATATCAAGAATTGAAATAAGGACGCTATACTATGAATGAGCTTTTCCTAGAATCCTCAATTTTATTCCATACCCTGTCCAAGGGTATTACTCTATTTTAGGATAGGATCTGCATGGGCCACCATAAAAATGTGTCACGACCCGCACCCGAAAATTCGGACACGAGTGCGTGGGTACGTCCAGCCTACGCCACAGAATCGACGGTAGTACGCTGTCTAGGTCAATCCATATTTACTAACTAGCTCATTCACAAAAACATAAGCAAGATAATAATGAGAATTGAAACTTAAGATTGCAACTGAAAATAAATGTGACAACAGATTCAAATGTTTTAATACAGGATTTCAAAGTAAAATCGGGGACAAACCCGATAAATAAGATGAGAATATAAATGAAAGATAACTACTACTAGCTACTCAGCAGCCGGGGTCTCCTGGGTGGGTTCTGGCTCCTCATAGGTATCATCAGTCCCCTCATAGGGACCATAATAAGTAGGGGCAAGATCCTCATCATCGCCTAAATCAACAGATCCAGTCAGAAAAGGAGCAAAGTACACAGTGCACAACAAGGTTAAACTAAATATTTATGACAATTAAATATTTGATATCATGTTGAGAAACAACATTAACAGAACATTATTATCTCAGAGTTAACTGTAAACAGGAATATGAGAAACAGAAATAAATGAAACAGGAAATGAAACTACAACAGCCAGCAAGAAATATAACATGACCAGAAACTATCTGTGTGAACTTGTGTTTGTTTTTAGAATACATAGTTGGCATGTAGGGGTTTATAAGGCTAATCCGGCCGTCATGAACGGCTATTAAACAGGGGAAATCGAGATCCGGCTGAGGTACAGTCGTGTACCAACAACTATTAAATATGACAAGGGGAAGGGTAAACTACATGCCTTCTAGGTATTCTCCCACCCGACATGAAAAACAAGACAGGAACTACCAATATTCAAGACATAAAATTTAACATTTCTAACACTATGTGTAATCATCAAGGGTACATGTAAGGCAGAGAATTAATTATCACAATATATAAAGATTAACTTGAGGTGCAGGTACTTGCCTGTTGTTTGGATCTGAATAATATTGGCTCTCGGAGGAAAATTCCAGAGATGAGTTCAAAAGCTGAAATAGACATTACCATCATGCTCAGAAGATGTCAAATAGCTAGAAACGCCTGTCCTTGGGTCCAATTTGGAGACAAGGGCAAAAATGGCAGTTTCGGGTCAAAACGGGGTCCGCCGGTGGGCCCGCTTTGCATCGAAAAATGTGTCCAGGTCAAAGGTCTCCAAATTCACCAAACTTAGTGTCAACAAGTCAGGAACGCTGATACGAACCCAACGGAACTTCCAGATTTGGATTCCGATAAGCCGAACACAAAATCGCCCGTCGATCGGGACCTATGGGGCCCACGACACGCGATTTCGTCAACGTTCTCAGAATCGAACCAAACTTGACCCACAGGACCAGCGTATCGCTACAAGTCCGATGGCGCAAGTTTCGTCTCAATCTGACGAGTGTACAAGAAGTTAGGACAAAATGCCGAAAAATCGGATACGGGGCGATGTCCGCGGATACGCGTTGATTCCGGTGTGCACGCACACCCGAATCAGCTTCCACGAAATCTCACACGTCCGTATCGACGACGCGCACGTATCCGTGAAGACCGCACGCGACCAAGTTGTCCCGTTTGGCGGGGCGCACTCAGTTCCGGGGTGAAACAGGGTCTGGTTTTTCCTGTTTTTGGATCGCGGTGTGCGATCACCACAGGACGCGATGTCCCGAACAGTTTGTCCGGACACCGAGAGGGTCATACAGGCTTCACAACGCAATTTGCGGAATTGGAAACAGAGCTACGAGGCGAAAGTTACACGTACCTGAAGGTGACCTGAAAATTCAGGGTCGAGTCGTGTCCGACTCGTGTCGGACACGAAAATTGGGAATTAGGGCTAGGGTTAGGGTTCTCGTCGGAATCCGGCTGTGGACGGCGGAGGACGGCTGCTGGGCGGCCGGGCTCTGGGCACGCGTCGGAGGGCGGCACGGCGAGGCGAGGGACACGTCGGCGGTGGCTCAGGGCGGCCGGCAGCGGCGTCGTGGCTGCTGTTGCTGCCCGCTGCTGCTGCTGACGAGCGGGGAGGAGATGGCGGCCGGTGGTGCGCGGCGAGGGATGAGGAAGGCGCTGGCGGTGCGGGGGCAGCGGTGGCGGCGAGCTGGCTAGGGCGGCGTGGTGGCGGTGGCAGTGGTCGTGGCTGCGGCGGAGGGGCGGGGTTTATATAGGGAGGAGAGAGGGGAGCTGGGGCCGAGGGAAGCGGTGGGGTGGCGGAGAAAGCGGCGGCGTGGCGAGGCGTGGCTAGGCGTGGCGTGGCGAGCGGAACGCGCGGCGCTGCGCGCGGCGGCCGGCGCTGGACTTGGGGACGTGGGGGCTGGGGGAGACCGGGCTGGCGGGTCGGGCTGCGGCGGGTCGGGTTCGGTTGAACCCGACCCGACAGGGTAGGTCTGGGCTGAGGGAGCCCAATGGGCCAGGGCGGCCCGCGGGAAAAATAAAAAAAAATAATAATAGTAAATAAATAAATAAATAAATAATTAATTAATTAATTAAATAGTTTTCAGGCATTTAAAAATATGTCTGAGGCCCAGAAAAATCCAGAAAAATTACCCTAAGTCCAATTTTTTATTTTACACCAAAAAATGTTATTTCCATGATATTTTAATATTATTTATTGCCAATTAAAAATTATTTATTAATTGAAAACTTTGATTTTAATTACAGAAAATTCCCAGAAAATTCCAGAAAATTGGGAAAACTCCAAGATTTAATAATTTGAAAATTCAGGGGGTTTACAACTTACCTTCAAACAAATTTTATACACTTTTCCTAGACGTGCCAACCTTCCATTTTGAGCCTTACATAACTTATAAATACTCTTTTTTGTGCTTTATTTTAGTCGCACAATATTCGTTACAAAACATCCATGTTTAAATCCAAATAAATCTAACTTTGCATCTTTGTCTGTTCCAATCAAAATTGGAGACACAACATCGACCCATTTTGTGCAACCCAATTTATGACAATATTCTATTTAAGAGTCTACTACGTCCGTGATACTTGTGTCTCACCCAATTTTAACCCTATGTATTTCTAATTAATTAAAGAGCACCACTTACACTAATTTTAATCAAATTGGTGTAAGGACCCAACCTCACCCAAAATTAGACCCAACTCCAACCCAAACCCCCACTCATACCCTCAAGGTTCATACTAAATACCACACACCATTTTAGCCACTATATCACACCAAATATGGTGTTCTGCCTCATCAAATCCCAAATTCCATTAATTATGCAATTTTCCAATTCTTAAGGGACTTTTGTGCAAAAATGCAATGAGGTGTCCACCCCTCATTGGACCCAACACATGAAGAAACTCATCCCCCCTTTGACCGGTCCACCCCGATTTCTCTCCATTTAGTTGTACTTCCTACAACTTTATCCCCTTACATCTCCACCCTCCACTTCAAACCCCCATCACCAAGGCCATCACCACCCTCCATTCCTTCATGAAGAGGTTTCCCTCAACCCTAGAAAAATACCCAGTCGACCCTAATCCCAAGGAGAGCCCCCCTCTCTCTCTCCTATATATACTACTCTCTCTCTCTCCCAAAAAACCTACAACAACAGCCAATTACAAAACCCTAAACCTACTTCATCCCCATCACCCTCATCAACCTGGCCGCCTCCCCTTCACCCGACCACCTCTGTACAGCTCTACCACCACTAGCACGACCATCGCCACCGCCTGCCCCTCAAACTCAACCTGGACCTCAGCTACCCCACCGCCTTTCTCCTCCGCCGACGCCGCCACAGTAGCCCACGACTCAACCCGACCTCTCCAACTCCCCCGACTTCTTCTTCTTCGGTTCCCCTCCTTCCCAGTCACCATCCACCACCACTACAGACATCCACCTCCACGACCATCGTCATCACCATCTCCCCCGCCACCATCATCAGCATCTCCACCGCCACCGACGTTGCCTCCTCCATTCATCATCTACAACCACCATCAACTACACCATCATCATCATAACCTGACTCCTATATCCCAGTCACCATCCTCGGCCACCCTCTTCACCATCTCCACCGCCACCAGTATCACCATCTCCGCCACCGTCGTCCCCGTCACCATCTCCACCGCCAACATCACCACCAACAGCAACCACCGCCACCATCACTAGCACCGCCATCCTCCGTCACCCACATCACCATCACCAATACCATCATCACCATCAACCGCACCCACCAGCAACCGACCTCCACGGAAGACCACATCCACCCTAGCCGTCGTCATCCCACGACCGTTCCCCCACCGTCAGCAACCCGCCACCGCCAACCCAGTCGTCGCTGCTGTCGCTGCAAGCCGCTGCCTTGCTGTCAGTTGCTGCTAGAGCTGTTGTTGTTACACACTGTGCACGCCAGAGCTCCGTCATCCCTCGCCGGAGGTAGGCTGACGAGCCACAGACACCCCCACCTTGGCCACGATCGACTAGGTATACATATTTTCATTTTTTTGTCATATTTTTGTGTCGACGTATTGTTGAATGGACACATGTAGTGTATGTGAACCCTAAGTGCAATGTGTGTGTGTGTGTTTATTTTAGAATAGAAATTAGTGTTAGAAATTACCTTATAATAAATATGACTATTTTAATAAGGAACACTGTGATGACCAAGGTTTAGACACTGGTTTCATGCACACTAATACGTTAGCTAGGATTTGTATTTTGGTGTTATACGTTAGTTGTTTTCGTAACATGATTGATAATTCGTTGTCTTGCCGGGCACGGTAATTAAGGATATGACACGTGCACGTCTTAGCTGCGTGCACACGCGACCCTGCTTGTTGACCAGTCGTGACCCCCTTACGTAAGATTCTAAGTACAGAGTAGTATTTCCTGTGCATACTATTGTAATGACTGATGATTATATTATATTATATTATATTATATTATATTATATTATATTATATTATATTATATTATATTATATTATATTATATTATATTATATGTATAGGGTTGCTGGACCGTTTAGGTGAGACTTCGGGAGCAGGTTATTGGCACTTGCAGCTTGAGGACCCAGACAAGTATACCTTGCCTTATTTGCTGTTTAATTTAAATTATAAAATATTGTATGATATCTTGTTATAATATTACATATAATTGTGCGTATCCGAGAATAACTCGGGTGCAGTCGACGAATGCGTCGATGTGTAGAGTATTGACTTAGTCACTAGCAGACTCACCTACCATTGTGAGGATATTCTGATATCTTCCTAGACCCTGACACTTTTATACGCATCACGATGACAAACTCATATTGGGATACGGGTTCGCGTACCCGACTAGCTATCGGTGCGTGTGACATGCATCACGGTTTAGTACGTAATCAGGGTTATCTAGATTAGTTGAGACTTGGCATATAGTTGCGTGGTATGCACGTCGTGTATTCGACTTGTATATCTGCATTGGGCGGGGAGGACAACTGGTAGGCATATGGGATACACACATTGGAATCCGTAGTATCCAGAGGAGCCACGGATCCAATGACTTCCTTTATTCAGATACCGCATTCTTCGGAGCGATACGGACGTATATATTTGCAGATACCTCATTTTTCGGAACGATGAACGTTATATGTACAAATTCCATGCTCTTCGGAGTATGGACGTTGTGCCTACACCTACCTATACGTACCAAGGTTGTCCTCACATTGCATTCACTTAGATGGTTAGTACACCCCTTTATTTTATTCAGTATTTATATATGGCATGTATTTTTGTATCTTGTTACGTCCCTCTGAGGACCTGGTTCCCTTCCAGATTTGGACGAGGCTTACTATCCTACCGTGTACGGACCCGGACAGGAGACGATGTACGCATCCGAGGAAGAGCTTGAGGTGCTACCATCAGAGTTCCCTTGATCACTGGTAGGCCTTCCGCCTAGGACTGGAGCATCCTTATTTAGTTAGCCGATGCTCTAGTCATTACTCCCTTATCTGTCTCTCAGTACTCTTATTTCATCATTGTAGTGGGTTTGTTCCCATCAGACATATATGGATTGTACTATGACATTTCAGACTCCGCACTTATTTTTCAGTATTTATTTCAGTACTTCTTGTTTATATTGTGGATGAGATTAGACATTACCTGATGTATGTTAGAATATTAGACTTGTTAGTATTTTAGGATAGCGTAGTACGCTTTGATGGGTCCATTCAATTAGGTAATCCCTCGGAGTCGTATTAGCTGGCCATTGTCACGTGGCCTGGTCCCATGTATATTGGGACTGGGTGTCACGACCCGCACCCAGAAATTCGGACACGAGTGCGTGGTTACGTCCAGCCTACGCCGCAGAGTCGGCGGTAGTACGCTGTCTAGGTCAATCCATTATTTGCTAACTAGCTCATTCACAAATAACATAGGCAAGATAATAATGAGAATGAAACTTAAGATTTCAACTGAAAATAAATGTGACAACAGATTCAAATGTTTTAGTACAGGAATTCAATATTGAAATCGGGGACAAACCCGATAAATAAGATAAGAATAGAATGAAAGATAGCTACTACTAGCTACTCAGCAGCAGGGGTCTCCTGGGTGGGTTCTGGCTCCTCATATGTATCATCAGTCCCCTCATAGGGACCATAATAAGTAGGGGCAAGATCCTCATCATCGCCTAAATCAACAGATCCAGTCAGGAAAGGAGCAAAGTACACAGTGCACAACAAGGTTAAACTAAATATTTTATGACAATTAAATATTGGATATCATGTTGAGAAACAGCATTAACAGAACATTATTATCTCAAAGTTAACTGTAAACAGGAATTTGAGAAACAGAAATAAATGAAACAGGAAATGAAACTACAATAGCCAGCAAGAAATATAACATGACCAGAACTATCTGTGTGAACTTGGGTTTGTTTTTAGAATACATAGTTGGCATGTAGGGGTTTATAAGGCTAATCCGGCCGTCATGAACGGCTATTAAACAGGGGAAATCGAGATTCGGCTGAGGTACAGTCGTGTACCAACAGCTATTAAACAGGACAAGGGGAAGGGTAAACTACATGCCTTCTAGGTATTCTCCCACCCGACATGAAAAACAAGACAGGAACTTCCAATATTCAAGACATAAAATCCAGCATTTCTAACACTAGGTGTAATCATCAAGGGTACATGTAAGACAGGGAATTAATTATCACAATATATAAAGATTAACTTGAGGTGCAGGTACTTGCCTGTTGTTTGAATCTGATTAATTTGGTTCTCGGGGGAAAATTCCAGAGATGAGTCCAAAAGCTGAAATAGACATTACCAACACGCTCAGAAAATGTCAAATAGCTAGAAACGCCTGTCCTTGGGTCCAATTTGGGCCCGCTTTGCACCGAAAAACGTGTCCGGGTCAAAGGTCTCCAAATTCATCAAACTTAGTGTCAACAGGTCAGGAACGCTGATACGAACCGAACGGAACTTCCAGATTTGGATTCCGATGAGCCGAACACAAAATCGCCCGTCGAGCGGGGCTTGTGGGGCCCACGACACGCAATTTCGTCAATGTTCTCAGAATCGAACCAAACTTGATCCACAGGACCAGCGTATCGCTATGAGTCCGATGGCGCAAGTTTTGTCTCGATCTAACGAGTGTGCACGAAGTTAGGGTGAATTACAGAAAAGGCGGAT